>CM064529.1:8682865-8685365 GCA_032716605.1 Paralithodes platypus
TCAATGAAAAAGTGTTAGCTTTTGAACTTCCCGGATGAGAACCTGTGCCTCATTTCAAGCTGTGTATCACTTGATGGTGTAATGATTAGAGTGTTTAAGATCTGTATGTGGTAACCCAGGTTCGAATCCCGAGACGATCACATACTTTCATTAATTTCATTGGGTGGTGCTTGGTGTTGAGAATGGAATTAATAAAAATAAGATTGATTCAGAGACAATGTCAGCCATAGAACTATAGGCGTTTGTCTGGTTTCCCGAACTGGTTTTACTTGTGCCTAACCTACTGTACACAGAGAGTAGTCCGGCTAACGCTCAAACACCTCCTAACCTACTGTACACAGAGAGTAATCCAGCTAACGCTCAAACACCTCCTAACCTACTGTACACAGAGAGTAATCCAGCTAACGCTCAAACATCTCCTAACCTACTGTACACAGAGAGTAATCCGGCTAACGCTCAAACACCTCCTAACCTACTGTACACAGAGAGTAATCCGGCTAACGCTCAAACACCCTAACCTACTGTACACAGAGAGTAATCCGGCTAACGCTCAAACACCTCCTAACCTACTGTACACAGAGAGTAATCCGGCTAACGCTCAAACACCTCCTAACCTACTGTACACAGAGAGTAATCCAGCTAACGCTCAAACACCTCCTAACCTACTGTACACAGAGAGTAATCCGGCTAACGCTCAAACACCTCCTAACCTACTGTACACAGAGAGTAATCCGGCTAACGCTCAAACACCTCCTAACCTACTATACACAGAGAGTAATCCGGCTAAGCTAACGCTCAAACACCTCCTAACCTACTGTACACAGAGAGTAATCCAGCTAACGCTCAAACACCTCCTAACCTACTGTACACAGAGAGTAATCCGGCTAACGCTCAAACACCTCCTAACCTACTGTACACAGAGAGTAATCCGGCTAACGCTCAAACACCTCCTAACCTACTATACACAGAGAGTAATCCGGCTAAGCTAACGCTCAAACACCTCCTAACCTACTGTACACAGAGAGTAATCCAGCTAACGCTCAAACACCTCCTAACCTACTGTACACAGAGAGTAATCCGGCTAACGCTCAAACACCTCCTAACCTACTATACACAGAGAGTAATCCGGCTAAGCTAACGCTCAAACACCTCCTAACCTACTGTACACAGAGAGTAATCCGGCTAACGCTCAAACACCTCCTAACCTACTGTACACAGAGAGTAGTCCGGCTAACGCTCAAACACCTCCTATTCATCTCACTACATTGGCTGTCTTTTGTTTTTTTGGGGGGTAAATATTTCATATGTTTATTATGTTTTAGTTTCCTCGCTAGACCTCCATCAAGTTTAGAAAACCGCCCCGTAGACCCCCCTTCAAGATAAATTTGTACATTTTTGGAAGAAAAATGTCCCGGCCGAAAGCCGGTTCCTCTTAAAATTACAGGCTCGCCAGGAAAAAAATTGACACCTAAATGGCACGAAAGGTCTTAAAATTGACCACGAAATGGGGCGAAAGGTGTTAAAATCGCCAAACTAATGGGCCGAACGTCATATAATCTGAAAACTAATGGGGCTAAACACGAGAGAGAATGGGGACCAGAAAACCGACCCATCTCCCCTTAACAAGCACACCACACGTCTTTCCCACACACCTAAATTACCTCTGATGTACGTCGATTTTGGCTCTCTATCACTCTTTCAACCTTGAGGGGACACTGGTTGCAAGCAGTTTTGCCTTTTGTCTTCTTCATGCACATAGACAGAAAACATAAATATGAGTTAGGGGAGAAATGTCCACGAATGAAAACAAAAATAGTATTGGGAATATGGCGAGACAGGTTGTAGAGAAGGAGAGGTTGAACAGGAGGAAGGGAGTGGGAGAGGTGGTGGTATATTAGGAGACACAGGTACTGACGGGGGACCTGTCATACAACCTGAGTTATGGTGAAGTATACCACCGGCTCCAGTATCGCTATTAAGTCTCCTAACATCGTCTATCAATCAATCAATCAATCTCTCTCTCTCTCTCTCTCTCAGTAAGTAAGTAAATAAATACAACTTCCCTCCCCTCCTCCATCATGACTATTTCTATACTTATTCACCACTCTCTGTCATCTCTCCCCTCCATCACCACCAACTCCCTTTTCATTCATCACCATCCCTATCTACACTCACCACCCTCTTTCCATCTCTATCTTTCATTTCCAGCTATATTTCACCATTCCCCAAAGGCCTTCTTCTACAACATTACCTTCTTAGTTTGTCAGCTTCTTTTCATCTCTCTTCCATCTCCACCAGTCCTCAATCATCACCATCTCTCTCCTCATTCTCCTTTCATCTCTCTTTTATATTTATAACTCTCTTCCACCACTCCCTCCTTCCTCCATCAACAGCAGCGCTCACTTTCATCTCTCTTCCATCTCCAACTTCATTCATTCTCCTTTCTCAGCACCCTCTCTTCATCTCACTCTTCCACCTCCACCCCTCCCTCCTCTGCCTC
>CM064529.1:8687865-8870365 GCA_032716605.1 Paralithodes platypus
TGGGGCAAAATGTCTTAAAATTTCTAAACTACTAGGGCGAACGTCTTAAAATCTCAAAAGCAATGGGGCTAAACATGAGGGAGAAAGGGGTCCAGAAAAAAATCCCTCAAGTGGAAATCTCCCCTTAACGTAAAGGATATCGCCTCTTTATATCCGGAGTATAATGAAACAATGTATCAATATTCTGAGAGGTTGAAGGAAGTGTTGCGAAAAGAAGCATGGAATGAAGCGAGAAATACATTATCTTGTGCATAGGTGTGGAGGTGGTGCATAGGTGTGGAGGTGGTGAATAGGTGTGGAGGTGGTGAATAGGTGTGGAGGTGGTGAATAGGTGTGGAGGTGGTGAATAGGTGTGGAGGTGGTGAATATACGATGTGAGTAGGACTAATATCAATGGAAAATCCATATAGGGAAAACAAAACAAAAATAGAAAGTTATTTGGAAGGTCGTAAAGACTATCTGTGAGAGTCTATTGGTGTGAGTGGATGGGGTTAACCCTTTCAGCACGATGACGTATTTTTCATCATCTTCTGGTTACCATTAGCCGAATTTCTTTAGCTTATAATCTACCTCTAGAACTTAAAAGGGTCAATATAATCTCAATATAAATCTCAACCCTCAGCATAAAATTGGTCCGTCGGAAACTGCATAAACTCGTCTAAATTTAGCCAAAATTAAAGGTAGAAAGGCGTCATCGTGCTCAAGGGGTTCATTGTAAAGGAAGTGTGGCAGGAAAGGAGAATGGGGAAAACCAATCTGGCGACGAGGAACATACTGCAGGTGTGAAGGGATGGGAGTGGAAAAGAGTGGAGATTCGATCACATAGGAAGGAATAAAAGTTAATTCAAATGGTATAAAGAGTATCAGTAAGATCAGGGGATGAAAGGGGAGGGGGGAGAGGTAAATGTGGGCCGTGGGGTGTCTACCTAACACAGGGGCCCACGCTGGGGGGGGAGGGGGGGGGTAGTTATCACAGTGTCTCCGACGGCACCCCCAGGCCCGCCGACACGCTCCTCAACAGCTTAATATACGCCCTCCCACTACCACACCCTTGTAATATACGCCCTCCCACTACCACATCCTTGTAATAACCTCATAAATATAATGGGAGGGGGAGGGGGGGTACCACACACAACGGCCTCTCTTACCAAATGTCATACTGGTTATAATCACGTGCTACCTGGCTTACCTAACTTAACTATCTGTTATCTTAACTGCATACAGGGGGTTTCAAAAGATGCGTACCAATTGTAAATGTATTCTTAATTCTGGTTTATTTCTCTCACTTGTTGTTCTTGTTGTAGTTTCCCAGACTGTCTGTCTAAACAGTCCCAAGTCCGGTAGACCAAAGTCACTCCAGATGCTCGGGCCCCCGAAGGGGCCAGGGTGAGATGAGATCTGTCTCTGAGGGGGCAGCAGAGGAGGGGAACATCAGTCCACGGGCTTGCACCCCCGGGCCAATGCCCCCACAGTCCGTAGCCTCCCTTGCAGTGCCACCAATCGGGCGATCTACCCAGCACCTAGGAAGATAAGAAGTCAAGGAAAAGAGGCACACAGTAACGGCTAAGGTTGGGTAGAGGATGAAACACTAACTATTCTTTGTAACACCTTACACTTCACAAACTATCCCGCTCCGTATCAGCACGGTGACGCCTCTTTTTACTGTCTATTCTGGCTACCATGGTATGATAATATGTTGCTTAAGAATTAGTATGCTACTCAGACAGTCTTTTATATTGAATGTAAATATACTTCAGCCGCCGTGATTGTGTGAAGTATAAGAATATAATATAAACAATTTAAACATAAATACAAAGAAATATGTAACATACCGGGAGGGGCACAAAAATAATGTAGACATAAAAAAAAAATAATAATAATAATAATAATAAACAAACCGCGAGCCAGCCAAGACGTGAGGACCCACCGTACACCCTCTCTCCACCCTTGTCATAATTACATTCCCGGGGACACTCCACAACAAGGTGAAGTCTTTATGATGATCATGTGTGCCGGGGGAGGGGGAGCAGCAGCTACAGGTGACAAGATTAATCACTCAACCACTACCATCAGTTATTTGATCTTTCATCTTCATTCTTTCTACTTTTTCAGGCTTTTATTTATATTATTCATAGAACTTCATTGTTGTTTTATTTGTTTATGTTTCATGTATCTATCTATCGGTTCGTATGTCTATCTACATATTTTCTAGAAAATGTTCAAAATGTTACATAAAACACACATGAATGAGTATTAACACACACACACACACACACACACACACACACACACACACACACACACACACACACACACACACATGCTGTACACACACGCGAACACACATAAGCGCAACCCATTAAGAGTGACAAGGGTGAAATGAAGCTGTAAATGATGGTGTTATAAAAGTGATTTGGGGGAACGTGTTGCTTTATAAACCTCTCAGTACACACCACACACAATATATATATATATATATATATATATATATATATATATATATATATATATATATATATATATATATATATATATATACTATATGTGTCAGTTTAAGGACAATATGAAATCCATCTAACAGGGAAGCACTGTACTTGTATGTGCAAATATGTAGTGAAGTGATTCATATGGAGCTTTGTTATATAATATATATATCATTGTATCTTAAAACCAGGGGGGGATGGGTGTGTGTGTGTGGGGGGGGGGGGGTATAAGTAAACCACAAGCCTTCCGGTCAGCAACTCTAGGACAATATGACACTCCACTAACCCCCACAGGGAAACACAATATGACACTCCACTAACCCCCCACAGGGAAACACAATATGACACTCCACTAACCCCCCACAGGGAAACACAATATGACACTCCACTAACCCCCCACAGGGAAACACAATATGACACTCCACTAACCCCCCACAGGGAAACACAATATGACACTCCACTAACCCCCCACAGGGAAACACAATATGGACACTCCACTAACCCTCCACAGGGAAACACAATATGACACTCCACTAACCCCCCACAGGGAAACACAATATGACACTCCACTAACCCCCCACAGGGAAACACAATATGACACTCCACTAACCCCCCACAGGGAAACACAATATGACACTCCACTAACCCCCCACACGGAAACACAATATGACACTCCACTAACCCCCCACAGGGAAACACAATATGACACTCCACTAACCCCCCACACGGAAACACAATATGTAGGGGAAGTACGTCATTGGGAACCTAGAATTTTCCCTCCCGTCTCACTGCAGCCGCCTCTTCATTTTAACCTTGCGATGTTTCAGGGTGGTGCGTTGTTGTGGTGGGGTAAATGTTCTTCATATCCGACACCTGCGCCACCCCGGGAATGTCTGAGTTATAGGGCGCGTGGGTGTGTGTGTGTTTGTTTTTGTGTTTGTGTGGGTGTGTGCTAAGTTCGAGAGAAGCATTCATGAAGTCTCTTTCTAAGTCTCTCTTTCTTTCTCTCTCTCTCTCTCTCTCTCTCTCTCTCTCTCTCTGTGTCTCTCTCTAAGTCTCTCTCTCTCTCTCTCTCTCCCCCCCCCCCCCCCCTCGCTCATCACCCTCCTCTCACACCGTTCCACCCGACCTCTCCCCTTTGAAGTGCCTCCCGGAAGCGTAACCAACGATTCGGGAAATATGATGAACGCGAGCAAGTTGTTGGTGGCTGCTGGCGTTCCCGGGAAAGATATTGACTTCATTAATATCCAACTTTTGCCCTCAGTCACGCTCTGCCTCCCCACCAACCCTTTGAGGTGCTTATATGCAAAATGAAGTTAGCAGGAAGTAGGATGATTTAAGTGGCAGGTTGTGGGAAGGGGACGATGTGATAATTAAAATCAGTCTCGGCTTTATCAACACTTACATTCACTACCATCTCTTTGAGGCGTTTTTTGGATTGGCTTTGCATTTGGTTGTATGATTAATGCGAACACAATTTACAGATTCGATAGATAACTGTCATGTAGCTGAAGTTCATTGATGTATAAGCACCTATATTAACACCTATGTTGATATATTTGGGGTTCTTACCCACCAAAACCATCCCGTGAGTAGGGCAAGCAAGTGAGCCAGGAACTAATAAAACCGAAGCAGGTACTCATGAACAATGTCTTGAATCCGTCTCAGATTCTTGTATTTATTCTTGACTGATATTAGACGATGTTATACAGTTTAAGAAGGACCTCCAACAATTAATAGGCTTTGAGATATCTCACTTAACCATTTGTAATACCACAGACCCTCCTTAAACTCCACAAAATCGTCTAAATGTAGGTAGAATTAAATTAAAAAGACACCGTCAGTACAGTAAGGGTTAAGCATTGACACATGGGCACCCCCAACCAACCAACCACCCAACTAACCAACCAACCAACCACCCATCAACTCTCATATTTATAGTGAACGCGAGTGTTGTTTACAGGAGAATTAATAGCAACATAAACAAGCCCAAGTCCAACACCCCCTCACTTTCAGCCCACCCTCCCACCCCCACCACCATTCTTACCCCTTCTAATGTTCCGCCCCCCACCCCACCCCTATTCTTACCCCCTTATAATGTTCCGCCCCCCACCCCCACCCTATTCTTACCCCCTTCTAATGTCCCCCCCCCCTATTCTTACCCCTTATAATGTTCTGCCCCCACCCACCCCATTCTTACCCCTTCTAATGTTCCGCCTCCACCCCCCCCCCCATTCATACCCCTTC
The DNA here is from genome assembly GCA_032716605.1 of Paralithodes platypus. Classification (NCBI taxonomy): domain Eukaryota; kingdom Metazoa; phylum Arthropoda; class Malacostraca; order Decapoda; family Lithodidae; genus Paralithodes; species Paralithodes platypus. Next base: position 8,692,596 of record CM064529.1, read on the forward strand.
TAATGTTCCCCCACCCACCTATTCTTACCCCTTCTAATGTTCCGCCCCCACCTCCCCCTTCTTACCCCTTCTTATGTTCCGGCCCCCCACCCCCTATTTTTACCCCTTCTAATGTTTCCCATGGAATACCCCTTCAAACTCAAATCCAGCCCCCTTTCCCAGAGACCCAGAACCCCACAGATCACTGCTTCAAAACCAAAGCCGGCCCCTTTACCCAAGACCCCACGGACCCCCCCTTCAAACCCAAATCCATTCCCCCTTACCCCCCCCCCCCCCCCCCCGACACATTTCCCTGAGACCAATGACCCCCCCCCCCCTTCAAACTCAAATCCCTGCGAAACAGAACCCCATAGCCCACCCCTTTAAACCCAAATCCATCCCCCCCACCCCTGACCCCTTTCCCCCAGACCCAGAACCTCACAAACTACACCTTCAAACCCAAATCCAGGTCCCTTCCTTTCCCCGACCCCCTTTCCAGAGACCCAAGACCCCACGGATCATAACCCCGCGCCGCCACTGAATCCCTAACTCAGAAATAAAATGTAATGGTGTGTGAATATTGTTCCCCCGGGTGCCACTCCTGCTACTGTGGCCCTGGCTGGCACCTTCTTCTTGCCTTGTAACAATAACTGCCACTTACTTGTAGCCGTATAAGACGCCTGTTGGAGGAGGGGGAGAAACGGCAGGACGACGCAAAGGTCGTTCAGGCACCCATAATACTATGATATTATGATGCATTTTGACTCGTAAAAGAAAGACATTCGAAGTGATGGTTAGGGGTGTGGAGAGAACTCTTGCTTTTAACTGCGTATTCACAAACTGTATAAGCATAAAGGCAGAGAAAATCATACATGACAATAGAAATAATAGCAAAAACAATGACAAAAGAAATAACAGCAATCACAACAACAGAAATCCCAGCAAAAACAACAACACAAATAACAGTAAAAACAACGACAACAGAAATAACAGCAATCACAACGACAACAGAAATAGTAGCAAAAACAACAACAGAAATAACAGTAAAAACAACGATAAAAGAAATAACAGCAAATACAACAGAAAAACAGCAAACACAACAGAAATAACAGTAAAAACAACAGAAATATCAGCAAAAACAACGACAACAGCACACACACACGTACACATCAAAAACTTAATCCCATTAAAACCTTGTTAAAACGAAAGTGTGGTAATTTCGCAACCTAGGGTTAAGTTGTTGACGGAAGGTTAAAGTGTTCGTGTGAAGCGTCTTCCGTTAGTTTTATTACCAAGACCCCGAGAGCACTTCCCCCGGGCCCACACAAACGACCCTGTCATCATTTCTTGCACCTTTCTTAGAGCTGATTTAACGCCTCCCATGTAGCACTCACAATCCCCATAAGAGCCAGCTTTCATGTGTAGGTGGCAGATGAGTCTCCGGGGGAATACCTGGGAGAAACAGGTAAGACTAGAAACAGGTTATTCTCAGCTAACGGTAAATTGCTATGTCCCCACTTTAATAACTCAGCTTTTACGAAGTTTTGGAAGGATAGATATTGATAATCATGGAAACTTGGTATACATATGATGCGGAGACATAATACTTTCTTATTTTGCAGTCAAGTAACGAGAAATCAGCTGCTAAGGATTTGAACTTGCCGTCAGATGAAATGAAACTATGTAATCGCAGGAACGAGAGTTTTTTACGTATATTATATGGGGAAAGTGTAACGGTAATTATATTGTTGCTATAATAGCATACATTGATCCGCCATATGTCAACATAATCAACATAAAATGAAACTGGTCACTCAATTCAACCTAATCCCAAAATGGAGCTACAATAGTTTAAGATACAAATATAATGCTTTGGTTGTTTGAGTTAGGTAAGGATATATTAGATTACTTTAGTTGGGCCAGTTTACATTATGAAGTGACGCTGAATTGATCGGGGATTGTGCTGAAAAAAATAAAAAATAAATACACATATATAAATAAAAATTATATAAACAATAAGTCCTTTCCGTTTTCATTATATCAATAGCCTACCTTTTAGGCATATAAAACTCAAGTATGGTAGTCAAATATTGATCACAATTGACTGTAGCGTGTGTGTATAAATGGGTTCTGTGCAATATACCTGTATTTCATTTTTTATTGGCATGTAAATGATCTTCTTAATTTAATTGATCGATCTAAATATAATTTTATTATGGTCGAGATACTAATAATACTAGAATGGTCTTTTATTATGAGCATAAATATAACGTGTTGCAATATTTACTGATTAAGACAAAGGCAGAGAGAGAGAGAGTGAGTGAGTGAGTGAGTGAGTGAGTGTGTGTGTGTGTGTGTTTGAGATAGGAGAGAGGAGATCAAGATATTAATATGGTGTCTACAAGAAGAAGGGTGGTATGCCCAACAGTATAGTGCCTGGCAGATCTACCTATAGCCCGTTATATAATAGCTGAAGGTAAATTGAATCCCTTGGCACCAATCTTCTCGATACGTAGTGGTAAAATGCGAAACTACTGTCTCTTCATCCTATTGTGAAACTACTGTCTCTTCATCCTATTAATGCCAAGTCTTCACAATTAACCACAAATTTCACCACAAAATCTTCATAATATTCACAAAAATCAAGATGGAGACATGGCAATTTACCGTCAGCTGAAAAAGAGAGTATAGTTCCCCCAAGACTGGAGTAGTACCGGTACCTGTAAGTTACCCACCCTACTCAGCCAAAAGTATACTGAAGTCAATGTGTAAAGACGGTACAGTCACTCATAAAAATTCGTGGACCTCACCTACTTCATATTATGGAAGTATGTCACTGGAAACGAATTTATGAATACATTTGTCTGTGCATCAAATACAAATCTCTATATACTATTTATTGAAAAGCAAGTTTCATCCTAAAATCAGTGTAATGAGTTTTGATTTCATAAAGAAAAACAGAAGGTGTCCACGAATGTGTGTAAGTGGCTGTACAATCGCGCTAATAAGTGATGTCTCGGCATTAAGTATGGTTTGATCAATAATTGGTATCAGCAATATTTACACACAATTTAATTCTTTTTGAGTGAGATATACAACCATGTTCCTTCACTTTCCCACCCTATTCAACATCTGACAGACATTAATACAGTATAGAGCAAGCCAAACGCAATGCCAGCTGAGCCATGACTTATTAGCGCGACCGTACATAACTTTTGACCTGGCTAGTACACCCCACAGGTACACCCCTACCAAACCTGTTACTACTAACCAAGCCCGCCACCCACGCCGCCTGACCCACCCACTACTCCACCCACAACAACAACACCCAGCCCTTCTATTGACACTATTTACGTCACTTGGATTATTAACCCTTTGAGTACCAGTGATGTGTTTTATATTTTATTTTAACACTATTTAGACGATATTATGCAGCTTAGGAAGGATCTGTGGTAGTTAAAGGGGTTGATCGAGACATTTCGAATTCTTATAATTGCTAGAGGTCCTTCCAAAACTGCATGAAATCGATTGTTAGTAGCCAGAATAAAGTAAAAATGATGGTACTGAACAGGTTATAGCCATATTGCTCGGTTTGCACATTGCTTACTATGGGTTTCAGAGGCCGTGCTACATCGTTTTTCGAGAATAACTTATTAACAAACAGTTGGATCAGTATGATAATTTGACACAGCTTTTTTCACACCGTGCCCTACTTTTCGTAATATAGTGCATTACCAAAAGTGTAGAAATAAGCCACTTGTCCCTGTGTCATGAGGTTAAAGTCACACATTAATGATTAAGAAACGGACAAGGCTACCGTGGCTTACCTGTGAGAACCGCCAAACCATTATTGCTCCTCCATCAAACACGGTAGTTATCAGCCACCAACCAACCCTACTAGCCCCTTTAAATTCAAGTTATCTGTCAATATCACAATAAAAATGTACAAAAATACAAACTTTTTGTATATTTGTACTTGAAATTGAAATATAACTTGAATTTAAAGGCGATAGTAGGGTTGGGTGGTGGCTGATAACTACTGTGTTTGATGGAGGACCAATAATTGCTTGGTGGTTCTCACAAGTAAGCCACGGTAGCCTTGTCTGTTTCTTAGTCATTAATGTGTGACTTTAACCTCATGACACAGGGACAAGTGGTTTATTTCTACACTTCTGGTAACGCACTATATTGACGAAAATTAGGGGACGGTGTGAAACAAGCTCTGGCAAAATATCATACTGATCCAACTGTTTGGTAATAAGTTATTCCCGAAAAACGATGCAACACGGCCTCTGAAACCCATAGTAGGTTGCTCAGGAGAAGATTGTTATAAGTATAGATATTAGTATATTTTGGTTGGTGACCTGCCGTATTCAATTAATTCAAAACACTATAATAAGCAACCTGAATGATAATTATAATACAAATAACAGATAGGCAATATATCAACTTTATAAAGATAATGGACAATATATGTGAAAGTCGACCCTCTCTTATCATGATGCACGGATCAAATGTCTTCGTTTGACCTGAGAGCTTCAAAATTAATCTCGCCTCTGTTTTTCCGTCGTGGCAAAGGTCGTTCTGATTAAAAACAAAAGACCAAAAATGTCGAGGAATTTACTAATGAAAATCTCCCGAGGACGGAAAATGGGAAAGAATGCAGGAGGGTGTAATAAAGAATGTGAGATTAATTGAGAGAGAGAGAGAGAGAGAGAGAGAGAGAGAGAGAGAGAGAGAGAGAGAGAGAGAGAGAGAGAGAGAGAGAGAGAGAGAGAGAGCGAGTGTGTGAGAGAGAGAGAGAGCGAGTGTGTGTGAGAGAGAGAGAGAGAGCGAGTGTGTGTGAGAGAGAGAGCGATATAGTGTGTGTGTGTGTGTGTGTGTGTGTGTGTGTGTGTGTGTGTTACTCAGTTACTTGTTCGTCAAGGGGAATCCACGCAATGCGAGCTAAGCTCATTATTATCGCGCCTCCTTAACTGGGATTGTATTGCGTGAAATGCATGTTAAGTGTTTTATGTACTGTTGGAATGGCTGTGGATGTGTGTGTAGTCTGTATTTTAGCCAATTGGCGACATCGGAAATGAAGGGTTAGGGTGGATCTGTATGGTACCATTCTCACTATAGACGGTACCGTCTCGCCCGAAGGCTTAGGTAGCCATCAGCTTAGGTGAACCATATGATACCCATCTCGCCTTGTACCATTTTTGCCAACCCCAGATGGGACGTCACAACGTCGTCCACTTATTCCAGGTACCTATTTACAGCTAGGTGAACTGAAGCTAACACATGAAAGGAGACAAGCCCAATTTGTCTCCGCCCGGCCGGGGATTGAACCCCCGACCCCTCGTGTGTGAGACGAGAGCTCTACCTACTAGGCTACGGGTTGTGTGTGTGTGTGTGTGTGTGTGTGTGTGTGTGTGTGTGTGTGTGTGTGTGTGTGTGTGTGTGTGTGTGTGTGTGTGTAAGAAAGAGATGGAAGGGGTGAGAACATGAGTAAACAATAATACTTGTACTGAACAAATTTGTCTAAAAATAGCTAGACTAATTTGTGCATAAGACATCGCCGGTTCATACGGGGTTGATAAAGGACTTTAGTGGAAATTATGTCTGACACTAATAATAATGCCACGTGAATTAAGATTATAATTATAAGTGTTCTTTAATTAACGGTATTGATTTTGACTCTGGCCCAAGGATTAAGGGGAGGTAGTTTCTTTTTCTGGACCTCCTTCTCCCTCATGTTAACCTCATTCGTTTGGAGATTTTAAGACGTTTGTCATATTAGTTTGGTGATTTAAAGACCTTTCGCGCCATTTCTTTGTCAATATTAAGACATTTTGTACAGAGGCTGAACAGAAACAATAAATACACATGCAAGTAAATACGCCATCCTCCTTTAACTAGCAATCCAGGCAAGCCATACAAACACACGCCACCGCGACGTCACCCCTCGCCACAAAATTCTTTAAATGACCGAGGTTAAAATGGCATACGGAGAGTTGTGAAGTAAAAAGCTGGTCCGTGTGTCACATGTCGGAATCATCTACTGGCTGATTTACGCAGACTTTTTTCAAAATATTCTCAATATTGCATTCACATTAATCCTTTAAGGGGAGATGTCCACTTGAGGGATTTTTTTCTGGACCCCTTTCTCCCTCATGTTTAGCCCCATTGCTTTTGAGATTTTAAGACGTTCGCCCTAGTAGTTTAGACATTTTAAGACATTTTGACCCATTTATGTCAATTTTAAGACCTTTCGTGCCATTAAGGTGTCGATTTTTTCCTGGCGAGCGATAGCGAGCCTGTAATTTAAGAGCAACCGGCCTCCGGCCGGGACATTTTTCTACCGAAAAATATACAAATTTATCTTGAAAGGGGCTCACGGGGGTGTAATTTTAAGCTTGATGGAGGTCTAGGGAACAAACTAAATACCTCCCCTTAAGCTTCCATATATCCTTCCTAAGCTTCATAAAATCGTCCAAATGAACCGGAGATAAAATACAAAAATGCGTCGCCGGTACTGTAAGGGTTCACAGTCGTGATTTCAATGATAAGAATGTTTTTAATCTTCGAAAAATAACCAGATCATAACAGCGAATTATAACTTATGTGGACATTACAACATCTGAAGCATTTTACTGTTATATGTCCACCATTCTTTAACTGCCTTCGTGGTGTAATGCATAAGGTGTTGATATTCGGTGTGAGCGTCCTGGGTTCGAATCCACGGACTGCCACATGTGTTTGTAATATTTCATTAATCGATTTTAGGAGTAGAGTTGGTTGTTGGATAGAACATAATAATATGGATACAAAAGCATAGTCATGTACTTAACCTTTAGCTGTCTTGATGGTGTAATGGCTTGAGTGAAGTATGTAAGTTACCAGGTTCGAATCCCGGGTGGATCATATGCTTTCATTAATTTTATTGGAGAGTGTTTGGTGTTGGGAGCGAGATTAATAACTAAGATTATAACTTACTCCAAAACGCAATAACAGACACCACAGCTGTAGGGATGCAACATGGCCACCACAGGAACATAAATAGCCCCTCTTACCTACAAAGCCCTCCCCGCCACATGTCCCGGAGCCCCAGACGAGTGACAATGCTGAATGACACGGCATGGGTGGGTGGAGAAAAAAGAGAGAAGAGGAGTTGTGGCTAAAAAACTAGTTAGACTCGCATGAGGAGGAGGGAGACAATGGCCCGGGTGTTAGAACAAATGTGCCTCCCATTGCCAGGCTCCTTCCATGGCTGGGGGGAAGGTAACATTATATTAGGTGTGCTTTGTGATCCCAGGACAATAGTACGAGGTCTGAATAGTCATGTTTTTTATTGGTGAAGAAGTATATTGCTATGGGAGGTTTATGAAGTGCGTATTACTATATATATTTATGCAGAAAGAGAGAGAGAGAGAGAGAGAGAGAGAGAGAGAGAGAGAGAGAGAGAGAGAGAGAGAGAGAGAGAGAGAGAGAGAGAGAGAACACATTTTACCTATTTGATTTTCAAAACTATAGGAAGAATTGCTTAATCGTGTAGAAAGGGTTATTTTTTCATACTTTTCTAATATTTTAGAGGATTTAGGTTTATATTGTTTTATATTTCATATTCATATTGTATTATAACAATTATATGTAATCAAAGGTGCAATGCATCTGCATTTACCAAACTCATCCCTCTAACGTCGCTGAAAATGTAAAATATATATATACTTTTAATACAAAAAAAAATGCCATATTCATAGGAGTCATTGAAGCCCACATGAAAGTGTTAAATTTGCTTCCTATGATTAAAAAGTAAACAAAAAATGCTAATCGTTGCGGAAATTCTATGAAGCAAAAAGGAAAGTGGAAAATAGGCTAATGACATGGAACAGATGAGGAAGTGAAGAGGCAAAAGTATAGCAGAGAGAGAGAGAGAGAGAGAGAGAGAGAGAGAGAGAGAGAGAGAGAGAGAGAGAGAGAGAGAGAGAGAGAGAGAGAGAGAGAGAGAGAGAGAGAGAGAGAGAGAGAGAGAGGATAGAAAGAAAGGAGGGAGACAAACAGCAGGAAAGCAGGAAGGAAACAAGTACAGGAGACAGACAGACAACAGGAAGACAGGAAGGAAAGAAAGACAAGAGACTACAGACAGCAGGAAGAAAGAGAGAAAAGAAAAACGGAAGGGAGATAGACAGAGAGGAGAGAGAAATACATCAGGAAGAAAGGAAGGAAAGACGGAAGGGAGACAGACAGACAGACAGCAGGAAGGAAGTAGGAAAGGTCACGACTGATGAGGAAGCGCACTAATTTGTAGAGGGGGTTCGCGAGGGTAAGGAAAAACGGTGTGTGTGTGGGGGGGGGGGGGGGGGGGGGGGGGGGGGGGGGGTAAGAACAGGTGGGTTGATATACATATTATGGGGGGAAGGGTTCATTTATCGGTCGATTTACTCACATATATGATTATTTTAGTTTCCTCCCTAGACTTCCATTAAGCTTTAAAAACATCCTCAAGATCCCCTTTCTAGATAATGTTATATATTTATCGGTAGAAAAACGTTCAGGCTGAAGGCTGATTTTCCCTAAATTACAGGCTCGCGATTAAACCTCATATGCAGGTCTTCATGTTTTCTCTCAAACTGGCATATCTTTTCAGACAATATTAACCAGTATAACTGACTTGTCTGCGCAATGGTCAATTAAGAAAGATAATTTTGTCACCGTAAGAATGGTCAACATTGCAATTTTCCGTCAGTATGTTATCTTTGTAAATATATTATATAAATATCACCAAATAGGCTGAGGTAGGTGCCCCTCACATAATCATAAAATAAACCAAATAATGTATGTTAAATACTTGTTACAAATACTTATTATTAGTAGTATCAATATTATTATAACGTACTAAAGACTAAAGCATATCACGGTGAGGCAGAAACATTGATACCAGAACGGTCCAGCAAATCTCGTTCCGCGTGTACCCTATGTTAGAATCTATACATATATCCAATTAAGGCTTCAAGGGAACTCACTCGGTTGGAAGCAGCGTAATTATGCTTAATCAGCGAGTCTGGCTTCAACGAGGTATGTATTTGTTTACTTTTCTTAGATAAATACACTCACCAATAGGGATGGCTAAATAAAAAGATGATTGCTTCGAGTTAATTGGGAACATTATGTATTCTTATTATTCAAAATCATTCCTGTAATGTATCTATCTCTTCATTATGCAAATTAATATATGGAGATTTAGAAATTTAACATTACAAACTTTGATAATTAATCCATAAACTGTGCTTCTTTTACTGCAGAGCAATATTAATCCATAAACTGTGCTTCTTTTACTGCACAGCAATATTAATCCATAAACTGTGCTTCTTTTACTGCACAGCAATATTAATCTATTAATTAATTGACATGATGTCGCTCTTATAATGACAATCATTAAGGGCCTATGAGATTATCTATACTCGATTTAACTTCAGCTGACATAAAATTGAATCTCTTTGCAACTGATTTATTGATATCTAACGGAAAAAATAAGAGACTACCATGTCTCTGCTTCATATTAGTACCAAGTTTTCATAATTAACAGCATATGTCCCTATAAAATCTGCATAATAGCGAAGTAATCATGATAAAGACAGCAATTTACCGTCAACTGAAATAAACCCAGAGTAGTGGTATCTAATCGGTGTACTGTTGTATTGCCCGGGGGGGTACTTTCGTTCACAGACAATTTGGTTTAATTGAAAATGGATTCTACCAAATCTTCCTTACCCTAACGGAATCTAATCTAAGCATATACTAACCGATTTAATAGTTGTATTAACTGAACCTATTCGAATATGGACAAACAGACGAATGAGTGAATGACATGATCTGTGGGCAAAGTGAAAGAAAGTCACCTAGTAGTAGCTTAGAGACAAATAAGAGTTTAAGTAGCTGTACATCATCCATCTTCATCATTAGTTGATAGTCCAAGCATTTATTATTATTAACCGAATAGGTATAAATTGCCGCGCGTGTGAGGGAGTTCCCGGCATTCCTTGATCGACATGTTACATATTGAATATAGTAACGATAATGTACGATGCTTTTAAGCATGGCATGTGCTTAATTAATTAAGGGTCGTCTGAACTAAGACTAAAATTTCATATTTCGATTGCATATTGGATCAGATATAACGACTTGTAATAGCGTGAAAGAGACCGAGGGGATGCCACATAACCCATGCAAGAATAAGTTCATTGATCATGATTTCAATTTATTTGGATGTGTTCTTGCTCTTAAAATGTTCCTGATTTACAGTCGTTGACAATGAGAATCCTATCATTAATAACCTGAGATATGGAATATTTTCATATGAAACAGCAAATCATGGTTTATTGAATCCTATCATTAATAACCTGAGATATGGAATATTTTCATATGAAACAGCAAATCATGGTTTATTGAATCCTATCATTAATAACCTGAGATATGGAATATTTTCATATGAAACAGCAAATCATGGTTTATTGAATCCTATCATTAATAACCTGAGATATGGAATATTTTCATATGAAACAGCAAATCATGGTTTATTGAATCCTATCATTAATAACCTGAGATATGGAATATTTTCATATGAAACAGCAAATCATGGTTTATTGAATCCTATCATTAATAACCTGAGATATGGAATATTTTCATATGAAACAGCAAATCATGGTTTATTGAATCCTATCATTAATAACCTGAGATATGGAATATTTTCATATGAAACAGCAAATCATGGTTTATTGAATCCTATCATTAATAACCTGAGATATGGAATATTTTCATATGAAACAGCAAATCATGGTTTATTGAATCCTATCATTAATAACCTGAGATATGGAATATTTTCATATGAAACAGCAAAACATTGTTTATCCACTGTTTCACAAAAGTTGTATTGGTCGTGTTCTATTTCTTCACCAAGAAAAAAAAAATCTTGTGATTTCTTGCACTGTCGGATATTGCAGAGTGTTGCAGCAGGGGTAGGAGCCTCGGGTGTGCATTACTGGGAGTCACCCCGGCGAGGACCGTCAGTCTCGCCCAAGTTGTCACAAGGATCTGCCTCAGGCCGCCTCCAAGATCCACAATGATGATTGAATTTCCAAAAACGATTCCTCCATCTCCTCCCCTCTCTGCCGGAGCATCACCTGGAGTAATATTGAAGATGCGGCGGCCGTTCAGTGAGCCATATTCAGAAGCACTGTTCGCCGCTTGTGGAGATAAGCGAGCGGGTGTAGTGTGTCAGAACAGTTTGTGTGGTGGGGAGAAGAGCGCCGCCAGACACCTCTTGCAGCAATACATCCGAGGAGATATGATCCCACACCAGGCCATTACCTCCGTGGATGCTTCTTCTTTCCTGCCTACTCCACCCTCACTCCTCAATACATCCGAGGATATGATCCCACACCAGGCCATTACCTCCGTGGATGCTTCTCCTTTCCTGCCTACTCCACCTTCACTCCTCAATTATACCTACGCACATTTCATGAATTCAATATTCAATCTTTTAGATGTTGTGCTTCACTTAAGTTATATTTATGGTAAATGATAGTCTGAGGATATGTGAAACGACGTCTAGGGGAATAAGCCCTAAACAAATTACCGATGGGCGACATGCTAATCGGTGCCACTTGCAGGTGGCGAACTCTATAACAAATAACAGATAACATATATTGTTAGTGAAAGGATCCGTCTCCTTCTCACTCCTTCAGATCATAACCACACATACAGGTATGTAGATATATATTATAAAAAAATAAAAAAAAAGGAATGATATACTTAATCTTTACTTAGCTAAATAAAATAAAAAATCCTAAGCAAACTAATCATTGCTCAGCAGTGGATTGAGAGGCTTAATGTTTGTGTTTAGCTATATTATATGAAAATGTATACCGGTAATATTGTAACAAATAGCAAAAAAAAAATCAATCCAAATTTAACTTTTCCTACTCATAGCCTATATATGAACTATTGTATGCAGCATACGAAAGATTAGCCAATTTCGTCAATATTATTAAAAGCTGTACCTTGTAAATATATGTTGGTTTCTAAAGCAGACAATGATGGACTTTGGACACTAGACGTGCGTAAATACAGAAAGAAAAAACTTAAAATATGCATAGAAAAGTTGTCTTTCAGGGCCAATAGAGGATATGAAGGTGTCGGTTTCCTCTCACTCAGGAGACAGACAGACAGACAGACAGACAGACAGACAGACAGACAGACAGACAGACAGACAGACAGAGAGAGAGAGAGAGAGAGAGAGAGAGAGAGAGAGCGAGAGCGAGAGAGAGCGAGAGCGAGCGAGAGCGAGAGAGAGCGAGAGCGAGAGAGAGCGAGAGAGAAAGGGGGTGGGGAGGGGAGACCGTGACGATCCCATTTCTATACAAGAAAGTTGTCTTTCAGGGCCAATAGAGGATATGGAGGTGTCGGTTTCCTCTCACTCAGACGAGAGAGAGAGAGAGAGAGAGAGAGAGAGAAAGAGAGAGAGAGAGAGAGAGAGAGAGAGAGAGAGAGAGAGAGAGAGGGGGGTGGGGAGGGGAGACCGTGACAATCCCATTTCTATACAAGAAAAAACAAATAGAATAATTTTATTCACGAAAGACTCTCTCTCTCTCTCTCTCTCTCTCTCTCTCTCTCTCTCTCTCTCTCTCTCTCTCTCTCCCTTTACCTTTTGTAGCACTTTTACTGCGGTAATTGCTTAGCCATCTTCCTCCCCCTCACAGCCAGCCACACCCTCTTCCCATCTCGATTAATTTTCTGATTGGGTGACGAGCTTGACAAATGCGGTCGTAAGTCATGTTGTTAGATGGGAAAAATGTGAGAGAAAAATGGTATAAGGTGATGTGATACGGAGGTCAGTCAGAATAGGAGGTGAGAAGTGGTATAAGGGGATGTGATACGGGGGTCAGTCAGAATAGGAGGTGAGAAGTGGTATAAGGGGATGTGATACTGGGGTCAGTCAGAATAGGAGGTGAGAAGTGGTATAAGGGGATGTGATACTGGGGTCAGTCAGAATAGGAGGTGAGAAGTAGTATAAGGGGATGTGATACGGGGGTCAGTCAGAATAGGAGGTGAGAAGTGGTATAAGGGGATGTGATACGGGGGTCAGTCAGAATAGGAGGTGAAAAGTGGTATAAGGGGATGTGATGCTGGGGTCAGTCAGAATAGGAGGTGAGAAGTGGTATAAGGGGATGTGATACTGGGGTCAGTCAGAATAGGAGGTGAGAAGTGGTATAAGGGGATGTGATACGGGGGTCAGTCAGAATAGGAGGTGAGAAGTGGTATAAGGGGATGTGATACGGGGGTCAGTCAGAATAGGAGGTGAGAAGTGGTATAAGGGGATGTGATACTGGGGTCAGTCAGAATAGGAGGTGAGAAGTGGTATAAGGGGATGTGATACGGGGGTCAGTCAGAATAGGAGGTGAGAAGTGGTATAAGGGGATGTGATACGGAGGTCAGTCAGAATAGGAGGTGAGAAGTGGTATAAGGGGATGTGATACGGGGGTCAGTCAGAATAGGAGGTGAGAAGTGGTATAAGGGGATGTGATACGGAGGTCAGTCAGAATAGGAGGTGAGAAGTGGTATAAGGGGATGTGATACTGGGGTCAGTCAGAATAGGAGGTGAGAAGTGGTATAAGGGGATGTGATACTGGGGTCAGTCAGAATAGGAGGTGAGAAGTGGTATAAGGGGATGTGATACGGGGGTCAGTCAGAATAGGAGGTGAGAAGTGGTATAAGGGGATGTGATACTGGGGTCAGTCAGAATAGGTGAGAAGTAGTATAAGGGGATGTGATACTGGGGTCAGTCAGAATAGGAGGTGAGAAGTGGTATAAGGGGATGTGATACTGGGGTCAGTCAGAATAGGAGGTGAGAAGTAGTATAAGGGGATGTGATACTGGGGTCAGTCAGAATAGAAGGTGAGAAGTGGTATAAGGGGATGTGATACGGAGGTCAGTCAGAATAGGAGGTGAGAAGTGGTATAAGGGGATGTGATACGGTGGTCAGTCAGAATAGGTGAGAAGTGGTATAAGGGGATCATGTGATACGGGGGTCAGTCAGAATAGGAAGTGAGAAGTGGTATAAGGGGATGTTATACGGGAGTCAGTCAGAATAGGAGGTGAGAAGTGGTATAAGGGGATGTGATACGGGGGTCAGTCAGAATAGGAGGTGAGAAGTGGTATAAGGGGATGTGATACGGGGGTCAGTCAGAATAGGAGGTGAGAAGTGTTATAAGGGGATCATGTGATACGGGGGTCAGTCAGAATAGGAGGTGAGAAGTGGTATAAGGGGATGTGATACGGGGGTCAGTCAGAATAGGAGGTGAGAAGTGGTATAAGGGGATGTGATACGGGGGTCAGTCAGAATAGGAGGTGAGAAGTGGTATAAGGGGATGTGATACGGGGGTCAGTCAGAATAGGAGGTGAGAAGTGGTATAAGGGGATCATGTGATACGGGGGTCAGTCAGAATAGGAGGTGAGAAGTGGTATAAGGGGATGTGATACGGGGGTCAGTCAGAATAGGAAGTGAGAAGTGGTATAAGGGGATGTGATACGGGGGTCAGTCAGAATAGGAGGTGAGAAGTCGGTGGGGTGAGAATGAATTACCAATAAACGGATGAAAATAGGTGTCCATTGAGAATTAATTTAACCCTTACAATACCGGTTTTTATGAAGCTTAGGAAGGATATATGGTAGCCAAAAGGATTAACTAAGATAGTCTGTAAACTTTTAACGGGTAGACATCCTTCTTAAGCTGAATAAAACTGTCTAATAGTTGTCAGAACATTATTAATAGGATGCCACCGGTACTGAATAGGTTAATAGTCATTGAAAGGGACATTATTCGGGCCAAAATTAAGGTATTGAAGAAAGAAGAGCATGTGAATAGATTTCATATATATATATATATATATATATATATATATATATATATATATATATATATATATATAGGGATATGGCTGCGTATGTCTGTGACTTGTTTTGTAAAGTTCATGATTTGGGAGGTCTTTAAGCGGTTTAGTACCGGTGCCGTCCTTTTAACTTAATTGTGGCTACTATTGGACAATTATTTTCAGTATAAAAAAGACCTTCAGCAATTAACAGGCTTCGAACTATCTCACTTAACCCTATTTACTACCATACATCCTTCTTAAACGGCATAAAATCGTCTAAATGTAGCACGACTATAATACAAGACGTCGCTGGTATAGAAGGGGTTAACTGAAGGGGTTAGGAGTGCCTATTTCATTGGTCTGTCTGTTAGTATCACATCCTATAGGTAGCGCCAACGAACTTGACAATAATCTTGACCCCTTAACTTCTTATAACTCGAAACGAATGAAAGCAATCGGGCTGACGTTTCTATCATTTGGGAAGAGTCCACCAGCAAATACGTGTGGATATTTACAGCCAGTTTGCTCTAGGCCCTTTTGAGTTACAGAGAGGTCAGGGATCAAGATTATTGTCAAGTCCGTTGGCGCTACCTTTAAGGGGAAACTAAACATTTGTTTGATTTATTAATTCATTTATTCATATATTTGTTTTAGTTTCCTCCCTAGACCTCCATCAAGCTTAGAAAAACACCTCCTAGACCCCCCTTCAAGATAAATTTGTAAATTTTTCGGTAGAAAAATTTCCCGGCCAAAGGCCGGTTCCTCTTAAAATTGCAGGCTCGCTTTCGCTCGCCAGGAAAAAATCGACACCTATATGGCACGAAAGGTCTTAAAATTGACAACGAAATGGGGCGACAGGTGTTAAAATCGCCAAACTAATGGGCCGAACGTCTTATAATCTCAAAACTAGTAGGGCTAAAGATTAGGGAGAAGGGGGTCCAGAAAAACGGTCTGCCTCCCCTTAAATAGATTGTTTTCCTTGCTATAAAACCTTTCAATCAGAGGAGGATTCCTTTAGTATATTAACCCCTTCTGTGCCGGCGCCAACTATGTATATTATTCTAGCTATATCTAGAGGATTTTGTGCAGGTTATGAAGGATCCGTGGTAACAAAAGGGTGAAGATTTGTTAGATTGTTTCATATAGGTCTTAATATTGACAAGGGAATGGGGCGAAAGGTCTTAGATAGACAAGCTAGTAGGGCAAACGTCTTGGAATCTGGGAGCTGGTGGGGCTGAACATGAGGGAGAGAGGGATCTAGAAAATCGACCCACCTCCCCTTGATGTATCTTTGTGTAATTAACATTAGCAATTATGTTCACAGAAAACGGGAGACATTTGGTGGTTTTGGAGGGAAAAACGCGACACTTTGGCCGTCTTGGCTGGGTAAATCAAATGACCTTCCATATTTAACTCTAGGGGACCGTCATAATTATTTTCACTATCACAAATCAACATACTGATATTGAATTAGCGGTTTTATAGTTTAGTCGATTTTTAAGCCGTGTGTTTCTGTTATCGTATGCAGGTGTCCAGGTGAAGGACTATAGACTCTCGCCTGATTCCCTGAGACGGAGACACTCGGTAAAGACGCACCGCTCTTCCCGTAGTTATTTTTGCTTTTTGTGTGCGATATTCGGGTGCCGCAAGTGTGGAAAGCGTGTAGAAGTGGCATTTGACGAAATGCGGACGATCTGGGAGGAGAATCGGAAGGAAATAGGCTGAAATAAGGTAAGATATTTGTGATATACGTAACCCTTTCAGGATACGATGATGCAATCTTTCATTTTGTTCTAGCTATTATTAGACAATTTTCTGCTGTTTAGGATAGGTATGAAATGGGTAAAAACTATCGTACCGGTAGTTAACTCTTTGAGAGGATTATGACGAGTTTTGATAGTTTATGCTGGCTACTAATAGACGACTATATTATAATGGTGTGTGGTGTGGATATGGTGAGAGAGAGTTACACAGATACTCAGACCACACAGACCTTGCGGTCCCTACTAGGTGGTCCGTCCTTAATACTACTAGACAGGGACAGTTTATTGTAGAAAAATCTGAGAAGGTAGCTTAGACTTCGTCACAAACAACAGAATGCCTTACAAAATATATGTATTGCATATTATGATATTAAGTACGTAAAAATGCTAGGATGGACGCAAAGAAAATAACATATAATGGCGGCTGTTCTCTACACAACAGGATATAATATATGCAGCAGGTAGGCCTAAAACAAAATTATAATTGTATTAATAAAAAAAAAAAAAAAAAAAACATTGTACAAACAAACAGGATTGATTGGATCAAAGTTTAAATACAAGTTGGCATGATTCAAGACTAAAGATGTTGCTAGCTACATATAGAAACCGAATATTATATAAAATATACCCGAAGAATGACATTCGCAGCAATGACAACACCAGATATCGTATGATTTTGCATAAATTCGATTATCAAATGCATATATATATATACAGTATATATATATATATATATATATATATATATATATATATATATATATATATATATATATATATATAATACAGTATATATATATATATATATATATGCTTTTAAACCATTTACTGGATACCAAAGTCACATAATTAGTTTGATCTGTCTTCATACAAGTTTGAGGAACATACATAATCTCCCTGTAGCAGAACTTGTAATGGAACCTCTGTGTACAGACTGCCCCAATTTGGTTGGACACACGCACACATACAATATATATATATATATATATATATATATATATATATATATATATATATATATATATACAGTATATATAAAGAAGTGTTGCGGCCCTCCCGGCAGACCATAAGCCCGGCCCAAGCACACCGCCCTGCCCGGCCTTTGATCAGCGGGCCGGAGTAATCGTTAGGCTCCAGCAAATCCCCAGTCCGTCCACACTCGCTCCGGGCACATACTTTACTTTTTGCAACCCAGTTCGTACTTCTATTAATGTAACCCCCCCCCCCCCCCCCCCCCCCCCCCCCCGCGTACACTTTAGAACACCCATTATCGTGCCCTTGAAACTCATAAACGAAACTCCGGTATGCCAGGATTGGGGAACGAATGAATGAGAAGATAGAGTTACATCCGGGTTAGATACAAACATTTAATAGATGAACTCACCACACAGACCTTACGATCCCAGCGAGGTGGTCAGGACTTAATTCTAGTAGAGATAGCTAACCCGAGAGTAAGGTACAGTGGAAGGAAAGGATACCAAACAAGAGAGAGAGAGAGAGAGAGAGAGAGAGAGAGAGAGAGAGAGAGAGAGAGAGAGAGAGAGAGAAAGAAAGAAAGAAAGAAAGAAAGAAAGAAAGAAAGAAAGAAAGAGAGAGAGCTCAAAGAAAATGCAAGTAGGCCTAAGCAACTGAAAAAAAGTTACCCTAATCTAACCCCTCAATAGAAAACTAGACTATCAATAAAAAACGGGATATTAATCAACCAATCAGAAGCGTCGCTGGCCGATGACGTCACGACCCTGCACTGGGCGGGAAAAGTGAGACATTGCCCAGAGAGGTGCGCCATCTTTGTTCTCCGTTAGTTTTCGTTATTATTAGTGAACTAGTGAATTTTAGTGATTTTCGAGACTTATTATATAGACATAATGACATCGAGATATTGATTTTGGTAGAACTATTGTGTTTTCTGGAAAAGATAAGAAGATATGGGTGAAATAATATGCCCTGTGAAGAGCTCCCAATTTCGTTACTCAAATATTCGCTTTTATTAGTGAACTATTGACTATTAGCACTTCTCAAGCTTCATTATAGATACATAGTGACATAGATACGTTGGATTTGATATAGATTTAGTGTTTGGCGGTACAGAAAAGGAGAGATGGAAGATATTTATGGGGGGTCTTGCGTATTTAATTTGGTAAGTAGTAATTGCCTGTATTAGTGGTATATATTTTCGATTGTCTTACTATACCCTGTTCCAAACAGGTAGGTCAGAAATCGCATCACCCAACCTCGGTAACTCACAAAGGGCTAGAGCAAATGGGCTGTAAATCTCCCCACCCACTCCCTGGCCGACTCTTCCCAAACGGTAGAAAAATTGGCTCGACCTACTATAGTAGTTTGATAGTTCTAGAGGTTAATGTCCAATAGTGTTGGCCTACCCATTTGGAACACGGTATAGTATCAATGTAATAAGTGCACTGATGATTGGTGTGAGCGTCCTGGGTTCGAATCCACGGACTGCCACATGGATTTGTTGATTTAATTAATTGAGTTTAGCAGTAAAATTGGTTGGTGTAAAGAACATAAGAAAGATTTATAAGTTATATGAAATTTGAACAGATCAATATATACAATTGTAATGTACAGCCAAATTCAATAATATTCCGTGACTAGGCCTATACCCTGTTCTCAATATGTAGGCCAGAAATCGCTAACTCCATTACATCTATAACTCACAAACGAGAGAGAGAGAGAAAGACCCTTTGTTCTTAACATAAGCAGCTAGCTAGGTTAAAGGTTCAGAGATTCGAACTGGTGTAACCTTATATTTTCTGCGAACTGGCTCACTATCCTATCTGGGTTGTATATAATATTGTGACCTCCGGGCATTGGGGCGCCACACTGCGGTCACTGAGGGTGAGGGCTAAAGGGGGCGGCTTGTAAGGGCGTATGTGAGTCGATTGGCACTGGGGGTAGGGGGGTGGGGGGGTGTTAGGAATGGAATACACAGGATTGCTGGGAGAGGCTGTTTCATGTATCCTTGTTGGTGTGTTTCATAGTGTGTATGAGCTTGTGTGTATTTCACGCATAAGTCACTATTTGTGTGTGTTTGTGCGTGCGTGTTGTGTGAGTGCGCGTATTCTGTGTTTAGCAATAAGACAAAGGCGCCCAATACTTTGTCGTCCTACACTTGTGCCAAATATTGCACGTACTAAAATATGTTATATAGAGTCAAACATCTCCACCAATAACGAACATTATTAACAGCCAAACTATGATTATTCTCCACTAAGGCTCCTACTACCATTACTGTAATCTTAACTAATGTAGGAGAAAACAAAGGCAAATTCAACCGAGGAAACGCCTTGAGAAACATTAATATATATTTTAATTTCGAGAAATAATACAAGCGTTTGGGAACACTAATATGGTGTGTGATTGAGATTTACTGTTATTTCCAAAAATTACATCAAATTTAGTAATTATATTATTATTATTATTATTATTACTACTGCTACTATTTTTTTTTTTTTTTTTTTTTTTTTTTTTTTTTTTTTAAATACCACTCAGTCTGTGCATTCCCCCTTTGGCCCCTAAACAAGGTCAGAACAGTCATCGACTACTACTACTATTATTACTACTACTACTACTACTACTACTACTACTACTACTACTACTACCAGGGTCTTGAATGACAATGGGCCTGGCAGGGTAGTGACAGGGACGTTCATTATCTTCCAACATTTCATTCAGGTGACGGGAAGCGCGCGACCCCCTGCACCTTACGTACCCCCCCCCCCCCCCCCCCCTCCCCTTCCCCTTCCGACTGCCTCTCTCTCTCTCTCTCTCAGTGAAGTCAGGTGAATGGCCAACTAATTAATCTATCAGGTTGTCTACTCTCCAACAGTCACTAAAATTAGTCGTATTAAGCACACACACACACACACACACACACACACACACACACACACACACACACACACACACACACACACACACACACACACACACACACACACACACACACACACACACACACACACACACACACACACACACACACACACACACACACACACACACACACACACACACACACACACACACACACACACACACACGAGCGTAGGTACAGTCGCCAACAAAGATAACCGTTACATAGCTAACTACTCTAATTGTGCCGGTTTAGCTATATACTGTATAACTGTATATTATTTAAAAGAAGCTGTATATTTTGGCTTTCTACAATATAGTCATATATATAATTGCTTCTATACAATTAGCTCTGTAGCAACTATTATAGTAGGCGGTTGTACATGTTTGTGCAAATGATGTTGATGGACACATACAGTATATTGATTCAAATGATGTTGATGGACACATATATTGATTTAATCCTAGAACTATATTTATGTGTTATGTGTCATTATATGTATGTGTTATGTGTCATTATATGTATGTGTTATGTGTCATTATATGTATGTGTTATGTGTCATTATATGTATGTGTTATGTGTCATTATATGTATGTGTTATGTGTCATTATATGTATGTGTTATGTGTCATTATATGTATGTGTTATGTGTCATTATATGTACAGTATAAACAAATGTATATGATGTGCATTGTTGCTCCGTGTGTTATTTTACAGTACATCATGAATTATATATATTAGAGCACAATTACCAAGGTCATTTGCATTTTCACTCTTTGTAATATTTGTGTGATGACATTAGCAAATTGTGAATCTTTAACATTTCATTCTAGCTATATTGAGATGATTGTGAGCAGCTTAAGAAGGATCTGTAAGAGTATATAGGGTTAAGTGAGATAGTTTGAAGCCTGTATATTCCAGGAGCAGCTTTTTAACTGAATAAAATAGTCGAATAGTAGCCAGAAAAAAGCTAAATAGGCGGTGCCGGTACAGAAGGGGTTAACGGGAGATAGACCGATTTTCTGGTCCACCTTCTTCCATTGTAAGACGTTCGGCCCATTAGTTTAGCGATTTTAAGACCTTTCGTCCCAATTCTTTGTCAATATTAATACTTTTCGTGTAATTATTTAGGGTCTTAGGGTGGGTTTTTTTATAAGCTTGACGGAGGTCTAGGGAGGAAACCAAAAAATAAATAAACATAAATATACATAAATGAGCTAATAAATACGCCCATCCCCCCTTAATATACGCCCATCCCCCCTTAATAAATACGCCCATCCCCCCTTAATATATACGCCCATCCCCCCTTAATATTGTGATAGTATATGACCCTGCGCCCCCCTCTCCCTCCGTGTGTGTGTGTTACTCAGTTACTTGTTCGTCAAGGGGAATCCACGCAATGCTAGCTAAGCTCATTATTATCGCGCCTCCTTAACTGGGAATGTATTGCGTGAAATGCATGTTAAGTGTTTTATGTACTGTTGGAATGGCTGTGGATGTGTGTGTAGTCTGTATTTAGCCAATTGGCGACATCGGAAACGAAGGCTTAGGGTGGATCTGTATGGTACCATTCTCACTATAGACGGTACCGTCTTGCCCGAAGGCTTAGGTAGCCATCAGCTTAGGTGAACCATATGATACCCATCTCGCCTTGTACCATTTTTGCGTGTGTGTGTGTGTGTGTGTGTGTGTGTGTGTGTGTGTGTGTGTGTGTGTGTGGGTGTGTGTGTGTGTGTGTGTGTGTGTGTGTGTGTGTGTGGGTGAGTGAACCAGCAGTGGACCAGGCTGGAGGCTGTTGGTTCAGCAGGACCATCCCACAACCGATACTTGGAGGATCACACATATTACACCACGCCTCACACACACATACACACATTCACACCATGTGAACACACAATTAAAAAGTCCTCTCATATATATATATATATATATATATATATATATATATATATATATATCAGAAGATCTTTTAACCCCTTCAGACTCATATGACGCAGAGGTTGCCAGATTAGCAATAAGAAATAGAGTTCTCTCACTCTTATAATTACCTCTCCAAAATTAGTTTTCTGCCCACAGCTAACTCAAAGACAACTGCAGAGGTTGAAGTAACTAAACTAAAGGTTTGTAAATACCCCTGATGGTAATAAAGGTTTTAAAGTATCCCTAATAGGCTCAAAATTGCGTCATATGTCGGAGAGGGTTAATTGTGTTTGTGTGTTGGACACTTCCCCAAGCCATCCAAGCAGCCTCGTAAAGGATCATAATTTCAATTACTTTATCTATTTATTTTTACTTCGATACTGAATTTGTCACTATCTGCTTAATTTAACTAATCCCATCAACGCGGGGCTTTAGGCTATGCAGGTAATTGGCCATTCAATTGAGTAGTTGTTTGCGTTGACATACTGTATGATGCACACCTGCTCTTCTTGGTGATATACTGAGCATACTGTTATTTAAAGTCACCTGCAGAGCGGAAGACCAGGGGTGGGTAGTGGTGTTGTTGCTGTTGTTGTTTTTCCCCAAGCTGCCTGGCCGAACAGCCCCAAGGCCCCGAGCAAGGCCAAGGCTATAATCGAGCGCCCCCACAGAACCCTCCCTGCCGACCACAATAAAGCCTGGGTGACCGAAGCCACTCCATGGCGGGGAGCTGAGGAGGGTGCGGAAACGCCCGGGAAACCAAAGCCCCACCCAGGGCCCTGTGCCCCTCAGCAATTATGAAGAGAAAGTTGAGGGGCAAAGGAAAGATGTGACGCTTTGGCTTCCAATCTTGGTAGATTAGGAGGGCAATCCACGCAAGAGACGCCGTCACTTGAGATCTAGAAAATATATAAGTAAAAGGAACAGTCAGAGTAAGCTATGGGTATGGCAGAGATCGCTCAGTTCTCACTCTGATAGACCAGCCCATCACCACTGGGTAGTGGTGTTGCTGTTAAGAGTGGATGGTTCACTTTTTGGTCGATTTTTCTTATTTATATATTATTATTCTAGTGTCCTCCCTAGACCCCCTTTCAAGATAAATTTGTAATTTTTTCGGTAGAAAAATTTCCCGGCCGATGGCCGGTTCCTCTTAAAATTACTGGCTCGCTATCGCTCGCCAGGAAAAAAATCGACACCTAAATGGCACGAAAGTTCTTAAAATTGACAACGAAATGGGGTGAAAGGTGTTTAAATCGCCGAACTTCTTAAATCTGAAAACTAATTGGACTAAACACGAGGGAGAAAGGGTTCAGAAAAACGACACACCTCCCCTTAAGCCGGTATCACACGAGCACTATGTCCCTCAACATTTATCCTCAACACCTCCTTTGGCAGCTTATGAGGTAGACCTTGTATATCATTCTTATTCCCAAATTAATTTCAGTCTAGTTTCCAGTATCAGCGCAAAATATCCCAGAAATGTTGCCAGAAAAATGTTGACCATCGAAAGTTGACTATACAAGCTCTCGTATAATAAGACCATTTTCTGTAAGGTGTGCAGCTATAACTAACACAAACCCCGGACAATAACCCAGCCAGCCCCCTACGTCACCCTCTGACCTTAATGTCCACTTAAGAACGTAGTAACAGCGTCTGAACTCTTAATTACGAGGCTCCCACTACTGTACCCGCTCTGTATCGCACCCTAAAAACCCGCTAAGACGTTAATGAGTCTCGGTAATGAACGCTGCATTGGCCAAATTGCTTTAAAAAAATAATTAATCGACTTGGAGCGGCTGGACAAAAGATCCACGTCCGTCGCGAAGGCTTTACCCCATAAAAAAGGTCCAAGCGGGAGGCACCGTCTGGAATATCTGATACACGGGAGGGTTGGTGACTCTGTGTGTGTGTGTGTGTGGGGGGGGGGGGGGGGGTTCACGGGTGTGTGTAGTAGGTGTTGGTGTTTTATTTTGTATTATAATTTTGGTTTTGTTTTACCAACTTGACAACATTTGGTTATGAACAGTTTCTTTGGCAATGCAGAATAAGTAATTGATAACTCTGTACATGATGACTAAATCTCAGATTTGTATTGCATGATGTTATATACTGTATAGTCGGTTTTCTAGGTAAGAGTAAAATTGAGATATAAAAAGAACTACCGGTACATTATTAGAGCACAATATTTCATGACCCCCAGTCCCAATCACTGAATGGCTGTTTACATTAATTAACTTATTGAATTCTCAATTGTAAATCTCGTTCAGTACATTTGTTGAGAGTTTGGCCAAATCTACTTGGGCGATCCTGCTACACAGTTGGTCGCCTCCACCTTCCTCTCCAGCGGCGGGGAGGGCTTTTCGGAAATAATTTCGCGTCGGCCGTGTAAAAATCAAGACAGGATTAGGTAATGAAATCTGTAGGTGGAGGGTGGAAGCGAGAGCGAGGCCAGACGTTTACTGAGGGGAGAGACACGAAAACGTTTTATACTGACATTTTTGTATAGGCAACTTTCTAAAAATCAAGGCTTATAAGTTAGTAATCAGGCAACATTGACCATCGATAGTCAGAATTTTGTCCAATTGCACATTAAAAAGGCCCTGGAAAGACTGGTGCCGGAAACAAAGGTACCGCATTAAGGGGATATGGGTCTTATTTTTGGTCCCCCTTCTCCCTCGTGTTTAGCCCCATTGTTTTACAGATTTTATGACGTTCGGCCCATTAGTTTGGCGATTTTAAGACTTTACCCCAAATTTATTTGTCAAGAACTTTATTAAGAACTTTCTTACTATTTAGGTGTCGATTTTTTTTTCCTGACGAACGATAGTGAGCCTGTAATTTTGGAAGAACTTAATTCGGCCGGGAAGTTTTTCTACCGAAAAATTTACAAATTGATCTGGAAACCCCCTAGACCCTGTAGGGGGTGAAATTAAAAACTTGCTGGAGGTCTAGGGTGGAAACAAAAAATATTAAAACAAATCCAAACACTAAGCAAATAAATAAGCCCTGTCCTTGTGTGACTCGGCCTATTATCCCAACAAAGCCTCACCCGTCTCCGGCCCCGGCGACCAACAGGCTAATATATGCTAAGTCCTATTTCTGTTTTTATACTGTGACACCCAAATTGGATGGAGAAAACATGATTGAATTTCTGTCCCCCAATTAGGAGCTGGGAATTCGATAGAAGTAATTTTCGTTATTTTTCCGGGCCTCCTCGAGAAGGCTTGCACTTATTCTCCAGGCTATGTTGCAGACGAGGAGAGAATGCCAGTTTCTTAGAGTCGCACACAATTAAAAAAAAACAAAGGGGGGGGGGGTATGTGCCAGAGTATATAGATAGATAGATAGATAGATAGATAGATAGATAGATAGTTAGTTAGTTAGTTAATTTTTTATTTCATAAAAGGTTACATGGTAACATTTTACATATATACAGATAGATTCAGACTCAAATCTTTATTTCATAAAAGGCAACACAATTAACTTTTTACATATATACAATATATATAGATAGATAGATAGATAGATAGATAGATAGATAGATAGATAGATAGTAAACTGACAACTAAACTCGGTCGTACTATATATTTCATTATTTGTTATGTCGAAGTCCGAATGTAGTATCTATCTACCATTATTTCTTCTTCAACTCTAGTGTACCGTATGTTTCTGCTGGTGTATTTATTGCAGTCTATTTATTATCAATGCAATTCGACTTTTATCCGATAATCTACACGTCTGACACTCGATCTCCCAATCCTCTGTATTCACTGCAGCATATAACCATCATACAAATAATGTTCCATTCTATAGCTATTCCCGCGTCCCTAATATTGTGCATTAGTTTTTTTCCCCAATAATTGTCCTTTAATTTAGATCTAAGATGCTATTGATAGAACTGGTAGAACAAATTGTATCATTGTATATTTGTTTGTATTTTGTTTTGGCTCTACCTGTTCTCATTACTATCAGCCCTCACTTAAAGCAAGTAATAAACATTGTTCTTAATCCATAATTTGGCTTAATGACTCAAGTCCCCTCCAGTGTTATTTAATTATTAATGCCGAGTTTGATTATTATTATTATTATT
This sequence comes from Paralithodes platypus, assembly GCA_032716605.1. Classification (NCBI taxonomy): domain Eukaryota; kingdom Metazoa; phylum Arthropoda; class Malacostraca; order Decapoda; family Lithodidae; genus Paralithodes; species Paralithodes platypus. The sequence goes on from CM064529.1 coordinate 8,719,139, forward strand.
ATTATTATTATTATTATTATTAACTTTACTTTGTCATTAATTTTGTTTCTATATACAACCACTTTTTTCCATTCTAATTTATAATATTGGAAGCAAATAAACAATTTAAAACTGATATATATGTCTTCATAAAAAGGCCATAGATTTTCCGAGCTAATCACTAAAGGTATTACACATCAATAATAATCTTTGACGAGTGTGTTCGAAAATACAACAGTGATCAAGGTAGGCTCTTGTGACTCGTTCAGCTAATTTAATTTCCACTTTCCGTCCTCTTTATAGAGAATTTGCCTTAATGTTATCTGCTCAACTTAACCCCTTCAGCACCATGACGTACTTTTTGTCTTTTTCTGGTTACCATTAGACGATTTACTTTAGTTCATAATCTAGTTCTAGGACTTAGTGTTATCTAATATCTCTATAAACTATCTAAATAATATTGTTCCTTCTTAAAGCCATAAAATCGTCTATCGTTAGCTAGAAGAAATGATAGGCGGCGTCATCGTGCTGAAGGGGTTAATCTAGGATCAGTATGTTTTAATTTAGCTTATAATTATCAACTTCTTCCCACTATGATCACCGATGATTTCTCATCAGTGAAACCGACCTTATAGCCCCTTCACCATCATATTCTGGTTACCATAAGACTATTTTCTTAAGTTTGCAATCTATCTATATGACTCAAATGGGTAAATACGATCTCTATAAAGGGAGAGAGTGAGTGAGAGTGAGTTTTTCTGGTCTCCCCCCCCCCCCTTCTTCCCTCTTACCCCACCCTCCTCTAGTCCTTGGTCATGCACTCTCGGTTCATTATCATATATTCCCCGCATTTAGTATTTGATGGTAAATGATGTGAGATGCCTCGGGTGAATAGACTGGACTCTCTTCAGTTTGACCTCGACCTCTAGAGAGAGAGAGAGAGAGAGAGAGTGTGTGTGTGTGTGTGTTACTCTCAGTTACTTGTTCGTCAAGGGGAATCCACGCAATGCGAGCTAAGCTCATTATTATCGCGCCTCCTTAACTGGGAATGTATTGCGTGACATGCATGTTAAGTGTTTTATGTACTGTTGGAATGGCTGTGGATGTGTGTGTAGTCTGTATTTTAGCCAATTGGCGACATCGGAAACGAAGGCTTAGGATGGATCTGTATGGTACCATTCTCACTATAGACGGTACCGTCTCGCCCGAAGGCTTAGGTAGCCATCAGCTTAGGTGAACCATATGATACCCATCTCGCCTTGTACTATTTTTGCCAACCCCAGATGGGACGTCACAACGTCGTCCACTTATTCCAGGTACCTATTTACAGCTAGGTGAACTGAGGCTAACACATGAAAGGAGACAAGCCCAATTTGTCTCCGCCCGGCCGGGATTGAACCCCCGACCCCTCGTGTGTGAGACGAGAGCTCTACCTACTAGGCTACGGGCTGTGTGTGTGTGTGTGTGTGTGTGTGTGTGTGTGTGTGTGTGTGTGTGTGTGTGTTTTGTGTGTGTATATTCACGTGTAGCCACAGTAGTTGTAGTGTGTGTCTAGGTTGGATATCACTGTGTGGCTTACGGGCTGAAGTGTCCATTATTCAGTGAATGTGGGCTTTTGTGTTTGTATGAGTGTGCGTTTGTATTTATTCGCTCTCGTTGAATGGTACTGTAAGGTGTAGCCTGTTTCTATATATATATATATATATATATATATATATATATATATATATATATATATATATATATATATATATATATATATATATACATATATATATATATATGTGTGTGTGTGTGTGTGTGTGTGTGTGTGTGTGTGTGTGTGTGTGTGTGTGTGTGCAGCCTAAGCATATATGCAAGAGTAGTATATATTTGTTGTCTATGTGAGTGAGAGAGCCAAAAGTCGGAACTGCCTGTAGCGAGTGCCTCCTCCATAGTTGAAAGAGTGACAGGGCCAAAATCAAGGAACGTTCGAGCCAAAATGCCTGGACACCCGGAGTTTGAAGCAATTTAAGTCATAGGAGGAGGGAAAGTGATTCTGGGAGAGAGTTCCAGAGCTCAGCTGTTGAATAGAAGAAAGACAGAGTAACGTTTCACTCTTGGGTTGGAGAGTTGCAGAGTAGGGGTGGGATTGTGTTGCAAGACGGGTGCCACGTACCCTACGTAGAGGAGGTGGTATACACTGGGAGAGCTCTGAGGAGCACTGATTATTGTAGTAGCCATAGAATAGCGAGAGAGATGCAACATTGCGGCGAAGAGAAAGATAGTTTGCAGATAGTTGGTGAGTGGGCGGGAATTAATGATACGAAAGGCCTTCCTTTTTATTTTGTCTATGAGCGCGGTGTGAGAGGATCCTCCCCACACATGTGAACAATACTCAATTTCGGTAATTAATCTACAAGGGGGATCTAATGGATGTTTTTTTTTTAAAGTTTGATTGAGGTCTAGGGAGGAACCAACAAAAATAATGAATACATGAACAAAATCGACCAAAAAGTGAACCATTCTCCTTTAATAAATACCCTGGGCCCTAGGGGTTATGTGTAATAATGTACACATGAAAAGTAAAATTCATATCTTTCCATCATATGTAAAAAGCAATATTATTCCAATATCTGAAATTGATTCCAGTATCACCTATTTTACCATGAAACACAAATTCATCGGCTACCCTTTCAAAACACCGCAACGGAAAGTCCATTTTCATTTCCATAATACTGTTATTAAAAATTATGAGCATATTTCATCAGGGATTCATTATCAGTGACGCTTTATTAATAGACCCGGGCGTTACTTCGATGTAATTGGATTTTTCATGACTATTAGGCTATGAATGGCCCATCATCCGCCTGTGAGCGCCTGAGCTATTACCAGGCCATGATCACGGCCATAACAACATACACACCCTATAAAATCTATATGAACGATTCGTTAACAAAAAAAAGTAAATACAAATAGCGTTCATATCTGGAGTGAGTTACGAGCGGCGGGTAAATACACGTACCAAAGCGGTGAAGTATGTGCTTCCATAACTGCATGGCAAAGTACGTCGCAAAATGCCCGATAAAAGCTGAATGGACGACAAGAATTAATATCGTAAATAAAATACCAGCCGGGATGAGCCCCATATAGAACAACGGCTAGGGGTAGAGATCCTGTAGGTCAGAGAGAGTGACCATCCATTTTGGAGCCGTAATTATTAACTATCGGGGGGGATATTATCTTGTTGGTCATGTAGATAATTAGTTAAAATAGGACTTCAGAGGCTATCAACCTTTCTGGATAATTAAGCCAGCACACTGTAAGTTAGAAAGAGCGTCCGAACTGGAGTTCCTTTTCGAAAATCCAGTCCCTTGATCATGTAGAATTTACAGTCCCACTCACCCCACTTGTTGGGTGGGTGTCATCCAGCCCATAATGAACGAAGATATTGGAACAGAGTGTAATGCAAGACAATTTGAAATCTCCCAAATTTCAAACGCTAATAACATATCTCGTCTTAGTTAGTTCACATTAAGGAGTGGGGTTTCACAGTGGGAAGGTTTAAAAAAATACGGCTGTTAGATAGAAACACCAAATATCATATGTTGTATTAGTGTTGCCGGATGTTTATTGTGGGTATGGATATATTGGAGTGTAAAGAGAGGCTAATGACACTATACTCTGTTTTATTGGAGTGTAAAGAGAGGCTAATGACACTATACTCTGTTTTATTTTAGCTGACGGTAAATTGAATCCCTTAGCAGCTGAGTTATCGACACTTAATGGAAAAATATGAAGCTACCATGTCTCTGCATAGTATTCAGACCAAGTATATATAATTAGCACCATATTTCACTACAAAATCATCTAAATAACTGAGAAATCTTGATGGGAACTTTACAATTTACCGTCAGTTGAAAAGAAACAGACTAGTGGCACCAAAATGGCGGAACCTGGCTGATCTCTGTTACTATAGGGCCTCTAGCTCGGGACAATGTGGCCATTTTGGTTGTGAATCAGCTGATCTCACTTAGCTTAATGTACAATTATTTTACGTTATTAGAGAATGTTATGTTTATATTCTCGGTGATGTAATGCAAATGATCGCTAAAATGAGTTGCAATGAGTAAATCAAGGGAGGTTAATGTTGAGAGGTGGCCTACTTTGTCGGCCGTTCTCATTGGATGATAATATTAAGGGGGGAGGGTTTATTTATTGATGTATTTAATTACTTGTTTATATATATTTATTTATTTATAATTCGTTTAGTTTTCTCCCTAGACGTCCATCAAACATAAAACACATCTCCAAGATCCCCCTTCTAGATAAATCATCTATAATTATCACTATCAGAGAAGGCTATATTATAAGATTGATAAATCGGAAAATATATTATAAGATTGATAAATCGGAAAATAAGAAACTTATTACAATAATTTGAAAAACACCAACGTGTTCTGGACATATTTGTCAACTACATGCAAGCGTTTTCAACTGTGGAAAACTTCGGAAGATATCGTAGTTATAGTCTTGTGCATGAAACAAAACTCGAGACATTCCGTTCCAGCTGAATATCAAGACTCCTTCTCGTTCCCAGTTCCCACGTGAAACAGCTCAACTTATAAAATAGTTAATAACCCGTCGTCCGTTATGCCAGACCTAGGTTCCCAGGCTATATCAAGGACTCCTCCGTCGTGGTCCAGTGGGGATAAAACTGTCATCTCCAATATTTTTACGGCGCGACAGCTTTTCATCGTCGGATCACAATGGCAACAACGCGCAAAAATTGAGTGACAGGCCAACTCTGCCGACACTGACTTCGCACTCCGCTGAATTCTTGTCATATGTGAGTCAGAAATAACAAGGATGTAATAATAGGATAAAATTATAGTGAATTCCAGAGAGTAGAAGTTCTGTGGGTAAATGCATTTTGATAAGCAGAAGTTCTACATTGTAGAGGAGAAAGTGTGAATTCATGATCATTTCCAGCTGCCCTAGCTCTGCGTGCTAAGATGCAAAAAGGTGGTATAATTGAAGCAAACTCCTCAGAATACTTATCGTGAAAATATCTGTAGAGTAATGCAAGGGATACAACATATCTTCGTATGCATAATGGAGGAAGATCCTGCGTGATTACAGGGTTATTGATCAATCTAATTGCTTTATTTTTAATTTTATCCAACTGCCTCAATGCAACCACTGCACATACATTCCACAATGGTGAAAAGTATTCCATCTGAGAACAAACATGACTTTCATATAAAATGGCTAACTATTCGTCAGTGAAGAATTCTCGAACTCTGTATAGAAGTCCCATTCACCGAAAGTAGAGAGATAGTTCAAAGGTCAAATTCACATATTCTTATAATATCGTACACACATAAATTAATCTTATGGACCTGATTAATTGATACAATATATATCGTGCGATAAATAAATACATTCCTACTGATAGTACAAGGTCACAGGTAAACGTCAAAGCTCAGTGTTATTGTTGGCCTTGAAAATAATTCGAATTTCACTCATCATTTCTCAAAATAAGTTTTTTTGTTTTCTTAGATAGGCCTATAGAAAAAATAATAAAGAATTTGTGAATTGACATTTTTACTTTTCCCTAAATTCTAACATAAACAAAGTAAAACACTATTACTCCATGCATTCTAACAGAAACAAAGTAAAACACTATTACTCCATGCATTCTAACAGAAACAAAGTAAAACACTATTACTCCATGCATTCTAACAGAAACAAAGTAAAACACTATTACTCCATGCATTTTTCTTCCAGATAAACATATATGTTTATCTAAATCGGGGATTTTCCCAAGGTTGTTGATGTGATTCAGATAAGGTTTGCAAAATAGATAAAATACTACGTGGTGTTAAGTTAGTTTGTTTGGTAAAGCTAAGTTAAGTTTGGTTGGTCATGTTAGCTAAAGGTTATGTATATTGCGATAGAGAATATTTAAACCATATTAATTACATAAAAAAACGACCAGGAAACGTTGAATTCACGAAAAACGCCATGCATATCTTCTAAAACGTTACCATGGATCATGGGTAAAGTTCTAACTTACATATGCTGTGTAGGCAGTTTTTCTTTTTATTTATTTCATTCTCTTTCAAAGAGACAAACTGTGGACTCCAAATTTGATATTAAAATCTTAATTAATAGTATGGCTAATGTTAGTATTATTTCACTAAACAATAACTGTTAGTACGGTAATATAATGAAATTGGAAATCAATAATAATATTTTTGAAATGTATTGAAATAACAACGATACACATTTTCAAACACGAGCGAGAGAGAGAGAAAATGTGTGTTCTGTGTGTGTGTGTGTGTGTGTGTGTGTGTGTGTGTGTGTGTGTGTGTGGGTGTGGGTGTGTATAAAGATAAGTGGTTTGAAAAAATATGATCTCTTAAGAATGCACGTTCTTTTTGTTTTGCTTCACACGCAGTCAGGTGTTGCAAACTGTGTATTATTAGCTCCAGTGTACTTCCGCTCGAGAGGCTATTTATTTTCAACTGGCGGTAAATTGCCACGTTTTCATCTAGTTTACTCACTTATTTCGAAGATTTTAAAGGGAGAGTGTTGTTAATTATGAAAACTTACCATTCATATGACGCAGAAACATATTAGTTTCATATACCTCTAAATATCGAGAAATCAGCTGCCAAGTGATTCAATTTACGGAGTACGAAGGGTGGTGGTAGTGGAAAAAAGGTGATAATGGTGGTGGAAAGGAAGAGGTGGTAGTAGCGGACAGGGGGGTGGTGGTGTTAGGGGATAGGAGAGGGTGGTAGTATTGGAGAGGAGGTGGTGGTGCTGGTGGTGGTGGTGCTAGGGAGAGTAGGGGTGGTATTAATGGAGAAGAGGGGTGGGGATGCTGATAGTGGAAAGGGGTTGGTAGTAGTGGAGAGGGGGGTTGTGGTGACAGGGGAGAGGGGGTAGGGGTGGTGGTGATAATGGAGAGGGGGTTATAGTAGTGGATAGGAGGGGTGGGGGTGGTAGTAGTAATAATAATAATAATAATAATAATAATAATAATAATAATAATAATAATAAAAAAGAAAAGGGGGTGGTAGTAGTGGAGAGGGGGGTGGTGATGACAGGGAAGAGGGGGTAGGGGTGGTGGTGATAATGGAGACGGGGTGATAGTAGTGGATAGGAGGGGTGGGGCTGGTAGTATTGGAGGGGAGGTGGTGGTCGTAGTTATGGAAACGAATAGGTGGTGGTGGTGGAGAGGAAGAAGTGGTGGAGGAGAGGACCTGGTGATGAAGAGAAGGAGGGTGGTGTTGGTGGTGGTGGAGGCAGTGTCTGTCCCCGTGACGTCATCCCACGTGACCACCGCACCACGGACAAGGGAAACAATACAACTCGGATAAAACAGCAGTGAAGTAAAATACTTCCTGCGACCCCGGTACACGGAACACGCTTTTATCCCTCCAGCTGTTGTCCGCTCCTCGGGAACGAATCCGGTTGTTTTGATATTTTTAATGCCGCTCTGTTGACACCCACCTCACGCCAGCTTCCTTCAAACACTCCTAACAACTAGTAAAATCATCCCGGATTTAAGAATGAACGTTGTGGCCAGATCCTCTTCCTCTCCCTGTGTGAACAAGAATTGAGGGCAAAATAGTTGCAATGTTTGTGATCGTTGGACAATCTAAATCTTGCGGATTATGAGTTCAGGCCGCCACTAAAGGCGTAAGGCGGCCGGCCAAGATCTCCCGGTAATAGTCTCTGCAGCCCTGTACCTCACGGACGAGTTTCCCTCAACGTGGCACAGTGATGGAAAGTCCACTTGAGGTCAAAATCCGACACTTGCTCATCAGCAGCTGCCGAGGGCCTTCGATCTAAGCTTATCCGAAACTGCTTCTCAGGTTTCTGCATTCACTCTATCTCGAGTAATCATTTATTTCAAGTGTTTGTGCGCATGAGTGACTTTCATCCAACATCGAGTATATGTACCAACATCACAGAGGCTCGCCCGGTCAAAGAGACGCCCTGAAACCGGAGCAGAGAGGCCGTAAATTACTCCATCATTCCCAGCGGCCCTTCAAGTCGGGCCGGCCGGCAGAGTTCGGATGCGGGAACGACGCGTTGCCATGGGAACCCGCTGGACAATACCTGCTTCTAGGGGGCGGCGCTCGAACAAAGAAATAATAAGCCGCGGATCCCAACTGTTGGAAAAGTTTGGAGGGAAAGTCTTTGATGGAAGTCGAGGTGCTGGGGATATCCAGGGGGGCTATGGGGGGTAGGAGGGAGGCTTGTTTGGGGGAGGGGAGGCGGACGCAAGGGAGTGGACATGTGCTGGTCTTTTATTGGTCTTTATGTTGTGTTCCTCTCGGTGGAATTACGATGGTGCTGCGGCTGTCTCTTACTGTTACGGCGGCCGGCCATCTTACCCTATTATCTTTCCTCCCACTTCTCCTCCCTATCCCACTCACTCACTCACTCACTCACTCTCACTCTCTCTCTCTCTCTCTCTCTCTCTCTCTCTCTCTCTCTCTCTCTCTCTAAGTAAGTGTTTACGCATATACAAACGTACGAACCCACGCGTGAATGAGTTAGGGAAGAATCAATTAGGGAGTGTATTAGGTTACACAGAATGTTTGGGGCAATTTTTCTTCTTGATGATGGCAGATGACAGGTCAGGATATTATTATCTGGCTCTCGCTCGCTTACTTGCTTACTTGCTTGCTCGCTCGCTTGCTTGCTTGCTTGCTTGCTTGCTTGCTTGCTAATACATGTTATAATACCTTCTATTAAGTAACATAAAATTGACCTGCAACAAACATGGTTAAGAGGGTATGTTTATTTTTGTCTGGTACCCTCCTTCTCCCTCATGTTTGGCCCCATTAGTTGCCAGATTTTAAGACGTTCGGCCCATTAGTTTGGCGATTATAAGACCTTTCACCCCGTTTCTTTGTCAATACTATGACCTTTCGTGCCATTTAGGTGTCTATTTTATTCGTGGCGAGTGAAAGCTAGCCTGTAATTTAGGAAGGTACATTTTTCTACCGAAAAATGTACAAATTTATCTATGAAGGGGGATCTTGGGGATGCTTTTATAAGCTTGATGGAGGTCACTCCATACCACTCTTGGTCTACACATCTTGGTGTCTTACCGTTGTGCTCATACACAATGTTCATAGTTTATATTGGCAAAGAGATATACGTATTAATTGAAAATATACTTTCAAGGAGGATATTTCCTTCACTTTCCGTGCAGCTAGTTGAGTCGTGTGATTAGGATCATGGGTGCACAGGGGTGTTTAGGTATAAGTGAATATATATCAAAAGTTAGTGGTATCTATTTACGTTCCAATAGAAAAGTCTCGTCACAGTCCCTGCATTCGTTCAAGATATGATGTGAACATACAGATTTATAGACTATAGCACAAGATAATACACTTCCTAGCGTCTATCCTGCATCTCGCATATAAGGAATCTCAACATCTCAGGTTTACATTAACTCTACCGGTTATGAATCCTCCCTTTGCCCTCCCCGTACTATATCAGGATAATAAATACGGTCAGTTCTGCTAATTATTCACCTTAATGAACAATAAACTAGCGAAATCGAGGCCATAATCATGCTGAATATGACGTATCTTGAGTTTCCTTAATAACATTTATATATAAAAGTAAAGTATGGTACTGGGTATGCGCGCGCGCGCACACGCACACACACACACACACACACACACACACAGCATTTGGAAGAAAAGAAACACACATTGATAAACTGAAAATGTCTTCTACAATTCATATCAATACTGTCTTCCAAATTTTCGAACAAATGTACTGGCACGATTACAGATTAGTGATATCGGTGGCTAATAATACAAACAACCCCTTCAGTACCGGCGACGTCTTTTTATTTTATTCTAGCTATATTTAGACGATTTTGTGTAGTTTAAGAAGGATCTGTGGTAGTAAAAATGGTTCAGTGAGATAGTGAGAAAAAGCCTGTTGATAACTGAAGGCCTTTTAAGCCAAATAAAATTGTCTAATAGTAACCACAATAATGCTAAATGAACGGCACCGATACTTTACGGGACAATACAAAGAAACGCAAGCAACAACAGACCTAATGGTGCTAGCAGTTGTCCAGTACCCGTTTGTTGAAGGGTGCATCGTCCCCTCATCCCCCGCATCCCTACACGAGATAAGACAAATCACTGGTTCAGAGGATACATTCTGAGGAAGGAATTACAGGAGGAGCGGGGGAGGCTGAGGGGAAGCCAGAAACTAACAACACTAACACTAACATGTAAAAGGATCAACAATAAAATGACCAGAAACATTTAGATATAGTCAATTATTGCAGAACTGATTACACACACAGACACAGACACACACACTTAGTGTATTTGTGATATATATATATATATATATATATATATATATATATATATATATATATAAATATATATATATATATATATATACAGTACCGGTATATATAATATATATATATGTGTGTGTGTGTGTACTGTGTGTGTGTGTGTGAGACCTATATAACTTCTGACTGTGGTATGCAATATGTAATTTCATAATTGTAAGTAATTGATTACTGGTGTATGAATAATATTCATACATACAAAGTTATTATATATATACCGGTATATATATAAAACAAACAATAAGTAAATACAAATATACAGTAATGCCTTCATGCATGTTGTGTAACAAATATGTACGGAACTTTGGTACAGTTGGCCCAAACGGTGATATCACAGCATCATTCTATCAACAAAATTTATCTAACAATAGCAGACCCGATTTGTCCAGTATTGTCTAGCACATTTCTTTACACACTATAATGCTAATGTGTGCAACAATTATCGCATCATTATAATTGTGACAATGGTTTTTGGTCAACTGATTACGGTATATATGATATAATTATAAGTATAAATGAATAAGCTTAGTTTATTGACGAACTAAGATTTTATAAGTTGCATGTCTTAAAGACCACTTAGTAGGTTTAAATAAATCCTGGCTTAGAGTGTAATGTATGAAAGTTAAATAACGGACGACTAAATGGTAAATACACCTATTAACCATGAACAAATTTAGATGGTAAAATAAATAATGGATAAACATATAATAATGAAGAATATTTCTTGAAATCTATGATATACAGAATCGAATCTTTAAATGAAATAGCTTAGGTTGTATCAATTAATGTTCATTCCTCAAAAAAACGACAAGAAACCGAATACAATAAAAACAAAGTGGTGACTGTCAGCTAGATTATACCTCAACGAAAGTCCAAACTCTCCCACTCTCTCTGGTTAACAAAAGTCCAAACTCTCCCACTCTCTCTGGTTAACGAAGATCCAAACTCTCCCACTCTCTCTGGTTAACGAAAGTCCAAACTCTCCCACTCTCTCTGGTTAACGAAAGGCCAAACTCTCCCACTCTCTCTGGTTAACGAAAGTCCAAACTCTCCCACTCTCTCTGGTTAACGAAAGTCCAAACTCTCCCACTCTCTCTGGTTAACGAAAGTCCAAACTCTCCCACTCTCTCTGGTTAACGAAAGTCCAAACTCTCCCACTCTCTCTCTCTCTGGTTAACGAAAGTCCAAACTCTCCCACTCTCTCTCTCTCTGGTTAACGAAAGTCCAAACTCTCTCTCTCTCTGGTTCTCCTGATTCAATTTTGTTCTGTTTGTAAGGCCATGCACATCCATATTCCATTAATTCAAGCCGTCCTTGGTGTATCTCTTTTAGCCCGTGCCTGGTAGTGACTGAACCCTCTCGCCCGGCTCCCCTTCATCCATAAAGATATCGCTTTACCTTCCATATGGCACCCCTCCCCACCTTCCTCCTCCCCCCCCCCCCCCTTTCTCTCTCTCTCTCTTTCACTCCTTCCTTTTTTCCATCTCTCTGTCTGTCTGTCCCTATCTGGCTGTCTCTATATCTATCATTCAACATAGAACCCCTCCCCACCTTCCTTCCTCTCTCTGTCTGTCTCTCTCTCTCTCTCTCTCTCTCTCTCTCTCTCTCTCTCTCTCCCTCTCTCTCTCTCTCTCTCTCTCTCTCTCTCTCTCAAGTATTTATCATGTAAATACTAAATACAATTGGCATTGCAATTGTAGCAATATGTTTAGACTCAACATTGATACAATGTGAAATTGTGGCTAAAAGAAGGGGCCTAATAAACAACATGAATATATTTTGTACATGCGTTCTGCTCAACCTGGAGCAAACTTATGGAAGTTATTCAGTTACGCGGTTTACATTAAATGTTTATATTATTGTTTGCTCTTAACAGTGACTGCTGCATTACGCAATTATCTTTCATCTTAACCCTTACAGTGCTGGCGACGTCCTTTCGTTTTTTATTTCAACTGCATTTAGACGATTTTATGAATCCTAGGAAGGATATACTGTATGGTAGCCAGAGGATTCATTGTCTTTCATATATCTGCATAAACACACCATATACACATACACAGGCATGCAGAGAGAGAGAGAGAGAGAGAGAGAGAGAGAGAGAGAGAGAGAGAGAGAGAGAGAGAGAGAGAGAGAGAGAGAGAGAGAGAGAGAGAGAGAGAGAGAGAGAGAGAGAGAGAGAGAGAGAGAGAGAGAGAGAGAGAGAGAGAGAGAGAGACAGAGAATAGAAGGAAGGAAGGAAGGAAGGAAGGAAGGGTGGGATGGGTCGCATATGCCAGCCTAAAATATGACCAACAATTTTCCACTTAATTGACTGCCAAGTGAATATGATCCTCTCCGTGTATCATCCAAGGGGGGGCCAACTGCAGAGCATTATAACCCTTAGGTCCCAGCAGCATAAGGCTCACCACCACCACGCGTGTCGTTCCCCACTATCTTCACACCCTTACTACCTTCATAAACCCGGTTACTGCGAACACAGTTTTCTAAGTCACCTGATCGCGAAAGCAAAGCATATTATCTTGCCATTTTGACAACAGATTGGTCCGCACATTATGATAGTGTGTGAATACTATAGCGAGTTGCGGGAGCGAAGGGTCCACGTATGGGGTTAAGAGGAGAGGGGGGCCCAAGGAGACTGTATCAAATTACCATATGATCAATTACTCAGCCCAAGGGAGGCATCATCCTCTACCCCTTGCCAGCTGTGTCTCCATGGATGCCACCCTTCTACCTCCCCCCCCCACCCCCTCCCTCTCTCTCTCCTTCCCCTCCCCCTCCTTCTCTCCCTCCCCTATTTTAGCTTTAGTCCTTATTGCCTCTCCCGCTATTCTAGGTAACTTTTATTATGTAGTTTTCAAACTCCATACTGTAGGATGGAATAGTAGACTTAGAAATTATTGTTTATCCATCTAATATGATGAAAAGTAATTAGAATGACTAATTATGGTTAAACCTAATCTACTTTCAAACAAAAGTATCTTGTGAGTCTGCAGAAGTTAATAATTCCATTGGAGTAGAGCCAATGTGAAGGAGAGGTTATATTCCAGGCTACCGGTAGGCTATATGCTGCGGAAGACAATTTGGCAACCAGACTAACTGGATAACTTGATTACTAAAGGGTTCTGTTGCTAGATCACTTAGTGGCATCACCGATGATAATGAGGCCATTTTTTAGCTTCATCTGCTAAGAGCATCGCTTGTAATAACAAAACGCTAATATTACTAATTTATTAACTATAAAATATCTAAATACTTAACACAAACCATAAACATAATTGAAAATAAGAATCCCAAACTACCCTAACACCCCCATACTAAACCACCTCCATCAACCAACACATACACCCACACCCGTCGCACTACCCTAACACCCCATACTACCACCTCCATCAACCATCAACTACCCTAACACCCCATACTACCACCTCCATCAACCATCAACTACCGTAACACCCCATACTACCACCTCCATCAACCATCAACTACCGTAACACCCCATACTACCACCTCCATCAACCAACACATACACCCACACCCGTCGCACTACCCTAACACCCCATACTACCACCTCCATCAACCATCAACTACCCTAACACCCCATACTACCACCTCCATCAACCATCAACTACCCTACACCCCATACTACCACCTCCATCAACCATCAACTACCCTAACACCCATACTACCACCTCCATCAACCATCAACTACCCTAACACCCCATACTACCACCTCCATCAACCATCAACTACCCTAACACCCCATACTACCACCTCCATCAACCATCAACTACCCTAACACCCCATACTACCACCTCCATCAACCATCAACTACCCTAACACCCCATACTACCACCTCCATCAACCATCAACTACCCTAACACCCATACTACCACCTCCATCACCACATAACTACCCTAACACCCCATACTACCACCTCCATCAACCATCAACTACCCTAACACCCCATACTACCACCTCCATCAACCATCAACTACCCTAACACCCCATACTACCACCTCCATCAACCATCAACTACCCTAACACCCCATACTACCACCTCCATCAACCATCAACTACCCTAACCCCATACTACCACCTCCATCAACCATCAACTACCCTAACACCCCATACTACCACCTCCATCAACCATCAACTACCCTAACACCCCATACTACCACCTCCATCAACCATCAACTACCCTAACACCCCATACTACCACCTCCATCAACCATCAACTACCCTAACACCCCATACTACCACCTCCATCAACCATCAACTACCCTAACACCCCATACTACCACCTCCCATCAACCATCAACTACCCTAACACCCCATACTACCACCTCCATCAACCATCAACTACCCTAACACCCCATACTACCACCTCCATCAACCATCAACTACCGTAACACCCCATACTACCACCTCCATCAACCAACACATACACCCACACCCGTCGCACTACCATAACACCCCATACTACCACCTCCATCAACCATCAACTACCCTAACACCCCATACTACCACCTCCATCAACCATCAACTACCCTAACACCCCATACTACCACCTCCATCAACCAACACATACACCCACACCCGTCGCACTCATTCTCCTACATTGCATCATAAAAGACAGACAACAAAATAACAATAAGTAAATAAGTAATTACATATAAATAACAAATTTACCATCGGACCCCCCCCCCCTCCCTCCACCAGCACCCTACACCTCCCTCCACCATCACCCCACTCCTCTCTCCTCTACCACCTTACTCCACCCTTCTCCCTCCCCAACACATCCCTCCTCCACCACTTCACTCCATCCTTCTCCCTCACCAATACCTCCCTCCTCAATCCCTCACACCCCCCCCCCCCCCCCCCACACCCCCCCTCCCCCCCCCCCCCCCCCCCCCCCCCCCCCCTCCCGACTCCTCCCTCCTCTATCAGCTACTCTCGTACCACTACGACCACATCGGCAATTGTCAAGACATTCGACCCTCCTGAAGTTGCATAAATAATATTGTTCACAAAAAATAATGTCGAACTCACAATACATACCATAATCCGCAGTCATATCTCGCTGGGCAGACATAGAAGACGTAGAAATAAATAACTTCAGGTAACCGCCGCTCACAACAGACCGCACACACACGCACACACACACACACACACACCACCAACTCTTAATACTGACTAAGATTATGAGACTTCGTCAGTTGTTTCCATAGATTACAGAAGGATAGAGAGGAAAGAGAGACGCTACAAATCTGAAAATAGCGTGCCGCGTGTTCGAGAGATGGCAGCACGATCGCAAAGGAAAATGGGAGGGTCCCCCATTAATTCGTAATAATTCCTACCTTATACTAATAACGCTATTAATAATCAATTGAACGTTATCCAGAGACTGTAAACATGACAGAGATAAATAGACATAAGTAGAGGCTACTGTAAAGACCAGATCATCGTGAAATTGTCGTCATTATGAGGAGGTTCACAGTCACGTCTCTTCTACCCCTGCCATTATTGATGTGAGAGTGGGGAGTTGCCAACGTCAAACATGCTAGGACAAAATATCCCTAGATGTCATAAGTATAACCTAAGAACATATTTCGTGAAATGTCCTGTTTTAGTGCAACTGTATAAATTAACATCTACATAACATGTAACTAATAATGTATATTTAAAATTACATTTTAATTCTTGTTGTGTTGTTGTTGTTGTTCCCCAGGCTGCCTGGCCGAACAGCCCCAAGGCCCTGAGCAAGGCCAAGGCCATAAACGAGCGCCCCCACAGAACCCTCCCTGCCTACCACAGTAAAGCCTGGGTGACCGAAGCCACTCCATGGCGAGGAGCTGAGGAGGGTGCGGAAACGCCTGGGAAGCCAAAGCCCCACCCAGGGCCCTGTGCCCCTCAGCAATTATGAAGAGAAAGTTGAGGGGCAAAGGACAAATGTGACGCTTTGGCTTCCAATCTGCCAACCTCTAGGTAGGCAGATTGGGAGGTCAATCCACGGAAAGGACGGCGTCACTTGAGATCTAGAAAATATATAAGTAAAAGGAACAGTTAGAGTAAGCTATGGGTATGGCAGAGATCGCTCAGTTCTCACTCTGATAGACCAGCCCATCACCTCATGACTAGAACCCAATCCTCTCAGCATCAGCTAGGAAAGGCCCTAGAAAGCCGCCTTTGGCGGGGAGATAGCTCCCCTCTTTCAACCTCTTTCGGGGTTGGCCACCCGCCATTCTTGTTGTGTTGCTTGGAGATATACAGCTTACATCATATATAAGTATTTGTTATATTGTACAGGTATATGTATACCTAATATTTTCTTCTTGCTTTTATATATCTATTTTAATTTAAATAATGTACAAGTGTTTTTACCAGCATTAATTCACTCTTAAAGACGTTCCCTCTTTTATCTAACGCCCCCTCATTATGTGGACTTTCCCTAACTATGGCAACGCTGCAGACAAGCCAGGCGCGCAGATATCAAGGAGTATTTAATAAGGAATATCCACTGGGGCCTTTTCCTCATTATATTATGCCCCACGATAGTGATATGACACCACTAGTTCGCACGAGGAAATAACTCTCTTTCCCCTCTATCCTTCTTTACTCTATGCACTTAACTGGCCGTGTCCGCTCACCTCACGTTTCGTCAACCCTGGCTTCCACTTCCCTCGAGCCAAGGGTTAGCGAGACACTAATACACTTTGAACCCTCGAACTAATCAAACGAATCCCCGCAATGCAAATAGCAGGTTAAAATAATGAGGAGATTCATTTCAGCTCGAGATATCTTCGAAAAGTTAGTAGCAAACGCCAACAACCAAAATACCTTAGTTGTTTCTCCTTACTTGGCGCAAGGTGCTTTATACCATCTCCGGTTGATCATCTGACAGTTTAGAGGCATTCGTGCTCCTATATTGCACCGCTAAGTCTTATGTATACTTTAAGGGACTGGAGTTTTCAAAGAGGGTTTCCAGTCCTGACGCGATTCTTGACTTTAATTGTGCTGGCTTAATAATCCAATAGGGTTGGTAGCCTCTGAAGTCCTATTTTAACTAACTGTGTAAACTTAAGTAATTGTGTGTTTTGTGCTATGTGCCGGCGGTACACGTTATCCACCGGGAGAAAATCGTAATTCTCCAAAAGCATTGATCACACTGCAAGTTGGACATATTCTGAGGCTGTCTGACATAATGTAAATAAGGTAAGTTCTTTGAGCTTTGGTATTTCGTTATTTTGTTAATTAAACTTGGACATATGCTGAGGCTGTCTGGCATAATACGAATAAGGCGTGTTCATTGAGCTTTGTTACTTCGAATAAGGCGTGTTCATTGAGCTTTGTTATTTCGTTATTTTGTTAATTCGTGCATGCGGAAAACTGTCGACGTGTGGCCAATGAAGTCCGCTGATTTGAATTTGCACACACCCACACTCACACAATAAGAACAAACAATACGAACACACAACACACCCACACTAATACAAACACACACGAACACACAACATACCCACAATCATACACGTACACCCACACTCATACACACAAGAACGCACCCACACACATACACACAAAACAACGACACTCATACACAGATGAACACACAAAACATTCACACTCATACACATAATAGCACACCTACACACACACACATATATACAAAAACACACAACACACCCACACGCATACACACAACACACTCATACACACAACACACTCATACACATTCACACAAGAACACACAACACACCCACACGCATACACATACACAAGAACACACCCACTCTCATACACACACGAACATACTACACACCCAATCTCATACACACAAGAACACACCCACTCTCATATACACACCACACTCATACACACAAGAACACACACACTCTCATACACACAACACACTCACACTCATACACATACACACAAAAACACACAACAGAACCACACACATACACACAAGAAAACACAACACACACACACTCACACAAGAACACACAACATAGCCACAGTGTTACACATACACACAAGAACACACAACAGAACCACACACACTCATACACATACACACACACTCATACACATACACAAAACACACCCATACACACACACACACAAGAACACACAACATAGCCACATTCATACACATACACACAAGAACACACAACAGAACCACACACACTCATACACACAACACACCCATACACACACGCACAAGAACACACAACGCTCATTAAGCTTTCAATAAAATCGATGTAATTTATAGCCTGTAATCCGTTCTGGGAGGCGGTGACGGGGAACTTATTTATTACAGGGCCCCACCACGTTCCTCCACCCTTACCTCTCTCCATCACCACCATTCCTGTCTCCACCACTACCCTTACCTCTCTCCACCATCACCATTACTCTCTCCATCACCCTTACCTCTCTCCACCACCCTCCTTACCTCTCTCCTTACCTCTCCTCCATCACTACCCTTACCTCTCTCCATCACTACCCTTACCTCTCTCAATCACCCTTAACCTCTCCATTACTACCTTTACCTCTCCACCACCCTTACCTCTCTCCATCATCCTTACCTCTCCTCCATCACTACCATTACTCTCTGTCCACTCTCACTCTTTCCACTCTCACCACCACCACATTCTCCATTCTCACCACTACCACCTCCCCTCTCTATCCTCACCACAACCACCACCGCCACTCACTCCATCATCATCACAACCACCACCACTCACTTTATGTTCACCACTATTCACTCCATCCTCACTTCCATCACCACTCTTTTCATCCACAACAGTTTCTCCACACCCCAGTTGTACCATTATCCCATCTGCTTCCACCTGCACCTACTACTTTACCTCTATAACCCCTGCTCCCTCAAATTCGATCCACATCCAAAACTCTTATTCCATTTTCAGTACCTGTTTCTGTTATCCATTCCATTAATACTATCAATGTTTGTTCCATTTTCGATAAATCTACAGTTATACTACCCCTATTTTGTCGCTATTCTGTTGGAACTAATGGGTTAATATTATTAGTAGTAGACTTAGTATGGTTTGATGATGCGCGGAAATGTATATTTGACTTGAAATAGATACATTGAAGTATTACAAACCTTCGCAAACCCATACACAGGGAACGTGAGCAGGGTTTAGACCGTCGCGCACCCATAAACAGGGAACGTGAGGGGGAGTTTAGACCGTCGCGGAGACGGGTTACTTTTCGGTTAGGTTAGGTTAGGTTAGGCTAGGCTAGGCTAATGTTAAAAATACTAAAATGCGACGGTCCTCGGTAATAAACAACACTGTATATCAATTAAAAAATTAAAAACAACAACAAATTACCTGAAAAACTCTTATCTGGTTGGTGATAATTTGTTATCAAAATATGTTTTTCCCAGTTTCCGCGTCTGCTGAACCATCCAAAAACACGCTAAAAGGCGTGTTTTGAAGGGGGGAGGTGGTGGGGGGTAGTGGGGGAGGGGTAGTATAACTGTAGATTTACCCTAACTCTCCCACACACCACTTCCAAATCCATCAAATACCTCCTTCAACTCCACCACACACCACTTCCAGCTTTCCAACCTACTCTACCACACACCACATGCACTTACACCACACACACCCTCCACGTACACCACACATCACTTCCAGGTTTCTCACATACTCTACCCCAGAACGCCTCCACCACACACCACACACCACACACATCTCCACATATTGGCCACCCTACTACTAATGACCTCGTACAAGTTCACTCATTTATCCCATTTTTGTGGAAGCATCCATTAATCGTAGGTCCTCCTCCTGGTCCTCGTCTCTCACCGTCCACCGCCTCATTGTACTCTAATTACTTGATCAGGTAAAAGGAGTGGCCGGTAATATCTCCGCTCCCTCGCTCTCTCTCCTTGCTAAAGACTCATTAGTTTTAAGGTGAATATATATATGTGTGTGTGTGTGAGTGTGTGTTTCGCTGCCAGGGAATTGGATGTTTCGGTTTGGAATTATTGTGGGGATAACAGCACAGGGATAATTCCATTAATTGTGGCACCGTATGCTAATAATAGTGTATTATATGACGGCAATTTTTTCAGAGCGATGACAATGTACTTTTTACTATCTACTACCTTAGTATGGGGAAAAGGTTAACAAGGTTCATAAATGTGTTGAAAATCTAAACACAATTTGATGCAGTGTCCTGGAGTTTATTCTGATATTCTGCGTAAATTATATTGTTTATTTTTATGGCTTTTGCGATTTCGAGCAACGCGTTTTAGTTTGCTCCGGAGATAATGATAAAAATCCAAATAAATACATAGAAAAACAGCAAACACAGGTCAGACCAAACATCACACAAAGCCCCCCTTACATCTGACCCAGGGACTTGCACACAGCTGAACGAGTTTTATCCAGGCCCTGAGCAAAACTTGTTGTCAAAGTTTGGCTGCGTCCATTTGCCAATCTCTCTCTCTCTCTATCTCCCTATCTTTCTCTCGTTCACTATTTTTTTTTATATACAGTTTGGTTGTGAAATGGTTTATGGTTGATATTTTGAAAGGGAAGTCAATTTGCATTTTGAGAGCTCTCTGCGGGAGTGGCTGTAGTTCCCCCCCAAAAAAACTGTTATAGAATGTTGGAAGTCCTCTCGATCCCTATGGCCTGACTCCCCTCGCGCCCAACTATTTCTGAATATCTGATGAAAGTTGTGGGTATTTGCTCTCAGAGTTCAGATCCCTCGTTCTCTTATTATTTCAATGGCTTTGAGGCCAATATTGGCCTTTTGTACCAGACGCTTGCAACATGTGAACCTAACTTTATATTCTCCGTCATAAGACATAAATATTATATACTGTATATATATATATATATATATATATATATATATATATATATAATATATAATATATATAATATATATATACATATACATATATATATATATACCGGTATATATATATATATATATATATATATATATAATATATATATATACATATTATATATATATATATACCGGTATATATATATATATACCGTATATATATATATATATATATATATATATATATATATATATATATATATATATATATATATATATTTGAAGGTATGTCTATGTAAATGTATGTATGTATGTGGGTGTTCATGGGAATGTGCATTAATGTGTTTGCAAGTATGTAGATATGGGTGTGTGTGCATGTGTTTTTGTTAGTATGTGTGTGCGTTTAAAAAATATATACAAATAAATACTGTAATAAATACTGTAATATAGACAGGACAGATGTAGATAGACTTTGATGGCTGATTAAATAAGCAAATTTGAGTAAACACAAGACAATAATCAAGGTTATAATTGATCTCATTAGCTGGTATGATTCTGACATTGCTATGATATGTTCACAAAGTTAAATGTGATTATACATGTATTTTTCTTCAATACTTACCTATACATCATGACGCAGGACCAGTATAATCCATGTTTGAGTAATGTCGAGATAATCACCGATATGTTGGAAGTTGACGAAACGGGTAGATTCGGAAAAAAGACAATGACGCGATTTGTTCATTAATATAGCAATTGGACTCTAAGGGTTTATGAATGTATGCATAATGAAAAATATAACTCGTAGGCTACTATCTTCTATATAACTCGTAGGCTACTATCTTCTATATAACTCGTAGGCTACTATCTTCTATATAACTCGTACTATCTTCTATATTTCTTATACTGTCAATAAATCAAAATATAACGTCGTCAAAATGAATCTATCCGCATCAGTAGTGTTATGTTCTCTTGATGAGCCGTGCGATGGTTGTTTGATCAACGTCAATTTGGAGTATACTCTTTTTATTTGTATCCTGTTTCATGCAGTTTTATTTGTATCCTGTTTCATGCAGTTTTATTTTTTAAACTTAATTTAATTGCGACAAAGAGCGCCAAAAGATCAGCCAGAGTGTTTTAATTGCGACAAAGAGCGCCAAAAGATCAGCCAGAGTGTTTTCAGGATTTGAATCTTTTACACATTCCGGGTGGTTTAATGATTGTGGAATTACCGTGTCGGTGAGTGAGTGTCGTATGACACAGCGTCTGACATGACACCCGCTGCTGCCACCTACCAGTACAGAATAACACCACCGGTTGTGTGGATAAGCTTGTCCACTTTTATCATCGCTCCAGAATGTTTCCGTATCGACAGACGCCTAGGAGAGCCTGACGTGCTTGCAATCTATCAATGAAGGTCCGTCAGTCAGTCAGAAGGCAACCTCCACTGCCAATAAATGGGGGAGGGGTTCAGAAGCCAACACAGAAAGGAACATGAAGTGGAGGTTCATGGAAACACAAACCACAGAATTCACAAAATACTGGGCCTATTTTGTGTTCTACCCAATAAACTCCAAAATGTACTTCTGTCACCCGACGGACACAACCACAGACTAATAAATATATAAATATGTGAATGAATAAATGTCTATATGTAAAAGAAAATAATAAATATATAAATATATCATATTATATGACATAATATAATTACGTGTCTACGAGAATAAATCATTGTGGGAACGAGAGCAAATTTATATAAAAGCCTACACCGGGTGTAAAGAATAACGCCATATAGTTTTATAAACTTGTGGGCCAGCATTAATCCTGGTGACCAAGTTATGCACCACGATCAGTTATAGGCTACAGCAGTTCCACCATCCGATATTTTTGCTATATCTGGTATGCATAAGGTCTGTGAACACGAACTCGGCCCGATCTGCCTATGAAAACAAAACAAAAGTTGGGGGAAGGGACGTATACACTCTCCGGCCGCTTCTCCTATGTTATCCCTGACAGTACAGGTGCTGTACTGTTATCGTTATTATGGCTACTGTTGGACTAGATTACTCAGTTTAAAAAGGGCCTCCAGCAATTAACAGGCTTCGAAATATCTAATTTAACAATTCCTACTACCACATATCCTTCTTAAACAGCACAAAATCTTCGAAATATAGCATGAATAAAATTAAAAACACGTTGATGGTACAGAAGGGGTTATTGCCGAAAATATGTATTGAAAGAGTGGACATGCGCAGGGTGAGGCGGTCACTTGAGAGCCAACTCCATCATCAAAGAAAGAATCCCAGTTTTTTCCCTCTCCAGCGTCCCACACAAAGCATTTGCTGGACAAAGTAAGTAAAAGTTTTCATGTTACTATTTTTCTAACCCGGGCGACTATTTTTGTATGAACCTCCACGAAAACATTATTTCCCAAATACTTCCGCCAGTAAAATGTTTGGATTCTTCTGATCTAAACTCGGCAATTCCGCGGGTGACCATCAACCGACCTTTTATATTCTCTTCCTCCCTTTCCGAGAAAATGTGTGGAAATGTTGATAAAATCTCAATTCCGATCAGAGGAATAATATAAGAATGACTTTATTTGCCAATATTGATGTAGGGCAGAGGGAACGAGACACCCAATGGGAGGGACTGAGAGAGGTGGGTGAGGTGAGTGGATGAAACAGGCCAGAGAACGGTGGACTCCAGGGATGAGACAAGTGGATGAATTAAATTCGCTTGGATGAACTATTTTTATGATGTGTGTAGCATTGATGAATAGGAATATGTGGAGCATAGTTGATGAAAGAAGTTGACGTATTACTAAAGGAAACGAACAAAGACATATGAGGGGCACGAATAATAAAACGAAAACACAAACAAAAATAACAATAAATAGATAAATAAATTAATATATTTTTACCAACCCACAAATTAACTTACAAATAACCTAATTAATGAAATCAATTAAACTAATGAATATATGTGGCACTTCTCCAAGGACTCGAACCTAGGACACTCACCCCGAAAAACCAGGAGGGGCAGAGGTAGTTGAGTGAGGCTTGTGAATGCATCACACCAGTAGGGCATAGTGGTCAGAAAGATGGACATTTATGATATACAGTATAGGGAGACAGAGCCTATTGGACAAAACAAATCCAGCAACGGAATCCTTGCACCTTTAGAGTAGTGAATAAGTAAACATCTGTCCACGCTATCCCTTCGTTGAGACTATATAAAAAAAAAAAAAAAAAAAAAAAAATTGTGGCTCCATATTGCGCATGATACACAGATTGATATGAACTGTTTTAATTCTTATATCACGTTCTCAAATTGCGATTGAGTGAAACGTTTCAGATCTCTGAGGCATTGTTTCCAACATACTTTAGTTAAAGAAATGACAAAACTAATGTTAAATCTATCAATGTATTGCTCTAAGTAGCTAGCTTCTTAGTACCGGTAATTAATTTGATTTTGATTATTCACAACAAATTAAAAAATACACTTTAAATATACCTGAGATAATTAACTCATTCATGCACAGAAGCTATTTGCGCCCTTTCTGGGATTCTTAAAAGCCTTTGTGACCATCAGGGGTATTTAGAAACCTTTAGTTTAGTTACTTCAACCTCTACAGTTGCCTTTGAGTGAGATGTGGGCAGAAAACTAATTTTGGAGAGGTAATTATGAGATTGATTAATGCTAATAGAGATAGAGATGATAGAGATAGCATTTTTCGAGGTACCTGTATTTGTCACGTATGAACGATCCCCTCAAAATATACCTATACAAAAATGACCGTCAGTATTGTAAAGTCCCTGTCTCCCTCTGGTCATCCCTCTCCGTCTCTGTCAGTACGACCTCTACACCGTCTAACCCCACACCAGCTGGTATAAATATGCAACCCAGTTCAGATCTTTCGTATAATCACTGGTGTCGATCTAGATTTTGTTTTCACCTTGTCTAACATGACATAGTTGAATTTACCCAACATATTCACTATCTATATAAATGTAACCTATTGATAAGTATAGAGAACATAGGACCGGTATTGTATGTATCAATGTAGAGAGTACAGCAGGCGAGAAACAGCATGTTCTCATGTAGGGAATGGTCATATCTGAGAAGAATATAGTACCCCTAACCTATCGATAAGTATAAAGAACATAAAACCCGTACTGTATGTGTGTACGTAGAGAGTAAATCGAACAAGAAACGGCATGTGTTTATGTAGGGAATGGTATAATATCGGAGTTAAATATAATATCTCTCCCATCGGCCCCCCTTTCCCGCATAACCCCCCTTGTCCCCTAGCGCCCCCCTGGACCCACAATTATAGAGGGTCGGAAAGATCAACAGAGGGGCGCCTTAGGGAAACAATTAGAGGCATTTGCGCACTGAACACGTGGCGGGGGGCGGGGAGGGGGCACGTGGCACAGGTTGGAGGGGCCAGGGGGGTCAGGGAAGATTAACATTATAAGGGGTGGCGGTGTTAGAAGGAGAATGGGAAGATTATGTCACACGGTTGGAGGGGATTGATCTTGAAATACGTTAGTGAGATATTGTGATCTACATTTAGATGAGAGCATCAATAATGCACTTTTTATTCGTTGTTTACCATAGAATGTGAAATCAAGGAGATGGGTTACCTATTACATGATCGGGATATACAATCTCTCTTTCTCTATCTCCTGACATTTCCCACACCAATCACTTCAGATGAAATTTTTCAATAGGTAGAGTAAAAGAGGTTTATGTATTTTTTATAACTTAGGCTAGAAATAATTGATTCTACTTGTATTTTTGAGTTCCCTGCTGATTGATAAGACTAACTCACAGATAATTTATAAATATCTTTCATCTTTTAAATCTGAAAGTTCCTACGTAAGGGGACTAACAATGGCATACGTTTATCCGGTATTAACTCTTTCAAGTTCAGATACCGGTACGCATTTTTTTTTTTTTTTTTTTTTTTTTTTTTTTAAGGCTATTATTAGACTATTGTATTTAGATTAGGGAGGGTATATGGACATCAGAGGTTTAATTGAACAGTTCTTACCCTTTTAATTCCTAGAGAGGCTTCTTAACCCGGGAATGGCGAGAACACTCTTAAGAGGTTTTACTGGGCAACGGCGAGAAAGCTCTTAACCTGACAAGCGCGATATAGACCTAGGTGCTAGGGTAGTTATTTGTGCATTTCTAGCCCTGGATTCTGACAGAATTCGTTATATTTACAATATAAACCATTATTTGTTTTCGGTATGCTTTTATTTTACATATATGATGTATATATGAACCTTCAAGAGTGCTAAAATAAGTGGGAAAAGCATTTGGGTGGTGAAAAACGAAGATATTGGCCACCCGGTCATAATCTCAGGCGAGAGAGAGAGACAGGCAGCCCTCCCCTCTCGCTGTCTGGGAGTCAACTGAGACGAGCGGGGCGGTGTGTGCCGGTGTCTGGGTGTTGCATAACGATCTTTTATGCAACCCACTTGTGCTACATTATCGCGGGAGAGAAAAATAACCGATAAATGATGATAATAAGAGGAAAAATAGGTGATAATTGAGGAGGGGAGGGAGGGGGGAATAAGGTGGGGAAGGAGGGGAGGGGGGTGGGTGAGATTTACATGGATGAGTACTGGAGGGGAATTATCTCACCTAGAGACAAATTCCTTTGTTTTGATAGGCCCTTTTTTTTTATGGAAGGCTTTTTTTATGGTCCTGCTTCCGTGAGGCCTATCGCGTTCCCTATAGGAAGCCTTCCGTGAGGCCTATCGCGCTTGCCGGGTTAAGAGGGATGGCCTAAAAAAAAACATTTTAAAAGGCCCCAGTAGCACTTAAAACAATTTGTTTTCCTCCATACCTCATATCACTCCTCCACATCCCTTCCTTCCCCCCCCCCCCCTTCAATTATCACATATTTTCCCTGTTATTCCCTTATTCATTGGTATATTTTCGTGCTGACATCTGCAAGCCGGTTGCAGGGTGTGGTCATGTGTGTGTCTATGCGTGGGAAAGAGAGAGAGATATATACAGGCCTCAGTCACTCTCCAGGCTTCGAGAGAGGAGGGTGTGGTGCCAGCTGGCTCACACTTGATGAATGAACCCCTCGCTTACAATTTGCGATTTTGACCAGAAAAATTATATTTCCACTTCTTTTATTGTTTTTACAGGTTACTATCTTCATACTAAAGGTAAAATAGGCGTATATGAATAAGTAATAACGATATTTATCGTAAAATGACGATTATAGGCAGGAATGGAGCCTAATATTGCCGCCCAGAACTGTGGTGTTCACTACACCCTGCGCGCGCTTAATGGGTAAAGTTGCATAAATGCGTTATAATCCTCAGGGGTTAATAACTTACTTGTAAGGGTCCCAGAGGTGAGTGGTAAGAAGACAAATAGTAAAATGTTAAATTGAGAGGAAGAAGAAAGAAAAGTAGTGGGAGGAAAGAAAGGAGAGGAATGGAGTGAATAGGAAAGATGAGAGAAGTGAATAGACAAGAGGGGATTACAAAGACATAGTGGGAGGAAGCAATAGAATAGTGGGAAAATGGGGAATAGTTACATAGTTACACAGACTGCACAGACCTTGCGGCCAATACTAGGCTGTCCTGACTTGATTCTAACAAAATTGGCTACTGAGTGGAAGGTAAGGCTAGCAAAGCTTCTCCCCACCCATTCTCCTGTCACACAGATTATTGAGGCAAAGTGATTCCCCGCATACCACCCCTTTCTCACCATCATAATTTCATCCCACCGATAAGGCCCCACAAAACTGCAACACAACCTAAGCTAAACTAGATCTACAACCTAAGCCAAACTAGCTAGACAACCTAAGCCAAACTAGTTCTACAACCTAAGCAAAAACTGTTCTACAACCTAAGCATAACTGCAGCCGAATCCATGCAATAGTTTCGGAGATATCAGCGTTTGAATGCAAATTATTAGCTCCGCGGCGAAATTACCCCGCCTTACCCTATAATAAGTAATAAGTAAATAGTTTTAGTTACATTTTACGTATTCACGATACAAATCCAATACGTAAAAGCTAGATTTTACAGATTCAAAATGAGAGAAGTCCTATCGTGACTTGATAGCATTTCACTACATTATTTGCCTGGGAAACACTCTCTAGCCACCTAACACTGGAAAATAATAAAACGAAAATTATTGTTTTTACGTATTCGATAGATTTTACCATAGATAACAGGAGAACTGGATTTGACACGGAAATGGCCACTTTGCAGTAAGGGACCCAAAGCTGGAAAATGGACCTTTAACTTCAATCCTCAAAATCTCGGCTCATAACCCACATAATTTGATGAAACTCACGGTGAGGATTTTGTGGGAGCACCCGGGTCTGGCCATAGTAATATTAGCAGTAACACTACCTGCATACTAAAAAAAGCACTTTCATAATGCAGAAAGATAAAGTGATCCTACTTAAAGTATGATATATTTATGTGTGCATTTCAAAGTTTTAGGAGTTTTTAGCAATATATACTATTTTTAAACAATATTGGAAGACGTCCATCGACGCTATCGCCGACGAGTAGTTTAACCTCGCACCTCAACGTTTTCTGTTGACCCATTTTCTTATGATGTGCAATTGTGGGTTTGTTTGTCACTCTCCCGCAGTAATATATATTTATTTGACGTCTTCTACATCATCTTTAGGAGCAATGGGGGTCTGGGGGCGGCAGCCCCCAAGTTAGTTATGGTTGTCAGGTAAGGTTAGTATCACTATTGTCGGAGGAGGAGGAAGCGGGTGCTTACCTAATCGTAATTAGTGGGGGAGTATGAAGAAGCCTTCTTGTATAGACCCACACCTCTAATATTTAGTTATTTCAAGTTAAAGCCTCCCAAAATTGGAGGTGGGTTTGTTTACGTTCCGCCGCAAGTGCAGCCTAGCCGAGTCGCATTATCAATGGTAGCATTAACCTAACCTGACAACCTAAACTAACCTGAGAGTTGCCGCCACCATACCCCTGCTGCTGTCCGCACATCAGTAGTAGGGCTTTTTAAATAACATAAGACTAAAACAAAACTAATTTCCAGTAATAATCATGGGAAGTATGTGGAAGACGAGAAATCTCGGAGTGAAAGTAAAAAGTGCACTGTATCAAGGAATTGTTGTGCCAACAGTGATGTATGGGGCTGAGACATGGGCTCTGAAGAAAAAGGAGAAAAGAGGGCTGGATGTGATGGAGATGAGCTGCTTGAGGAGTATGTGTGGAGTTACTCGTAGAGACAGATTGAGGAATGAACAGATACGTAGGAGAGTGGGGCAGCAGGAACATTTGTCAGCCAGAGTGGACAGAAGGGTGCTGAGCTGGTATGGTCATGTTGAACGAATGGGAGATGAAAGGCTTACAAAGAGAATATGTGAGTCAGGTACAAGGGGAGATAGAAGGGCAGGAAGACCCCCATTGAGATGGAGAGACTGTGTAAGAAAGGCTTTGGATGATAGAGGAATGACTATAGATCAGGCAGGGGAAGTGGTGGTGGACAGGAGTGAATGGAGAATGCTTGTGAATAGTGGAGTGAACACGTGGTCATTTGGAGTAAGGGGTCGGGCGCAAGTTGGACTAGATAATAGTCCATCAGGCGCCTGGCCCGGGGAGACGATTAATATGAAGGGTGTGCCTGGAAGTGTGGTGGGAGGGCTTGTGGCTTTGGCTCCGCTGCATGTCTGCCTGCCGAGATCGGAACCTCTCCGGGTGGTCAGGGGCCGGGGGTGTGCTGGAGCGACCTTGGTAACCCTGGTCTCTTGGTCTTCTCCTGGGTGACCTGGATGTGTGAGAGTTTGTGTTTTTTATCTGTGTTTTTTTTTTTATGATGTTGTTTTTGTGTTTTCCCTGTTCTTGCTCTGTCTTGAGTCGGCTACCCCCAAAATGGGGATTGGGCCTGAGCATATAGATAGATAGATAGACAGAATCATTATTATAGAAAGATTATAAACCTAAAAAAATAACAAATCCAAAAATATAAAGAAATAAATTAAAATTGCTGTGGTCCGTTTCCTTAACACTTTGGCTGCGGCCATATTTCCTCCATATTAGGGCTCATTCGGGCACTCCTGAATGATTATGCAAGTGTCTGAATGAAATTAAATGTACCGGTATTCAGCCAAAAACTAGAAGAAAATAGCTTCAAAATGTTATTTTAACTGCTGAAAACTTCCCACACATCTCAAAATGTACTGTTGTTTCCAATCTGTAGACTGGCATTGAGTAGAGCTCTCTAAGTTAACTGGTTCAGTTGTGATGACGATTTTCGTGGGCGTGGAGCGCATTTTTCCGCGATTTTAGCAATATGACAAACTTTTCAAGACTAAATCTGTTTTAGCAGTCCACAAAACAACAAAGCTCCAACGTCTGCTTGCTTTTGGAATTGCGCGCGTCGCCTCCGACAGGATTTGTTTACATACGTCGGACGCGCGGCTTTCAAAACAAGCTTAATAGGCTTTCAAGCTTACGGATTTTAAAATGCTGCCCGGGTGGGAAGGCCTAAAAACTATAATTATTTAGAAAAGGCTCGCCGCCTTATTATAAATAATTTATTAGGGACAATACAGGTCTATGGAATCCTTATACTGTACTCATGTATAATCCACTGTGGAAGAATAATTTTGATCATATTTATATAACCCGATATTAGTGGAAAAAAGGGCAAGAATGTAGTTACCGGGTGTACCGCCCGTCTTGTTTACACTACGCGAACGCTCACCATCATGTTCCCGTCTATTTTGACTGCCTTTGGATACAAAAATACATTACCCTAACCAAACCTAGTATTATCGATTTATAAGTATTTATTTTATTATAAGTATTTATAGATGATTTATGTTGTATGTCGGTAGTGGTACACCCGGTACCTACATCCATCCCGAAAAAAGTCCTATCACTCTCAGAGCTCCTTCGGACATCCTCACTATTTACAAACTTCTTCAGTATGGAGTATAATCGACATTTACCCCCTGCTGCTAACACAGATGATGATTTCAATAAGTCATGGGGGGCTTCGCCCCCCCTCAACCCCTCCTGTATCCCACATTGGAAATACTGTATAGGTACTGGTAACTAAAACCATGAAAACACTCATTTCTCAAAATCTGGAGGAAAAAACATGAAAAATAAGAGTGCGAGCCTTTTCCCTATAATTAGGCTCCGTCAACTGGGGTGAATTCGGGGGATGGATGTAGTTTTCGGGCGTACGGTCGTCATGTTGTGCGCTCGCAGTTACGTTCCCATCTATTTTGACGCCATATTTTCTGCTATTTACCCCCTGTCATTACTACATGAATACTAGGTTAGGTTAGGTTAGGTTGTTTGGTTAGGCTAATGTAATTTTATATCCAAAGGCAGTCAAAATAGACGGGAACATGATGGGAAAGGTCCGACGCCACTACGCGTAGTGTAAACAAGGCTGGCGGTATGCCCGCACTTAACATTCCTGACGAATTCGGACACGGGGTGAATTCGGAAATTATCGCAAAAATCATAATCAACATCATCAAAAAAATTTGCGATAATGTCTGAATTCACCCTGTGTCCGAATTCACCCCAGTTGACGGTACCTTAAAAACTATGGCAAGAATGTAGTTACCGGGTGTACCGCCCACCTTGTTTACACTATGCGGATGCCCTTGGATATAGAAATACATTAGCCTAACCAAACAACCTAACCTAACCTAACCTAACCTAGTAGGCCTATTGATGCAGTAATGACAGGGG
This sequence comes from Paralithodes platypus, assembly GCA_032716605.1. Taxonomy (NCBI): domain Eukaryota; kingdom Metazoa; phylum Arthropoda; class Malacostraca; order Decapoda; family Lithodidae; genus Paralithodes; species Paralithodes platypus. The sequence continues at coordinate 8,751,089 of CM064529.1, forward strand.
CAAATAGCAGAAAATGTAGCGTCGAAATAGACGGGAACTTAAGTGCGAGCGCACAACATGACAACCGTACACCCGGAAACTACATCCTTCCCAAAACTATTAAAACCTTGAAATGCACCTACAAATAAACAATTCTTTAAATAGGATGGGTTACTCTTTCTGTATTTTGCAAGTGTTTCGTTTAATAGGTGTGGAGTGTTACTGCTGCTATTACTGTTATGGGTAGCCTAGCCTATCAAGGAATTGTCTTAGGTGTTAAATTTTCACATAGCCTAGCCCTAGCCTAGATATTTAAAAAAAATACCATAGATTTTCATGGAAAGCTTAGCCTATTATAAAGAAAAAGAAAATATTCGTAAGTAGGCTAAGTTATTTTACAAGATCCAGCATTATTGTTGGTGTCAAATTAAACTGTCTCTGGTGTCACTACTGTTTCGGCTAACTGCTTCCACATCACTTCCATTTATCGCCTTTATCATTGGTGCCTTCATCACTGTCATCATTATGCCTTTCACCACTTTTAGGATAGTATGTGGGATCGACAGCATCGCTGCCATCACTGGAGTTAGGCTACTAGAAACACTTGGAATCCAATGAGGAATATAATTTGTTTTAGCCTAGCCCTGATAAAAAGACGAAACGCTTCCTTTTTCCGCTGATTGAAGGCTAGCTGGAGTAACTACAGGCTACCAGTTACTCACATTCTCATCACTTGTACATTCTGCCATTGTTTTGTTAAATCAGAGGAACATTAAAGCACTAATACACGATAAATCACTGGAAATAATGTGCAGTTCAGCAGTCGGCCACTTCTTATTATTATTATTATTGTTTAAATGTGCAGTTTGCTTGGAGGGTTGTGGTGTCTCCAGATTACTGCACAGGCGTTTTAGGAGGGGTGAAAAGAACAATTGTTAGTATAATAGGGGTTAGGAGAGATAGTAAAGGTGGATTTTATACTACTGTATATGGGGGATAGGTTTGTCGTTGTCTTTTGAGGTCAGGGTGATTTAAGTCTAGGTGAGGGTGAGGTCAGAGATGATGATGATCAGTTGTAGTACAGTACAGTACTGCTCTATGTGTACTGTGTGATTCAAGTCAAGGTGAGGGTGAGGTCAGAGATGATGATGATGATGATCAGTGGTGGTACAGTACAGTACTGCTCTATGTGTACTGTGTGATCTAAGTCAAGGTGAGGGTGAGGTCAGAGATGATGATGATGATGATGATCAGTGGTGGTATAGTACAGATTCAGTTGGATGGTAATTTTATATGCTTGTGATTTTGTTTGTTGTTCTGATGTAGGTTCCTAGGGCTGATGCGATGACATGTTTACTGTGCTGTGGTAGGTCTCCTCCACCTAGGATATGCTTGATGTTGAATGTTCCTCCTTGTTGGGTTACTACACTTCTGAGGTGGGTGCGGGCACCATAATGTCTGTGGCAGTGGAGTAGATAATGCTCCACTGTCTCAGGTGTAAGGCAGTACGGACAATTTTCATTTTCTTGCAGTCCCATCCTGTACATATGCCCTCCCAGTCTGGTGTGTCCTGTTCTGAGGCGGAGAGCCGCGGTATTTAAGGTATTGTTCTTGTAGATGGAGTGTTTCCACACTGACCACTCTGACTTGATGTTACTGTATTGTGTGCCAGCTATGGTTATTTTCCACTCTTCCTTGAAGTCTTGGAGGACGTCTTCTCTGAGGATGTTTGTCCGGTCGGTTGTGGTGTAGGGTATGACTGTTGTTAGGTGGAAGGAGTGCATCCCTTTGGCTAGTCCATCCACTATTTCATTATGGAGGATGTCAATGTGGCTGGGTACCCATTGGAGGGATATTGTATATCCTTGAGAGTGGAGGGTGGTGAGGAGTTGGATCATAGGGTATACTATTTCCTTGTTTGTCTTGGTGTTATAGTTGATGGCTTGTATGGCACTTTTGGAGTCACAGCAAATGGTGTAGGCACTTACTGGGAGGGTGTTGATGATCTCAAGTGCACGGAGGAGTCCATAGAGCTCTGCTGTAAACACTGTGGTTTGTTTGGGTAGCTTCCATCCCATGGTAAGGTGAAATTTTGGGATCCATAATGCTGAAGACACAGATTTGCTGTTGTTATTACTGGTACTGATGCGTGATCCATCTGTGTATACGTGGGTGGAATTTTGGTGCTGGGTGTGGAGGACTTCGAGGAACTCTTGCTTGAGCTCAGCAGAGTTGTTTTTCTTGGTTGTTGAGTTGATGAGGTCTGTGTGGTCTGTGGGTGGGATGTATTCCCATGGTGGGACTGGTGGTACCATGGGGGTTGAGTGGCAACCAAGGAATATGCGTGATTTTCTATGTATAATTTGCCCTACGCGCTCTCGGAAGGATGCTTTATGGATGGGAGCTCCTTGAGGCATTGCGGTACTGGTACATTGCGGAGAGATGCAGAGAATGGGTGGGAAGGTGGGGCAGCATAGATTTTTGAGAAGTAGGTGGCACACTGTATATCCCTTCTGGTGTGGAGTGGGATTAGATTTGCTTCACACTGAAGGCTGGCCACCGGGGTTGATTTAAGGGCCCCCATTATGATCCTCATTGCTGAATTCTGTACCACCTCCAGTTTATGAAGATGGGTCGGTGCGGCTGAGGCGAATGCTTGGGCACAGTAGTCAAGTTTACTTCTGATGTATGCTATGTAGAATGTTCGGAGGGTTGTGGCGTCTGCACCCCATGCTGTGCCTGCGATTGCTTTCATGATGTTCAGTCTTTGGTTGGTGTTGTATATCAGGTAGTCTATGTGGTCTTTCCAAGTGAGGAGTGGAGCATCAAAAATTACTCCGAGATATCTGTGGCTCTGTGTAGGAAGCAAATCTTCTCCATTAAGCGTGAATCTTGGAGGTCTGTAGTTTTTCTTTCTCGTGAAGATCTGGTATAGCGATTTGGTTGGGTTGATACTTAGTTTTGATTCATTAGTCCAGTTCCCTAGGATGTTGAGGGCGTCCTGAATCCTTTGTTCGGCTACTTGGGGATTATGGTCTGAGGCGTATATTGTTATGTCGTCGGCGTATTGTATTGTTTTTGCTGGGTTTATGTTTGGCATGTCCGACAGGTACGCGTCGAATAAGGGGGGGCTGAGTGAGGATCCTTGTGGTAATCCTTTTTTTGTTGTTATGGTCTTAGACATCTGGCCTTGGATGAATACTTGGTTTGTTCTGTTGGAGAGGGAAGACTTTAACCATTGCAGCATGTGTCCTTTTATTCCCATCCTGGATAGTTTCAGCAGTAAGAGATCGTGGGGAACGGTGTCGAAAGCAGAGGAGAGATCTAAATATACTACGATACAGGTCTTTTGGCTTGAAAGGGCTGATAGTATTACCTGTTCCAGGTTAAGTACCTGGTCTACTGTAGAACAGGTAGGTCTGAAGCCGGCTTGTGAGGAGGGGATGAGGTTATTGTTTTCAAGGTGCCAGGAGAGTCTTGTCTGGACCATTCTTTCTGCCAGCTTGCTTATGCTAGGCAGGAGGCTGATTGGTCGGTACGATGATGACAGGCAGGGGTCCTTTCCTGGTTTAATGAAGGGCAGGATGATACCGTTTTTCCAGTCCTTGGGGACGTTGCCTTGTGTCCATGTTGTGTTGATAAGGTGAAGCAGTTGGGTGTGCATTGTTGGTGGTAGGTATTTGATAAACTCGTATGGTATGCGGTCATGTCCTGCTGTTTTGCCTGTTGGGAGGTGGGCTATTGCAGTTTGCATTTCAGAAGTGGTGAAGGGCTTGTTCATTTGTGTAGGACGATGTATAGCTATGGTGATCTCATTACTGATCCTGTTGGCTTCTTCTTGGTTCTGGGGGTTCCTGGTGTTGGTTATTTTGTATGCGGGTAGCTATTGCATCGGCTCTGTCTTTGGGTAAAAGGCACATCTCTCCATCTATTGTGAAGGGGAATGATGGGAAGGAGGGTCGTCCTGTGATGCTGCGGAATCTATTCCAGACTTTTGAAATTGGAGTGTCATGGTTTATGTTGCTACAGTATTCTCTCCAGGAGGATTTGCAGGTTGATCGGATTGTTTTTGTGGCAAAAGCTGTATTTTTTTTTAACTTGGATCCAATTCAGCAGTGATTTAGACCTTCGTTGTTTTTGGATAGCCCTTCTTCGTGTCGCTACAGCTCTGGAGCATTCCTCGGTCCACCAGGGTCTCAGAATTTTGTTGGATGGGAGTCCTGACGTGAGTTTGAAGTGTTGTGAGGCTGCTGTATCTATTGCTTCGGTCATTTTTGTATGTATGACGTTGGGGTCTGTATGGTTGCCATCTGGATTTTGTACAGTATTTTCCCAGGTCTTCCAGTTGAACTTTGGGGGGATACGCCATTTGGGTAGGGTAATGGGGTATATAGGTGGGCTGAAGTTTGTGAACTCTATGTGTAGGGGCCGGTGGTCTGTGCCCAGGTCTGGCCCTACTTTGGATCTTACCTCTGGGGAAAGGATTCCCGAGCCAAGGCATATGTCGATGGTGGAGCTGTAGTTCGTTTGTAGGTTGAAGTATGTTGGGATGAAAGGTTCTGATAGTAGGCTATAGTTGCTGTTTTGGATGTAGCTAAATATGTCGTTCCCTGCTGTATTGGCTGTGCCTCTGCTCCAGGAGGGGTGGTTGGCATTTAGGTCGCCTATCACCATGAAGGGTGTGGGTACTTGTTGGATATAATGAGTCAGCTCCTGATGTGATATAGAACCCCCTGGATTATATGTTCCAATGATGGATAGTTGTGTTTTTTTATATGGGAGTGAGACAGCTAGGATTTCTAGTGTTCCATTAGGGAATGGCCTGAGTTTTATTTCTTTTGCAGAGAGTTCGTGTTTGGTTAGCAGCAAGATTCCTCCTCCTGGTCTCCCTACTCTGTCTTTCCTTATGCTGATGTAGGGTTTAAAGTTGGGTTTATACTTGTCAGTTAGCCAGGTTTCTGTTATAATTGCTACATGTGGGGATTTTGTTCTTAAGTATTTTTTTAGTTCTGACAATGATGTTTTAAGGCACTTGGTGTTCCATGTCATTACTTGGAGTGGAGCCATAGTTACTAACGTTTTTTGTTGGTGTTTCTGAGGTTTCTGTAGCGGTTATCCTGAGGTGGTGATGATGGATGTTGGTCTGGGTATGGGTGGTGTTGTTTTTTGTTTTTTTTGGGGTGCTGAATATCTGCCGTTTTGATGGTGGGGTTTGGTTGGCCTTGGCTTTTACTGTCGCTTGTATTTGTTTGTGTTTTGTTACTTTCATTTAGGCTTTTTTCAGTTGGGATGCTCTTGAGTTGGCTGGTATTCCCAGTACTGGTACCAGTATCAGTTATTATTATTTGTTGTTGTTGTTCCATGGGCTGTTGCTCTTTTGAGTTGACTTGGGTCATCGTGCACTCTGGTGATGGTTGTGGGGTGGGTGAAGCTGTATGGGCTGATGTATTTGGTGCCAGTACTGGTGGTGCTGTGGTATCGGTAGTTGTATCTACCGGTACTGGAGGTGTTGTGCAACTTGTGGGTGACAGTGCGCTGGAAAGTGGCAACTTTGATCATTGTGGGGAGGGGGGATCGAGAAGTGATCCGCACTCTTTTTGAGGGGCACAGCTCCCCAGTAGTATAATCTTTATCCGTAAATCTAATGACATCGACTATATTGCTATCTAGGCCTATTTCTGTTTCTAGTAGACTGCTGGTGATTTCCTCTACAGTTATGTAGGTGGGGATGCTTATGATACTGTGGGAAAGTTGCTGGTTATCCCTAGGTAAGGACACTGTAACTTCCCATTGTCCGATGTTGGTGGTTTGTAAAGCATTGTCTATTACTGAGGTGCTAAGTTCAGTGTCAGTGTCCACTGCCAGTATGCCCTTATCTTTGTTTAATTGTACGTTCAGGGCAGTAATGTGGAGATGTTGTTCAATGTTTTTGAAGAACTCGAGGTACTTTGTGTCCTTGGAGAAGAATGCTGCATCTTTGGGTTTGACTAGTATGGTATGAAAAGTTTGTGAGGGGTACTTACCAGCGATGTTTGGGCTTACCGCTGGGGTTTGTTGGTCACCATGCCGCCTATGTATTTTGGATGATTTTGCGTTATTACGAGAATGGAAGGCACTATCTAACCATTGATCGTTGTCTGTGGGGCAGTCAGAGTTTGTGGGGTCATTTGGGAGGGTTACATGAATGATAGATGAGGTAGAAGAGGTGTTAGTAGCGGGAGAAGCTAGTGGGACCTCCCCTCCAGACGCCATCTTCTTCTTCTTTCAGAGTCGGCCACACTCTGGGAGATGGGAGTGTAATCTTTAAAACATAAACAATGAGGTGTGCAGGGTGCGGGAAGCGAGATGTTTGGTGGCTCAGTTATTTCGTATTTGTTTACATTTTTCGTTATTCCAGTGACTTATCCTTATTGTCTAATAATACTCTAATATTTTATACATTGTTTACCTTACTGTATGTACTTCAACAGCTATATTATAGCTGTGGTGGTTTTGGGAATCGAGAAACCTGCCCTACATAGCTCACCACAACAGCTTGGTAATATGGATATTCGTATCAGCTAGCACTAAAAACGCCTACAATATGGACACTTTCAAAGCATTTTTAATAATTACAAAAATGATAATACTGCACAAAATCTAAACAGAGAGCACCACTTCAACTAAACAGAGTTGGGTCCGTTACTGCAGCTGCAGGTCGACTACGCTGGCCCATGTCAAATCCAGTTCTCCTGTTATCTATGATTTTACCTATTCAATAAGTAATAAGTAACTAGTTATACAGTACCGGTACTTACATTTTACGTATTCAATATACAAATCCAATACATAAAAACAGCTAGATTTTACCGATTCAAAATGAGAGAAGTCCTATCGTGACTTGATAGCATTTCACTATACATTTATTGCCTGGGAAACACTCTCTAGCCAACTCACTGGAAAATAATAAAGCTAAAATTACGTACTGTTTTTACATATTTGATAGATTTTACCTATTCAATAAGTAATAAGTAACTAGTTATACTTTCATTTTACGTATTCAAAATACAATTCCAATACGTAAAAACAGATAGATTTTACCGATTCAGGATACAACTCTCAATATGTAAAAACAGCTAAATTTTAATTATTCAAAATCAGATAAGTCCTATCGCTTGCCTTGATAGCATTTAACTGTACATTTTTTTGCCTGGGAAACACTCTGTAGCCCCCTAACACTGGAAAATAATAAAACTAAAATGACTGTTTTTACGTACCGGTATTCAATAGAGCGAGTGTGTGTGAGTGAGTCGGGTACGGTAGGAGGGTGGAGGGCGGGAGGGGTGATTGATAAGAAGTAACACTCTATATCTCTCCTAAAAAGCACTTTTATGGCTTCACCTGTGCACAAACATGAGTAATGCAGCCCATGTGAATAATATACTCTGATAAATCAAGCGCAGAGAGGCATGAGGATGAATAATAGGAGAAATAACAGCGAGCGAAGGAGACTGGAGGGTGGTCCGGCGAGGAAGGTGTTAGGTTACAGTGCGTATGCGCGCGAATCTCGACCTCATACACTGCCTTCTGTTCAGCTTCTGTTATTATTCTATATATGTACACCAAGATAGTGCTTGATAGGCATAGTGGAAGGATTTTTGGACAGCAGTAACAATGAATTATGTTAGAAACACGTTATAACATTACAACATCTTTACGCACTATTTGCTTGCAACTCCGATAGGACTTATCTCATGTTGAATCGGTAAAATCTAGCTGTTTTTACATATTGAGAGTTGTATCCTGAATCGGTAAAATCTAGCTGTTTTTACATATTGGATTTGTATCTTGAATACGTAAAATGTATCTATAACAAGTTACTTATTACTTATTGAATAGGTAAAATCTATCGAATACGTAAAAACAGTCATTTTTGTTTTATTAGTTTCCAGTGTTAGGTGACTAGAGAGTGTTTCCCAGGCAAAAAATGTAAAGTGAAATGCTATCAAGTCACGATATAGGACTTCTCTCCTTTTGAATCGGTAAAATCTAGCTGTTTTTACGTATTGGAATTGTATCTTGAATACGTAAAATGTAAGTATAACTAGTTACTTATTACTTATTGAATAGATCAAATCTATCAAATACGTAAAAACTAATTTTCATTTTATTATTTTCCAGTGTTAGGTGGCTAGAGAGTGTTTCCCTGGCAAAAACTGTATAGTGAAATGCTATCATATCACGATAGGACTTCTCTCACCAAGCGGCTCGCTTGGTGTAGTGACTAGCGTCTCGGACTTCCACCCAGAAGGCCCGGGTTCGCGCCCACGCTCGGCGCATTAAAGATTTTTCACAAGCACTGAGTCGTTACCATCCCTCATGAGCAAAGGGATGGGGTAGTAGTACAGGACCCCAATGGAAATACGCCTAATCGGCCTTATTGAGCTATCCTTAGCTAGCTTAGCATGCGCTAGCTTTAAGAACTATTATTATTATTATTATTATTATTATTATTCAGTAAAATATAGCTGTTTTTACGTATTGGATGCGTATCTTGAATATGTAAAATGTAACTAAAACTATTTACTTATTACTTATTGATATGAAGTGCCAACAAGGGTAAAATCTAGCTGTTTTTACATATTGGATCTGTTTCTTGAATACCTAAAATGCAACTGAAACTATTTACTTACCGGTATTACTTATTCAAGCTGATTTTACGTATTGGATTTGTATTTTGAATACGTAAAATGTGATTAAAACTATTTACTTATTACTTATTCTAGCTGTTTCTACGTATTGGATTTGTATCTTGAATACGTAAAATGTAACTAAAACTATTTGCTTATTGATATGAAGTGCCAACAAGGAACCAGTAAAAAGTAAATAAGTAACTAACTTCAGTGCGCTGAAGATACAAATCCAATACGTAAAAGCAGCTAGAATAAGTAATAAGTAAATAGTTTTAGTTACATTTTACGTATTCAAGATACAGATCCAATACGTAAAAACAGCTAGATTTTACCGGTTCAGGATAGGGCTTACAACTCCAATACGAAAAAACTAAAAACCACTGTGACTTGAAAGTCAAAAGTTGTTACTGGTTCCTTGTTGGTACTTCATATCAATAAGTAATAAGTAAATAGCTTTAGTTACATCTTACGTATTCAAGATACAAATCCAATACGTAAAAGTAGCTAGATTTTACCGATTAAAAATGAGAGAAGTCCTATCGTGACTTAACCCGGCAACGGTGAGGGGGGGGGGGTATATGGCCAAAGGTTATCTCTTACCACACCAATCGAAATATAAAATTAATAAACATAAATAAAGTCTGAGATTGCCTACCTTATGGTATAACTATGGTAGCCTATCTCTCAGGATGCCCTAACTAAACATTGTATCAATGGCCATGTATATCAATGACTTAGCTATACTAGGGTCCTGGTGTAGTTTCGAGGATTCCGGCTTCGGTAGACTAGGGTTAAAGGGTCAGGACTCCGGGCCTGGTGCGGGGATTGTGGTGGAGGAGATCACGGGACACGTCTCTACCGTTCAAAAGTTTACTACCGTCTGATCGGAACTTCAATTTCCGACTCTTAAATAAACTATACTGTATATTAATTCGTTACCAAGGGTTCATTCCCTCTTCACGAAATCATATACTGTAAATAATTATCAGCATTTAAATTATATAATTATAAAGGTGAACATCGTTTCACAACGATTTAGTGTACATAATATCAAGATATTAACGACCCTAAAGCAAACGGTGGATCGCGTATGCGGTCGCGGGAATATTTAAACTGATCCTCTTTACAGTTCTTCTAAACTTATTTCTACAAGGTTTTATAACTAAATTAACTTGATCAAGGTAATCTTATACAGTACTAAATTACCTAACATTAATTAATCTCTACAATATATACAATCACCGGGTTCTGGTAGGAAATTGTTCACTCTAGTGAGGTTACCCTATCGGAAGGTTGTTGCCAACATTCCCCAGATACCGGTGTAGTCAATTTATTTCTCACAGATTGGGGCCCGGCGAAGTATGATGTGTCGCATCATGTTATATCACCTGCAGCTAACAAATCACGCCAATTTCTTCTAGACCCCGCAGCAGCTGCTCGTGGTGGTATTGGGCTCCCTATTACTATGGGTTGCTGTTCTTCTTCCGGTGGGATGGCGAGTTCCATAGGTATGAGACGATCTACAGTTCGGAGAGTGGTTTGTCCTCGAGATACAACCTTAACGGTTCTGATAACTCCTTCGGAATCAGGATAGACTTCTTGGATCCTTGCTAAGGGCCATTTAGAGTGAGGTTGGTCCATTTTCAACAAGACTATGTCTCCCACTACCGGTTTGTGACGGTTACTAGCAGAATTTGCACCATAATACCTCTCCCGTAAGCTCAAGATATACTCAGATGCCCAATGTTTGTTCCAGGCATCCAGTATTTTGCAGAGTTTATGGTAGCTTCGTCGCAAGTGTGCATCTGCTTCATTAACGGAGGGATCCACTAATTCCTCGGTCACGTCCAAACGGGGGACTGGGTCCAATCGTCTACCATATAATAAATGAGCCGGTGTTAAGGCCTCAATTTCCAGATTGGAGTCATCTTGATACGTTAGTGGTCGATTATTTACTCTGGTTTCTATTTCGGTGACAACAGTTCTTAACTCATCCAAGGTGACCTTGGACTTGTGAAGAACCCTTTTCAGGCACGATTTTACGATACCTATCATTCTCTCTGTAAATCCATTTTGCCAAGGGGCTCTGGGAGTTGTGAATGACCAATAACAATTTCTAGAATCTAACATTTGCTGTACTGCGTTGCTCTTTAATAGTTCAGAAACCAACGGTGATGCGCCCACAAAATTTGTCCCATTGTCACTAATCAAACGTCTGGGACAACTTCGCCGAGCGGCAAATCTTCTAAATAAATTTATAAAGGTTTCCGAGCTCATGTCCTCCGCTATTTCCAAATGGATAGCCCGAGTGCTGGTACAGGTGAATAGACATATGTAAACCTTCTTGGGTGGACCATCATCTCCTGTGAGAGTGATGGCACCAGTATAATCTATACCTGTTACCTCAAACGGTGTCCTTTGGTGAATGCGGTCTGGCGGAAGAGCTGGTGGTCCAGGGTAAGGAATAGCGATAGCTGTATACCTCTTGCAAATAATGCAATTCTTGATACAGCGTTTAACAGCTTGTCGTCCCTGGGGTATCCAATATGTTTGTCGCATATAGGCTAGAGTGTCTGCTACCCCACCGTGTTTAGTGGTTTCATGCGCTTTTAAAACCATCAATTTGGTGAGGTCGCAATCCTTGGGCAATAGGATCGGATGCCGAGTTTTGAGGGGTAGATCAGCTTTACCAATACGACCTCGACAACATATTAATTCTTGATTGTCTAGATACAGCCCAAGGTACTTCATTCTTTTGGTTGGCTTGGGATTGGGTTTACGTAGCTGTGTTAATTCCTCATCATACTTTTCAGCTTGTATCCTTCTGATCCAGTAGGTAAGTGGGTCTAATTCATCCATCTTTACCTTCTTGCTCAGGAACTTAAACACAAATTTAGTTACAGTTAATAGTTTGTCCAAATTGGAGAACTTGGTGATGTCAATCACTGAAGGCTCTGGGATAATTATTGGGTCCATATGAACTTTATCATCATTAACCTTCTGGTATGATTTTTGTTCTGGCCAATCACTCTGACGTAGCCAAACCGGACCCTGAAACCACAGAGTTTCGTTAATCAGTTTCTTGACACCAACACCTCGGCTCACCAAGTCAGCCGGATTATCCTTGGACTTAACATGCATGAATGTATAGTTCATTTGCAGTTCCTTTATTTTGTGTACTCTGTTACGCACATAAACTATGCGACTATCATCCTTAGCTATCCAGTGCAAACATATATCACTATCTGTCCATATATATGTCTCACCTAAAAAGGGAAACATACCATTCAAATAAGTAGCTAACCTAGTTCCCAATTCAACAGCGGTCAGCTCCAACTGTGGAAGGGTACGTTGTTTTAATGGCGCTACTCGGGATTTGGACATAATCATAGTAGATCGGACTTCAGTGACACAATAAGCTACTGCACCATATGCCTTAGATGAGGCATCACAAAATATGTGCAATAGAGCACACTAATTATCAGAGGTAGGATCACATCTTCTAGGAAACTTGACTGAGGGTACGTAAAATCAGCTAGAATAAGTAATAAGTAAATAGTTTTAGTTACATTTTACGTATTCACGATACAAATCCAATACGTAAAAACAGCTAGATTTTACCGATTCAAAATGAGAGAAGTCCTATCGTGACTTGATAGCATTTCACTACATTATTTGCCTGGGAAACACTCTCTAGCCACCTAACACTGGAAAATAATAAAACAAAAATTACTGTTTTTACGTATTCGATAGATTTTACCATAGATAACAGGAGAACTGGATTTGACACGGAAATGGCCACTTTGCAGTAAGGGACCCAAAGCTGGAAAATGGACCTTTAACTTCAATCCTCAAAATCTCGGCTCATAACCCACATAATTTGATGAAACTCACGGTGAGGATTTTGTGGGAGCACCCGGGTCTGGCCATAGTAATATTAGCAGTAACACTACCTGCATACTAAAAAAAGCACTTTCATAATACAGAAAGATAAAGTGATCCTACTTAAAGTATGATATATTTATGTATGCATTTCAAAGTTTTGGGAGTTTTTAGCAATATATACTATTTTTAAACAATATTGGAAGACGTCCATCGACGCTATCGCCGACGAGTAGTTTAACCTCGCACCTCAACGTTTTCTGTTGACCCATTTTCTTACGATGTGCAATTTTGGGTTTGTTTGTCACTCTCCCGCAGTAATATATATTTATTTGACGTCTTCTACATCATCTTTAGGAGCAATGGGGGTCTGGGGGTGGCAGCCCCCAAGTTAGTTATGGTTGTCAGGTAAGGTTAGTAACACTATTGTCGGAGGAGGAGGAAGCGGGTGCTTACCTAATCGTAATTAGTGGGGGAGTATGAAGAAGCCTTCTTGTATAGACCCACACCTCTAATATTTAGTTATTTCAAGTTAAAGCCTCCCAAAATTGGAGGTGGGTTTGTTTACGTTCCGCCGCAAGTGCAGCCTAGCCGAGTCGCATTATCAATGGTAGCATTAACCTAACCTGACAACCTAAACTAACCTGAGAGTTGCCGCCACCATACCCCTGCTGCTGTCCGCACATCAGTAGTAGGGCTTTTTAAATAACATAAGACTAAAACAAAACTAATTTCCAGTAATAATCATTATTATAGAAATATTATAAACCTAAAAATATAACAAATCCAAAAAAAATAAAGAAATAAATGAAAATTGCTGTGGTCCGTTTCCTTAACACTTTGGCTGCGGCCATATTTCCGCCATATTAGGGCTCATTCGGGCACTCCTGAATGATTATGCAAGTGTCTGAATGAAATTAAATGTACCGGTATTCAGCCAAAAACTAGAAGAAAATAGCTTCAAAATGTTATTTTAACTGCTAAAAACTTCCCACGCATCTCTAAATGTACTGTTGTTTCCAATCTGTAGACTGGCGTTGAGTAGACCTCTCTAAGTCAACTGGTTTAGTTGTGATGACGATTTCCGTGGGCGTGGAGCGCATTTTGCCGCGATTTTAGCAATATGACAAACTTTTCAAGACTAAATCTGTTTTAGCAGTCCACAAAACAACAAAGCTCCGACGTCTGCTTGCTTTTGGAATTGCGCGCGTCGCCTCCAACAGGCTTTGTTTACATACGTCGGACGCGCAGCTTTCAAAACAAGCTTAATAGGCTTTCAAACTTACGGATTTTAAAATGCTGACCGGGCTCCTGCCCAGCTGCCGCGGTGTCATTTTAAAATGCTGCCCGGGCGGGAAGGGCTAAAAACTATAATTATTTAGAAAAGGCTCGCCGCCTTATTATAAATAATTTATTAGGGACAATACAGGTCTATGGAATCCTTATACTGTACTCATGTATAATCCACTGTGGAAGAATAATTTTGATCATATTTATATAACCCGATATTAGTGGAAAAAAGGGCAAGAATGTAGTTACCGGGTCTACCGTCCGTCTTGTTTACACTACGCGAACGCTCACCATCATGTTCCCGTCTATTTTGACTGCCTTTGGATACAAAAATACATTACCCTAACCAAACCTAGAATTATAGATTTATAACTATTTATTTTATTATAAGTATTTATAGATGATTTATGTTGTATGTCGGTAGTGGTACACCCGGTAACTTCATCCATCCCGAAAAAAGTCCTATCACTCTCAGAGCTCCTTCGGACATCCTCACTATTTACAAACTTCTTCAGTATGGAGTATAATCGACATTTACCCCCTGCTGCTAACACAGATGATGATTTCAATAAGTCATGGGGGGTTTCGCCCCCCCCCCTCAACCCATCCTGTATCCCACATTGGAAATACTGTATAGGTACTGGTAACTAAAACCATGAAAACACTCATTTCTCAAAATCTGGAGGAAAAAACATGAAAAATAAGAGTGCGAGCCTTTTCCCTATAATTAGGCTACCTTCAACTGGGATGAATTCGGGGGATAGATGTAGTTTTCGGGCGTACGGTCGTCATGTTGTGCGCTCGCAGTTACGTTCCCATCTATTTTGACGCTATATTTTCTGCTATTTGCCCCCTGTCATTACTACATTAATACTAGGTTAGGTTAGGTTAGGTTGTTTGGTTAGGCTAATGTAATTTTATATCCAAAGGCAGTCAAAATAGACGGGAACATGATGGGAAAGGTCCGACGCCACTACGCGTAGTGTAAACAAGGCTGGCGGTATGCCCGCACTTAACATTCCTGACGAATTCGGACACGGGGTGAATTCGGACATTATCGCAAAAATCATAATCAACATCATCAAATTTTGTTGCGATAGTGTTTGAATTCACCCTGTGTCCGAATTCACCCCAGTTGACGGTACCTTAAAAACTATGGCAGAATGTAGTTACCGGGTGTACCGCCCACCTTGTTTACACTATGCGGATGCCTTTGGATATAGAAATACATTAGCCTAACCAAACAACCTAACCTAACCTAACCTAGTAGGCCTATTGATGCAGTAATGACAGGGGCAAATAGCAGAAAATGAAGCGTCGAAATAGACGGGAACTTAAGTGCGAGCGCACAACATGACAACCGTACACCCGGAAACTACATCCTTCCCAAAACTATTAAAACCTTGAAATGCACCTACAAATAAAGCATTCTTTAAATAGGATGGGTTACTCTTTCTGTATTTTGCAAGCGTTTCGTTTAATAGGTGTGGAGTGTTACTGCTGCTATTACTGTTATGGGTAGCCTAGCCTATCAAGGAATTGTCTTAGGTGTTAAATTTTCACATAGCCTAGCCCTAGCCTAGATATTTAAAAAAATACCATAGATTTTCATGGAAAGCTTAGCCTATTATAAAGAAAAAGAAAATATTCGTAAGTAGGCTAAGTTATTTTACAAGATCCAGCATTATTGTTGGTGTCAAATTAAACTGTCTCTGGTGTCACTACTGTTTCGGCTAACTGCTTCCACATCACTTCCATTTATCGCCTTTATCATTGGTGCCTTCATCACTGTCATCATTATGCCTTTCACCACTTTTAGGATAGTATGTGGGATCGACAGCATCGCTGCCATCACTGGAGTTAGGCTACTAGAAACACTTGGAATCCAATGAGGAATATAATTTGTTTTAGCCTAGCCCTGATAAAAAGACGAAACGCTTCCTTTTTCCGCTGATTGAAGGCTAGCTGGAGTAACTACAGGCTACCAGTTACTCACATTCTCATCACTTGTACATTCTGCCATTGTTTTGTTAAATCAGAGGAACATTAAAGCACTAATACACGATAAATCACTGGAAATAATGTGCAGTTCAGCAGTCGGCCACTTCTTATTATTATTATTGTTTAAATGTGCAGTTTGCTTGGAGGGTTGTGGTGTCTCCAGATTACTGCACAGGCGTTTTAGGAGGGGTGAAAAGAACAATTGTTAGTATAATAGGGGTTAGGAGAGATAGTAAAGGTGGATTTTATACTACTGTATATGGGGGATAGGTTTGTCGTTGTCTTTTGAGGTCAGGGTGATTTAAGTCTAGGTGAGGGTGAGGTCAGAGATGATGATGATCAGTTGTAGTACAGTACAGTACTGCTCTATGTGTACTGTGTGATTCAAGTCAAGGTGAGGGTGAGGTCAGAGATGATGATGATCAGTGGTGGTACAGTACAGTACTGCTCTATGTGTACTGTGTGATCTAAGTCAAGGTGAGGGTGAGGTCAGAGATGATGATGATGATGATGATCAGTGGTGGTATAGTACAGATTCAGTTGGATGGTAATTTTATATGCTTGTGATTTTGTTTGTTGTTCTGATGTAGGTTCCTAGGGCTGATGCGATGACATGTTTACTGTGCTGTGGTAGGTCTCCTCCACCTAGGATATGCTTGATGTTGAATGTTCCTCCTTGTTGGGTTACTACACTTCTGAGGTGGGTGCGGGCACCGTAATGTCTGTGGCAGTGGAGTAGATAATACTCCACTGTCTCAGGTGTGAGGCAGTACGGACAATTTTCATTTTCTTGCAGTCCCATCCTGTACATATGCCCTCCCAGTCTGGTGTGTCCTATTCTGAGGCGGAGAGCCGCGGTGTTTAAGGCTTTGTTCTTGTAGATGGAGTGTTTCCACACTGACCACTCTGACTTGATGTTACTGTATTGTGTGCCAGCTATGGTTATTTTCCACTCTTCCTTGAAGTCTTGGAGGACGTCTTCTCTGAGGATGTTTGTCCGGTCGGTTGTGGTGTAGGGTATGACTGTTGTTAGGTGGAAGGAGTGCATCCCTTTGGCTAGTCCATCCACTATTTCATTATGGAGGATGTCAATGTGGCTGGGTACCCATTGGAGGGATATTGTATATCCTTGAGAGTGGAGGGTGGTGAGGAGTTGGATCATAGGGTATACTATTTCCTTGTTTGTCTTGGTGTTATAGTTGATGGCTTGTATGGCACTTTTGGAGTCACAGCAAATGGTGTAGGCACTTACTGGGAGGGTGTTGTTGATCTCAAGTGCACGGAGGAGTCCATAGAGCTCTGCTGTAAACACTGTGGTTTGTTTGGGTAGCTTCCATCCCATGGTAAGGTGAAATTTTGGGATCCATAATGCTGAAGACACAGATTTGCTGTTGTTATTACTGGTACTGATGCGTGATCCATCTGTGTATACGTGGGTGGAATTTTGGTGCTGGGTGTGGAGGACTTCGAGGAACTCTTGCTTGAGCTCAGCCGAGTTGTTTTTCTTGGTTGTTGAGTTGATGACGTCTGTGTGGACTGTGGGTGGGATGTATTCCCATGGTGGGACTGGTGGTACCATGGGGATTGAGTGGCAACCAAGGAATATGCGTGATTTTCTATGTATAATTTGCCCTACGCGCTCTCGGAAGGGTGCTTTATGGATGGGAGCTCCTTGAGGCTGTACTGGTACATTGCAGAGAGATGCAGAGAATGGGTGGGAAGGTGGGGCAGCATAGATTTTTGAGAAGTAGGTGGCACACTGTATATCCCTTCTGGTGTGGAGTGGGATTAGATTTGCTTCACACTGAAGGCTGGCCACCGGGGTTGATTTAAGGGCCCCCATTATGATCCTCATTGCTGAATTCTGTACCACCTCCAGTTTATGAAGATGGGTCGGTGCGGCTGAGGCGAATGCTTGGGCACAGTAGTCAAGTTTACTTCGGATGTATGCTATGTAGAATGTTCGGAGGGTTGTGGCGTCTGCACCCCATGCTGTGCCTGCGATTGCTTTCATGATGTTCAGTCTTTGGTTGGTGTTGTATATCAGGTAGTCTATGTGGTCTTTCCAAGTGAGGAGTGGAGCATCAAAAATTACTCCGAGATATCTGTGGCTCTGTGTAGGAAGCAAATCTTCTCCATTAAGCGTGAATCTTGGAGGTCTGTAGTTTTTCTTTCTCGTGAAGATCTGGTATAGCGATTTGGTTGGGTTGATACTTAGTTTTGATTCATTAATCCAGTTCCCTAGGATGTTGAGGGCGTCCTGAATCCTTTGTTCGGCTATTTGGGGATTATGGTCTGAGGCGTATATTGTTATGTCGTCGGCGTATTGTATTGTTTTTGCTGGGTTTATGTTTGGCATGTCCGACAGGTACGCGTCGAATAAGGGGGGCTGAGTGAGGATCCTTGTGGTAATCCTTTTTTTTTGTTATGGTCTTAGACATCTGGCCTTGGATGAATACTTGGTTTGTTCTGTTGGAGAGGGAAGACTTTAACCATTGCAGCATGTGTCCTTTTATTCCCATCCTGGATAGTTTCAGCAGTAAGAGATCGTGGGGAACGGTGTCGAAAGCAGAGGAGAGATCTAAATATACTACGATACAGGTCTTTTGGCTTGAAAGGGCTGATAGTATTACCTGTTCCAGGTTAAGTACCTGGTCTACTGTAGAACAGGTAGGTCTGAAGCCGGCTTGTGAGGAGGGGATGAGGTTATTGTTTTCAAGGTGCCAGGAGAGTCTTGTCTGGACCATTCTTTCTGCCAGCTTGCTTATGCTAGGCAGGAGGCTGATTGGTCGGTACGATGATGACAGGCAGGGGTCCTTTCCTGGTTTAATGAAGGGCAGGATGATACCGTTTTTCCAGTCCTTGGGGACGTTGCCTTGTGTACATGTTGTGTTGATAAGGTGAAGCAGTTGGGTGTGCATTGTTGGTGGTAGGTATTTGATAAACTCGATGGTATGCGGTCATGTCCTGCTGTTTTGCCTGTTGGGAGGTGGGCTATTGCGGTTTGCATTTCAGAAGTGGTGAAGGGCTTGTTCATTTGTGTAGGACGATGTATAGCTATGGTGATCTCATTACTGATCCTGTTGGCTTCTTCTTGGTCATCTGGGGGTTCCTGGTGTTGGTTATTTTGTATGCGGGTAGCTATTGCATCGGCTCTGTCTTTGGGTAAAAGGCACATCTCTCCATCTATTGTGAAGGGGAATGATGGGAAGGAGGGTCGTCCTGTGATGCTGCGGAATCTATTCCAGACTTCTGAAATTGGGGCGTCATGGTTTATGTTGCTACAGTATTCTCTCCAGGAGGATTTGCAGGTTGATCGGATTGTTTTTGTGGCAAAAGCTGTATTTTTTTTAAACTTGGATCCAATTCAGCAGTGATTTAGACCTTCGTTGTTTTTGGATAGCCCTTCTTCGTGTCGCTACAGCTCTGGAGCATTCCTCGGTCCACCAGGGTCTCAGAATTTTGTTGGATGGGAGTCCTGACGTGAGTTTGAAGTGTTGTGAGGCTGCTGTATCTATTGCTTCGGTCATTTTTGTATGTATGACGTTGGGGTCTGTATGGTTGCCATCTGGATTTTGTACAGTATTTTCCCAGGTCTTCCAGTTGAACTTTGGGGGGATACGCCATTTGGGTAGGGTAATGGGGTATATAGGTGGGCTGAAGTTTGTGAACTCTATGTGTAGGGGCCGGTGGTCTGTGCCCAGGTCTGGCCCTACTTTGGATCTTACCTATGGGGAAAGGATTCCCGAGCCAAGGCATATGTCGATGGTGGAGCTGTAGTTCGTTTGTAGGTTGAAGTATGTTGGGATGAAAGGTTCTGATAGTAGGCTATAGTTGCTGTTTTGGATGTAGCTAAATATGTCGTTCCCTGCTGTATTGGCTGTGCCTCTGCTCCAGGAGGGGTGGTTGGCATTTAGGTCGCCTATCACCATGAAGGGTGTGGGTACTTGTTGGATATAATGAGTCAGCTCCTGATGTGATATAGAACCCCCTGGATTATATGTTCCAATGATGGATAGTTGTGTTTTTTTATATGGGAGTGAGACAGCTAGGATTTCTAGTGTTCCATTAGGGAATGGCCTGAGTTTTATTTCTTTTGCGGAGAGTTCGTGTTTGGTTAGCAGCAAGATTCCTCCTCCTGGTCTCCCTACTCTGTCTTTCCTTATGCTGATGTAGGGTTTAAAGTTGGGTTTATACTTGTCAGTTAGCCAGGTTTCTGTTATAATTGCTACATGTGGGGATTTTGTTCTTAAGTAGTTTTTTAGTTCTGACAATGATGTTTTAAGGCACTTGGTGTTCCATGTCATTACTTGGAGTGGAGCCATAGTTACTAACGTTTTTTGTTGGTGTTTCTGAGGTTTCTGTAGCGGTTATCCTGAGGTGGTGATGATGGATGTTTGGTCTGGGTATGGGTGGTGTTGTTTTTTTGTTTTTGTTTTTTGGGTGCTGAAAATCTGCCGTTTTGATGGTGGGGTTTGGTTGGCCTTGGCTTTTACTGTCGCTTGTATTTGTTTGTGTTTTGTTACTTTCATTTAGTCTTTTTTCGGTTGGGATGCTCTTGAGTTGGCTGGTATTCCCAGTACTGGTACCAGTATCAGTTATTATTATTTGTTGTTGTTGTTCCGTGGGCTGTTGCTCTTTTGAGTTGACTTGGGTCATCGTGCACTCTGGTGATGGTTGTGGGGTGGGTGAAGCTGTATGGGCTGATGTATTTGGTGCCAGTACTGGTGGTGCTGTGGTATCTGTAGTTGTATCTACCGGTACTGGAGGTGTTGTGCAACTTGTGCTAGTTGCATCTACCGTTACTGGTGGTGTTGTGATAGCTGTAGCTACTGGTGGTGTTGTGGCTGTTGCAGTTGTAGCCTCCAGTATTGATGGTGCTGTGACTGTTGTAGCTACTGGTACTGTAGGTGTTGTGTTAGTTGTGGTTGCAGGTGGTGTTGGTGTTGATGATGTTATAGTTATGGCTGCAGTATGTAATGAGTGTGGTAGGGGGGGTTTTGGGCCTGGTGGAGGGACTTGGCAAGGCATATGTGGGGGTTCTGGTTGTTATGAGGGTGGCGGTATGCTTATGTTGGTGGAAAATGGTCCACCATCTGTATCAGTGCGATTATTTGTTGTTTGTACAGCATGTTGGAGGTTGCTGATGATGGAGGCCATTATGTGTAGCTGCTCCTCCATTGGCAATGATGTTATGATGTTAATTATGTTTATGTGCTTGCCTTGGTCTTTGGGGTTTGGTGCTTGTGGCCTAGTGTTTGAGTTGTGTTGTGGGTGGGTGGGAAAGTTTGTTAGATAATTGTGGGATGTCCTAGTTGTGGAGTTCTGATTCTGTAAGACATGGGAGTATGATGTGCTGGGGTGAAGGCTAGGCTTGTTTCCCACTAGCGGACGGTATTCTGGTTGCACAGTTTGCACTGATGCACCTTGTTCCCTTGCTAGTGGTACTGATGCAACTTGTTCCTGGATTTTATTCGTAGTATGCCTGAGGGTTAATTTGGTGTTTTGCCTTTACAAATTCTGGGCAGGTGTTTGAGGTGGATGGGTGGTCTCCGCCGCAGTTTGGACATCTGAATTCTGTGCTCGTGCATTCACTGGTTGGATGTAGTTGAGCACATTTGGCGCAACGGATCGATGTTGCTCGGCAGTTTTTGGTCATGTGGCCCCATCTTTTGCACTTCCTGCAGCTGAGGGGCGGTGGGGTGTAGGGGGTGACAGTGCGCTGGAAAATGGCAACTTTGATCATTGTGGGGAGGGGGGATCGAGAAGTGATCCGCACTCTTTTTGAGGGGCACAGCTCCCCAGTAGTATAATCTTTATCCGTAAATCTAATGACATCGACTATATTGCTATCTAGGCCTATTTCTGTTTCTAGTAGACTGCTGGTGATTTCCTCTACAGTTATGTAGGTGGGGATGCTTATGATACTGTGGGAAAGTTGCTGGTTATCCCTAGGTAAGGACACTGTAACTTCCCATTGTCCGATGTTGGTGGTTTGTAAAGCATTGTCTATTACTGAGGTGCTAAGTTCAGTGTCAGTGTCCACTGCCAGTATGCCCTTATCTTTGTTTAATCGTACGTTCAGGGCAGTAATGTGGAGATGTTGTTCAATGTTTTTGAAGAACTCGAGGTACTTTGTGTCCTTGGAGAAGAATGCTGCATCTTTGGGTTTGACTAGTATGGTATGAAAAGTTTGTGTGGGGTACTTACCAGCGATGTTTGGGCTTACCGCTGGGGTTTGTTGGTCACCATGCCGCCTATGTATTTTGGATGATTTTGCGTTATTACGAGAATGGAAGGCACTATCTAACCATTGATCGTTGTCTGTGGGGCAGTCAGAGTTTGTGGGGTCATTTGGGGGGGTTACATGAATGATAGGTGAGGTAGAAGAGGTGTTAGTAGCGGGAGAAGCTAGTGGGACCTCCCCTCCAGACGCCATCTTCTTCTTCTTTCAGAGTCGGCCACACTCTGGGAGATGGGAGTGTAATCTTTTAAACATAAACAATGAGGTGTGCAGGGTGCGGGAAGCGAGATGTTTGGTGGCTCAGTTATTTCGTATTTGTTTAAGTTTTTCGTTATTCCAGTGACTTATCCTTATTGTCTAATAATACTCTAATATTTTATACATTTTTTACCTTACTGTATGTACTTCAACAGCTAAATTATAGCTGTGGTGGTTTTGGGAATCGAGAAACCTGCCCTACATAGCTCACCACAACAGCTTGGTAATATGGATATTCGTATCAGATAGCACTAAAAACGCCTACAAAATGGACACTTTCAAAGCATTTTTAATAATTACAAAATGATAATACTGCACAAAATCTAAACAGAGAGCACCACTTCAACTAAACAGAGTTGGGTCCGTTACTGCAGCTGCAGGTCGACTACGCTGGCCCATGTCAAATCCAGTTCTCCTGTTATCTATGATTTTACCTATTCAATAAGTAATAAGTAACTAGTTATACAGTACTTACATTTTACGTATTCAAGATACAAATCCAATACATAAAAACAGCTAGATTTTACCGATTCAAAATGAGAGAAGTCCTATCGTGACTTGATAGCATTTCACTATACATTTATTGCCTGGGAAACACTCTCTAGCCAACTATCACTGGAAAATAATAAAGCTAAAATTACTGTTTTTACGTATTTGATAGATTTTACCTATTCAATAAGTAATAAGTAACTAGTTATACTTTCATTTTACGTATTCAAAATACAATTCCAATACGTAAAAACAGATAGATTTTACCGATTCAGGATACAACTCTCAATATGTAAAAACAGCTAAATTTTAATTATTCAAAATCAGATAAGTCCTATCGCTTGCCTTGATAGCATTTAACTGTACATTTTTTTGCCTGGGAAACACTCTGTAGCCCCCTAACACTGGAAAATAATAAAACTAAAATGACTGTTTTTACGTACCGGTATTCAATAGAGCGAGTGTGTGTGAGTGAGTCGGGTACGGTAGGAGGGTGGAGGGCGGGAGGGGTGATTGATAAGAAGTAACACTCTATATCTCTCCTAAAAACCACTTTTATGGCTTCACCTGTGCACAAACATGAGTAATGCAGCCCATGTGAATAATATACTCCGATAAATCAAGCGCAGAGAGGCATGAGGATGAATAATAGGAGAAATAACAGCGAGCGAAGGAGACTGGAGGGTGGTGCGGCGAGGAAGGTGTTAGGTTACAGTGCGTATGCGCGCGAATCTCGACCTCATACACTGCCTTCTGTTCAGCTTCTGTTATTATTCTATATAAGATAGCACCAAGATAGTGCTTGATAGGCATAGTGGAAGGATTTTTGGACAGCAGTAACAATGAATTATGTTAGAAACACGTTATAACATTACAACATCTTTACGCACTATTTGCTTGCAACTCCGATAGGACTTATCTCATGTTGAATCGGTAAAATCTAGCTGTTTTTACATATTGAGAGTTGTATCCTGAATCGGTAAAATCAAGCTGTTTTTACGTATTGGATTTGTATCTTGAATACGTAAAATGTATCTATAACAAGTTACTTATTACTTATTGAATAGGTAAAATCTATCGAATACGTAAAAACAGTCATTTTTGTTTTATTATTTTCCAGTGTTAGGTGACTAGAGAGTGTTTCCCAGGCAAAAAATGTAAAGTGAAATGCTATCAAGTCACGATATAGGACTTCTCTCCTTTTGAATCGGTAAAATCTAGCTGTTTTTACGTATTGGAATTGTATCTTGAATACGTAAAATGTAAGTATAACTAGTTACTTATTACTTATTGAATAGATCAAATCTATCAAATACGTAAAAACTAATTTTAATTTTATTATTTTCCAGTGTTAGGTGGCTAGAGAGTGTTTCCCTGGCAAAAACTGTATAGTGAAATACTATCATGTCACGATAGGACTTCTCTCATTTTGATTCAGTAAAATATAGCTGTTTTTACGTATTGGATGCGTATCTTGAATACGTAAAATGTAACTAAAACTATTTACTTATTACTTATTGATATGAAGTGCCAACAAGGGTAAAATCTAGCTGTTTTTACATATTGGATCTGTTTCTTGAATACCTAAAATGCAACTGAAACTATTTACTTACCGGTATTACTTATTCAAGCTGATTTTACGTATTGGATTTGTATTTTGAGTACGTAAAATGTGATTAAAACTATTTACTTATTACTTATTCTAGCTGTTTCTACGTATTGGATTTGTATCTTGAATACGTAAAATGTAACTAAAACTATTTGCTTATTGATATGAAGTGCCAACAAGGAACCAGTAAAAAGTAAATAAGTAACTAACTTCAGTGCGCTGAAGATACAAATCCAATACGTAAAAGCAGCTAGAATAAGTAATACCGGTAAGTAAATAGTTTTAGTTCCATTTTACGTATTCAAGATACAGATCCAATACGTAAAAACAGTTAGATTTTACCGGTTCAGGATAGGGCTTAGCCTATATGTACCGGCGACGTCTTTTTACTTTGATTTCAGATGCATTTTTCTTACTAACTATTTCTGTGCTGTCTATATTTCCCCTAACTCTACCAACTTTCCCAAATTCTTTGACTATCTAAACTCTACAGTGGAACATATTCTATCCATTTCTCGTTTCTCAGAAATCTCCATCTTAGGAGATTTCAACGTTCACCACCGCCAATGGCTCTCCTCTCACACTACTGATCCACCTGGTGAACAAGCCTACGTTTTTTCTATCCTAAATGACCTAGAGCAGTTAGTTCAGCAACCCACCCGTATCCCGGATCGCATCGGAGATCGGCCCAACATTCTTGACCTGTTTCTAACTTCTAACCCTTCTTCTTATACGGTCGATCTTTTCTCTCCTTTGGGCTCCTCCGACCATAAACTTATCTCTGTCACCTGTCCTATCTCTCCAGTACGGCCACCCGATCCTCCTAGCCGGCGGCGCTTGTGGCACTTTGGCGCTGCCGACTGGGAGGCTCTTTGGCAGTACTTCTTTGATTTCCCATGGAATGATTTCTGCTTCCATGGCCGAGGACCCTCGGAGAGTGCTGAACGCATTACCGAGGTAATCCTATCGGGCATGGAAGCATACATTCCATTCTCTTTCTCTCAGACTAATGCTAAAAAATCTTGGTTTACTCACGCCTGTTCTACTGCTGTCCACAATAAGGAGGAAGCATTCAAACGGTACCGACGCCTTAAAACTCAAGACTCTCATTCTTCATATGTTTCTGCCCGGAATCAAGCCAAATCTGTTCTACGACTTGCCAAACACTCTTTCATCAATAATAAATGCACTGAACTATCCAACTCTAGCTCTTCCCAAGCTTTCTGGCATCTAGCCAAAAACCTCTCCAACAATTTCTCTTCCTTGTCTTTCCCTCCCCTTTCCCACTCTGATGGCACAACCATTACTTCTTCCTCTGACAAAGCTAAACTCTTCGCTCAAACTTTTGCTAGAAACTCCACCTTGGATGATTCTGGTGCTATTCCTCCCTCTCCGCCCTCCTCTCTCTTACTTATGCCTAATATCCTAATCTCTTCTAAAGATGTACTTTCTACCCTCTCTGGGTTTAACACTAATAAGGCGTACGGTCCGGACGGTGTTCCTCCTGTTGTTCTCAAAAACTGTGCTTCCGTTCTGACTCCCTGCCTAGGCAAACTCTTTCGTCTCTGTCTATCCTCTAACGTCTTCCCTTCATGCTGGAAGTTTGCTCACATTCAACCTGTCCCAAAGAAGGGTGACCGCTCTCAACCCTCCAACTATCGTCCAATTGCTCTTATCTCTTGTCTTTCTAAAGTTTTTGAAACTATTCTTGCTTCCAAATTTCTTAAGCATCTCTCTTCTCATAATCTGCTCTCAGATCGCCAGTATGGCTTCCTTAACCCTCCTGGCCCGGGCTAGCTCTCCTAATGACAGTGCGGCGTACCCGGGCGATCTGGCCGAAAAACGTCTAGGCCTAGGCTACCGTATTTTGGTTAATTTTAACTGCTAGAAATTTCCCACGCATCTATAAATGTAGTGCGGTTTCCAATCTGTAGACTGGCGTTGAGTAGAGCTCTCTAAGTCAACTGGTTCAGTTGTGATGACAATTTTAGTGGAGAGCATTTTCAGGCAATGTTAGCAATACGACGCTCTTTTCACTACTGAAACAACGACATACAGACATACAATAACAAACGAGTCTTCTCCTTCTTGTTTTCGGAGGTGCGGTGACGCAACGATCGGCTTTGTTTACATGCGTCGGACGCACGGCGTTCAGACCAAGCTGAATAGGCTTTCAAGCTTACTGTATATTAAAATGACACCCGGGTACCGGCCCATCTGCCGTGGTGTCATATTAAAATGACACCCGGGGAGGAAGGGTTAAGGGTCGCTCTACTGGTGATCTTCTTTCATATCTTACTAACTCTTGGTCATCCTCCTTTCGGGACTTCGGTGAGACTTTTTCTATTGCACTAGACATATCGAAAGCCTTCGATAGAGTCTGGCATAAATCTTTAATTTCTAAACTACCCTCCTTCGGTTTCTATCCCTCCATCTGTGCCTTTGTCTCTAATTTCCTTTCCAGCCGTTCCATAGCCACGGTTGTGGACGGCCATTGTTCACTTCCTCACCCTATAAACTCCGGTGTTCCTCAGGGCTCTGTCCTATCTCCTATTCTCTTTCTAATTTTTATAAATGATCTCCTTAACTGTACCTTAACACTAGATTAGCGGGCTAGCGGTTTATTTATATGTACCGCTCAGCGGGGTGTTTTTAGCCAAAATAGGGCTGTTTACGTGATCATTTTCATGCCTAAATAAGACCCAGAGCGTAAAACAAGTATCTATCCCTGAAAGGGCATAAACAGAGCTTTCCAATGACACCATAACGATCCTTTTATGATGGCTAGTTTTCTTGCAACAACCGCGCAACGCGAGTGCAAAAAGCATGTAATTCGGCACTTTCCCCATACAATTCCGTATATAGCGAGTGAGAGAGGGAGGTGGGATTCGTGTCAGTAGGTTCGCCGCGGTGGTCTGGAGCAGTCATACGCTCGCTACTCTCCTGCCACCACTTGTCTCTCTCTCTCAGCAACATTACATGCTGAAATTGCCACACGACCTATGTCGAGCGCCGCCAGATAGTCCAGATTTATTATACTCGACTTATGTTGTGCGCCGCTAGTTATGGGTTAATTCCCATCCATTCATACACAGACGACTCAACCTTACACTACTCAATTAGTTTTTCAGAAGGCCCCAGCCAGCAATCCCTCAACGACAAACGTAATGAAGCCATAGAACTCTTAAATTCTGATCTAAATACTATTTCCAATTCGGGCAGAGAAAACCTTGTTAACTTTAATGCTTCCAAAACCCAATTTCTCCATCTATCTACCCGTCAGGATCTCCCAGCGGACTATCCCTTATTCTTCAACAATACAAAAATCAACCCTTCATCTTCTCTCAATATTCTTGGTGTCTCTTTTTCTTCTGCTCTCATATGGAAGGACCATATTACCAGTCTTGCTAAGGCAGCCTCCCAGAAGCTGGGTGTGCTCAACCGCCTTAGGGGGTTCTTTTCCCCTGCACAGCTTCTTGCTCTGTACAGGGGCATAGTGCGCCCTTGTATTGAGTAAATCTACAGTTATACTACCCCTCCACCACCTCCCCCCTTCAAAACACGCCTGTTAGCGTGTTTTTGGATGGTTCAGCGGACGCGGAAAATGGAAAAAAAATTTTTTTATAAAAAATTATCACCAACCAGATACGAGTTTTTCAGGTAATTTGTTGTTTTTTATTTGTTATTGATATAGCCTACAGTGTTGTTTAATACCGAGGACCGTCGCATTTTATTATTTTTATTATTAGCCTAACCTAACCTAACTTAACCGAAAACTAACCTGCCTCGCGACCGGTCTAAACCCAGCTCACGTTCCCTGTGTATGGGTGCGCGACGGTCTAAATCCAGCTCACGTTCCCTGTTTATGGGTTCGCGAAGGTTTGTAATACTTCAATGTATCCATTATAAGTCAAATATACATTTCCGCGCATCATCAAACCATACTAAGTCTACTACTAATAATATTAACCCATTAGTACCAACAGAATAGCGACAAAATAGGGGTAGTATAACTGTAGATTTATCATGCCTTTTGCCTCCCTCAATCACATAGAAAACAAAATATATGTATGATTTTATGAAGCTTTGGAAAGATATAGGATAGGCTATGGTAGCTAAAAAGATTGAGATAGGCCTAGTCTGTACTCGTTAAACGGGTAGATATCCATCCTGAGCTGAATAAAACCGTCTAGCCTAATAGTTGCCAGAATATAATGCAAACTATGTCACCGGTACTGAATGGGTTAAAGGTTCAAATAAATCAATGGGTGTACACGTATTATGGCTTCCTAATGCACAGCTACTGGACGGTGTAACTAACTGTGTGGACTATCGTAAATATGACCAAACCAAACTCCCTTTAACCCTAACTCAGAACCCCCATACTATGCACCTTAACTCAATGCGTGGCTTTACTAACAACTCGACACTATTCACGAAAGTAATCGACGGTTATACATATAGAGGATGCCATAATGACAAAAATCAAGGAATCAATCTTTCAAGAAACTTGAAAAACTAGGCTACTTGATGCAAACCTTGGGTGATGGCGTGGGGCAGACAGATTTCCCTCTCTTCCTTCCATTATTCCGTCTCCACCAAGCAATCCGTCGTAAGGAAACTCCTCCCAAGCGATAGTATTATCCTTGTCACCATACACTCGCGCGTACCGCCGATAATACCGCTGAGAACAACGAAAAACTCGATAAAACACAAGCAAAATTATACCTTGACTTCCCCAAGTGCCCGTGGTCGGACTGGGAGAGGGAGAGCCCGGAGAGGAGCAGTGTTACCACATCTATCTCCGATGCTGCGCAAAAAATATCCAAAGACCTAGATAGTAGAATTGCTTGAATATCACTGTAAATGGTATTATATCTAAATTATAACTCCTAAATGCGCTATATAATTATAAAAATACTATGTTTCATGCCTCAATATATACAAAATACACCACAAGATAGGATAAAATATATTTTAAAACTAGCGATGGTTGGCAACTCTGTTGTGCGACGACTCGGTGGGTGGAGCATCTTACAACACAGCCTTGTATAGGGATAATTTACCGCGGCATTTAAACAATTAAAGCCTTACCATAATCCATTTCAAACAGTGATTATGATGTGCATTTTAACTATTCTCACTTACGCAAATAAGTAAGCATATCACCGTAAAGGGAGGCTATTGACATATCACTTTAGAAGAGTAGATATACATTATTTTAAGAGATTATTTTTCAAAACACTAATCTTCAACATGGGATGATGTTCACTGTTTTTGTCCCACATTAATAGTGACACAGGGAAGGGATGAGTCAACCCAAACCCCTTCCCAATTATTGATACTTTCCTCCAAAGACATATCCCAGCCCCTACTCTGACATAATATTGGCACCTAAATTCCATTCTTGTATTACGTAACAATAAAGAACTTTATAGGGATCCGGCGCAGGTATTGTTTTTATAAGTACCTCCCGCACTGTTGCTTGCCATACAGTGTTGTCACGTTTACAGCTGGCCAAAATAATGTCATTGCCAGTTATCAACCCCCTGAGGATCATGACTCATTTTGACTGTTTATTCTGGCTATCATTAGACGATTTTATACAGCTTAAGGTGAACTTGTGGAGCTAAAGAGTTAATTGAGATACTATTTACCCCATTAATGCTTAGATATCATTCATAAATTGCATACAATCGTTTACTGATAACCAAAATATAATGGACAAATGTGTCTTGAATCCTCAAAGGGTTTACAACTAGTTCTACATTGTATTACTGTCTGCCAGATGTTGATTTGACATGTATTATGCAGCATGTAATTATAATTTCTCGCTGGATACGAGGTGCATAGGCTATAATCATGTGGTTACAAAAAGCGCTCCTTAAACCGGAGTCACACGAGCCCTTTTTCGAGCAAAAACAAAGTCCATAAATAATAAGCGAAAACAAAAAACTTGCTCATGGAAAATTGACAGAAAAAACGATCGTGTGACAGTGGCTTTACACCACCACCACTTCTTGCTTATATACAGTTATAAGTTATGCAGTAGACTGAGTAGACACACATGAGCTCTCCTCTCTCTCTCTCTCTCTCTCTCCTGACTTTTCCCACACCAATCACTTCAGATGGAATTTTTGAATGTGTAGAGGAAAAGGAGTTAATGTATTAATTATAAATAACTTAGGCTGGTAATAATTGCCATCCTTTATTATTCTACTTGTATTTTTGAGTTTCCTGCTGATTGATAAGACTAACTTAGATATAATTTATAAATATCTTTCATCTTTTAAATCTGAAAGTTCCTACGTAAGGGGACTAACAATGGCATACGTTTATCTGGTATCAACTCTTTCAAGTTCTGATACGCATTTATTTTGTGTTTGTTTTCTTTTTTTGGTTATTATTAGACTATTGTATTTAGATTAGGGAGGGTATATGAAAATCAGAGGTTTAATTGAAGTTCTTACCCTTTTGATTCCTAGAGAAGCTTCTTAAGTTGCATAAATGCGTCAGAATCCTCAGGGGTTAATAACTTACTTGTAAGGGTCCCAGAGGTGAGTGGTAAGAAGACAAATAGTCAAATGTTAAATTGAGAGGAAGAAGAAAGAAAAGGAGTGGGAGGAAAGAAAGGAGAGGAATCGAGTGAATAGGAAAGATGAAAGAAGTGAATAGACAAGGGGGGATAAAAAAGACATAGTGGGAGGAAGCAAGAGAAAAGTGGGAAAATGGGGAAGAGTTACATAGTTACACAGACTGCACAGACCTTGCGGCCCATACTAGGCTGTCCTGACTTTATTCTAACAAAATTTGCTACTAAGTGGCTGGTAAGGCTAGCAAAGCAGCAGGCTCTCTCCCCACCCACTCCTCCGTCACACACATTATTGAGGCTTAGTGATTCCTCGCACACCACCCCTTTCTCACCATCATCACAATTTCATCCCACCGCTCTGCCCGGACTGAGGGAAGTATTCAGTTGGATAGATTACACTCTTAGAAAGGGCAATGGTAGAAATGGAGCGCGTGGATTACTAATGGGATATAAATGGATTCGCAAACGAGGTAGGGCACTGTTTGCGAATGTGTGTGTGTGTGTGTGTCGACGATGTAACCCTTTCAGAACCATGACGTATTTTCATCATATTCTGGTTACCATTACATGATTTTCTTTAGCTTCTATTTTACCTATAGGACTCAAAGGGGTAAATACGATCTCAACAAACCCTCTGAATAGCATAGGTTCTCCATGAATTGCACAAAGCATAAAACCGCCTAGCTATATCCAGAATCAGAGGGAATAAGGCGTCATAGTACTGAAGGAGTTAATAATGTAGTTATCATAAGAAAAATCAAAGGACATAGTAATAATATATAAACTTTACAAAACTGGGAAACTTCAAAAAATCAGTCTTGCATCGAACGCGAAAACCCCGCTTTCATCAGTTTCTTGATAAAGGAAATATTCCAAGTTCACTCACGTTGGTGAAATGGTCGTAAATTGAAATTATGTAAAGTCGAAAAGGATAGTCCGTAGGACAGACTTTTTAATCAAATTTGAATTTACTGATGAATGATTGGTGCTTCTGAATGCTTGGGTGCTTGCTTTTTGTGGGCGAACTGTTATGTGTTTTACTGTCACCTCTTTATCCTTGCTCGAGTCTCTTCCTGATCCTCCCTACCCCTTGTGGGAGTAAGGGTAAGTAAGTACTGAATGACTGACTGAATTTGCGGTCATTATTTCTTGACCTTCCCCATACGTTTATATTAGCCCGTGATAAGTATTGTACGTTTCATGTTGCAGAATTGTCGAGTATTCTATCTGTCTTCCTCTATTTAGAGCTACACACTTTTTTTTTTTGAGAGAGAGAGAGAGATAGAGCTCTCATATTACATAAATATACGTACGATACCATTGATGGTTATTTGGCGAGGGATAAACAGAATAGCCTTAAACAGGAAGAGGGCTTAATTCACATCTACATATCAGATCATACCCTCAAGACAGCCAATAGAGAAACAGCTGCGAGTGTAACCTTCCAGTTAAGCGGGTTTGATCGGATTTTACACCCACACCTAAACCCACCCACCCACACACACACACACACAAACACACAGACACATCGGTTTTCAATATATCCGTTTAGTAGGAGGGGTTCTGATATCTGCCATGAATGATGCATCGTGGGGGAGCCTGATTATGGCCACAGTTGTCTATAGGGAGTACAAGGAGGCTTCAAATATTTTACAGTAACCGCTATTAAATGTGTGCCTTGGTTAGCGTGATGTCATGTTTTTCGAGTAGTGAATGCATGTTGCTTTCTATTTCATATTAACTCTTCGATGATCTATGACGCATTTGTTCATTATATTTTGGTTATCAGTAGACGATTTTATGCAATTTAGGAAGGATGTCTATATATTAAATGGTTAAATACTATCTCAATTAACTCTTTAGTTTCCACAAGTTCACCCTTAATTGTATAAAATAGTCTAATGGTAGCCAGAATAAGCTGTCATAACGCGCCATGATCCACAAAGGGTTAATAAAATGTCGTGTTCTTCAGCAAAGCAACAATTTTCTCCAAAGTGTTAGGGCTTGCACTGAAAGGTAAATTCAAGCACTCCAAACCGTATGTCATTGAAAGCTACAATACAAGGTAGGCAAAATGGTGACTATTAAAGCAAAGACGACTTAGATCACCCCATAGAGAGGCCTTCATTGGTGTTCCTGTGATGAATGGAAGGTTGTGTGGAATAACAGATGAGTGTAGCCGGTGAGAGGAAGATCCAGCCAGGTGACAGCTGTTGTACTTACCTCTCCACCACCCACTCTCAAACCTCTCTTTCTCTAGGCACGGTGGAAGATAATACAAGATGGACTCACAGGAATATCAAAAATTGTATATGAGGGTGAACATCATACAAAATATCGAATACAAGATCATATTAATATTTATTCAAGTAATAATTATGAATAAGTATAAATATTTTAATACTAATAATCATAAGAAAATAAAATGAATAATAATATCAATGCGGATGAATCCACTACATACATCCCAATTCCGCTACATCCCGGTTTAGATAATCTCGTGTTGCAAGAACCACCTCAGTTGTTAGCGGAAATCTGTCAGGTTTACTTTGTTAATCTTGGCTCTGTAAACAAGCTTGGATTTAGTGTATAAATGTCATGGAGGCAATCGTTTAGGAGGAGTAGTACGCTGAAGGTTACAGGGACTGCTAGAATATAACTCGGGGCGCAAGAGCCACCAACATCAGTAGTGGAAATCCGGCAAGCTCACTTTGTTCATTTTGGCTCTGCGAACAGCATCGGTCTTTTAATAATAATAAAGATAAAAATAATACAACTATTACAAAATAACAAGTGTCATCCCAAGTTCCTCCGAGTTAACATTCGTAACTCATTCGGTACCATATTTGGGAATAATCGTAATGTGAATATTTGTATATATAGGTGTGTGTGTGTGTGTGTGTGTGTGTGTGTGTGTGTGTGTTAAACTAATGTATTGATTTCTATGTTGTTATGTTCCATAAATAATATTGATCCAAAAGAGAAGATTAGCTCAATTGTTGTGGCATTATAGCATAACGTATAACATAATACACGTAATCATATTATGATTAGCGGTGTTCAGCATTCGGCCGGAACATATATCTGGAAGGGGGGTCTAGGGTTTTTTGTTTTGTTTTTAAGCTTGATGGAGGCCTAGCAAGGAAACTATAAACCCATAAATATAACAACAAATAGACCAACAAATATCCACTACCCCCTTAGCATCTCTATTAGTGGATAAGAGTTAATAAGTCACACAAACTTTAAAATTCAGCTGCGAGAGGAATTTATAGTCAGTGGTGTAGCTCTTCGGGAGGAATAGGGAAGTTAGGTAAAATGGATTATCAGGTCACTTTGGAATGCATACAAAATTATAAAGTCCGAATAATTATGACAAAAGTTCCCTTAGATTTGCTACATAAATTGTCAATAACATGTTTATTGTTGCTGTGTATACCAAAAACACAATTTATAACTTAAGTAGCTGTAGCTATAGGCCTATTTAGACGATTCTGTGCTGTTTTAGAAGGAGCTGTGGTAGTAAAAAAGGACTAAGTGAGATAGGTCAAAGTCTGTTAATTGCTGGAGGCACTTTGTAAACTGAATAAAATCGTCTAATAGTTTGCCAGAATATTATGAAAAGGATGTTACCGGTACTTAACGGGTTAAATAACTACTGTATGCTTACGCTGTTAAAGGATGTTACCGGTACTTAACGGGTTAAATAACTACTGTATGCTTACGCTGTTAAAGGATGTTACCGGTACTTAACGGGTTAAATAACTACTGTATGCTTACGCTGTTAAAGGATGTTACCGGTACTTAACGGGTTAAATAACTACTGTATGCTTACGCTGTTAAAGGATGTTACCGGTACTTAACGGGTTAAATAACTACTGTATGCTTACGCTGTTAAAGGATGTTACCGGTACTTAACGGGTTAAATAACTACTGTATGCTTACGCTGTTAAAGGATGTTACCGGTACTTAACGGGTTAAATAACTACTGTATGCTTACGCTGTTAAAGGATGTTACCGGTACTTAACGGGTTAAATAACTACTGTATGCTTACGCTGTTAAAGGATGTTACCGGTACTTAACGGGTTAAATAACTACTGTATGCTTACGCTGTTAAAGGATGTTACCGGTACTTAACGGGTTAAATAACTACTGTATGATTACGCTGTTAAAGGATGTTACCGGTACTTAACGGGTTAAATAACTACTGTATGCTTACGCTGTTAAAGGATGTTACCGGTACTTAACGGGTTAAATAACTACTGTATGCTTACGCTGTTAAAGGATGTTACCGGTACTTAACGGGTTAAATAACTACTGTATGCTTACGCTGTTAAAGGATGTTACCGGTACTTAACGGGTTAAATAACTACTGTATGCTTACGCTGTTAAAGGATGTTACCGGTACTTAACGGGTTAAATAACTACTGTATGCTTACGCTGTTAAAGGATGTTACCGGTACTTAACGGGTTAAATAACTACTGTATGCTTACGCTGTTAAAGGATGTTACCGGTACTTAACGGGTTAAATAACTACTGTATGCTTACGCTGTTAAAGGATGTTACCGGTACTTAACGGGTTAAATAACTACTGCATTCTTACGCTGTTAAAGGATGTTACCGGTACTTAACGGGTTAAATAACTACTGTATGCTTACGCTGTTAAAGGATGTTACCGGTACTTAACGGGTTAAATAACTACTGTATGCTTACGCTGTTAAAGGATGTTACCGGTACTTAACGGGTTAAATAACTACTGTATGCTTACGCTGTTAAAGGATGTTACCGGTACTTAACGGGTTAAATAACTACTGTATGCTTACGCTGTTAAAGGATGTTACCGGTACTTAACGGGTTAAATAACTACTGTATGCTTACGCTGTTAAAGGATGTTACCGGTACTTAACGGGTTAAATAACTACTGTATGCTTACGCTGTTAAAGGATGTTACCGGTACTTAACGGGTTAAATAACTACTGTATGCTTACGCTGTTAAAGGATGTTACCGGTACTTAACGGGTTAAATAACTACTGTATGCTTACGCTGTTAAAGGATGTTACCGGTACTTAACGGGTTAAATAACTACTGTATGCTTACGCTGTTAAAGGATGTTACCGGTACTTAACGGGTTAAATAACTACTGTATGCTTACGCTGTTAAAGGATGTTACCGGTACTTAACGGGTTAAATAACTACTGTATGCTTACGCTGTTAAAGGATGTTACCGGTACTTAACGGGTTAAATAACTACTGTATGCTTACGCTGTTAAAGGATGTTACCGGTACTTAACGGGTTAAATAACTACTGTATGCTTACGCTGTTAAGGATGTTACCGGTACTTAACGGTTAAATAACTACTGTATGCTTACGCTGTTAAAGGATGTTACCGGTACTTAACGGGTTAAATAACTACTGTATGCTTACGCTGTTAAAGGATGTTACCGGTACTTAACGGGTTAAATAACTACTGTATGCTTACGCTGTTAAAGGATGTTACCGGTACTTAACGGGTTAAATAACTACTGTATGCTTACGCTGTTAAAGGATGTTACCGGTACTTAACGGGTTAAATAACTACTGTATGCTTACGCTGTTAAAGGAT
The DNA here is from genome assembly GCA_032716605.1 of Paralithodes platypus. Lineage (NCBI taxonomy): Eukaryota > Metazoa > Arthropoda > Malacostraca > Decapoda > Lithodidae > Paralithodes > Paralithodes platypus. Next base: position 8,787,711 of record CM064529.1, read on the forward strand.
GTTACCGGTACTTAACGGGTTAAATAACTACTGTATGCTTACGCTGTTAAAGAAAAACTTGGATTACACAACATTTAAGAAATATATGTGAATTTTATCTGTATTTATCAATTATAAAAAATTTAATATCTTAAATTTATCGGGACTGATGAGTGATTAGTGATTCTGAATGCTTGTGTGCTTGCTTTGTGTGGGCGAACTGCTATGTGTTCTTTGTGTGGGCGAACTGCTATGTGTGCTTCTCTTGTCACCTCTTTTTCCTTTGTTGTATCTCTTGCTGATCCTCCCTACCCCTTGAGGGAGTAAGGGCTGGCTACTGACTGACTTAAACTGTATCGTATTATCATTATTTTCTGACCCTGCTAGACTACTTCATTCAACACAGCAAATATTATTGGAAGTCACAAAATATACACTGAAATTAGATGGGCTATATTAATTCATATGACGATCTGTTATTGCCCAACCATCAACCAAGCCGCTTCATTAGCTTAGGAAAGATCTGTAGACATTATGGTTTTATATTCTGCAATAAGTCAGTAGATGGAGTGAAATGCAGAGTCTATTTCATTACATGTTGAATCAACTATATTCTAGAATCAATCGAACCAGAAACGTGATATATTTCTATGTTTTTGTTGTTAAATTACTATTTAGAGTATTGTTGCATGATATGAATTATTGCATGGATTATGTTTTAGAAGAACCAATATTATGCATTATTTATGTACTGTACATTAGTCAGTCTATATGCAGATGTACAGTACGTATTTATGGATCTGTGTCTGTACGCACGCCGGTGTGTGGATGTGGATGTTCTTGTTGTCGTATCTGCGCATCTGTACGTGCGTACGTATAAGGAAGAACGAGTGCTACAGAATTAAAGAGAGCACAAAAGTTAATAGGCACGAAGGAAAATGTAGACGGAGAGACAAGTACAACGACACACCCGCAGACAGTGACAAGACAGAGACACACAAATTACAATACACATCAAGAACCCCCCCCCCCCTCCACACACCTAGGCCCTCATGTAATAGGACAGGTTATACAGGCAATTAGCGTACAGGTAAATGGGAGTTACCTGTCTCGGACCCCCTCATTAGGCTCGTCCCGTACACAATGCCTGCTGCCTTCCCGATTACAGTTATTTTCAGCTTCTGTTTCCTCACTTATCCATGTTTCCATCTCTCTTATTCTTAATCTTATTCTGTATCTTGTTGTTGACTTTTATTGACATTGCTACACATACATTTAGAAATAAAGACAAAATGAATATAAGCACCATGTGAGGAGGAGCACTTATCCATAATCCTCAATTGTCCATTTTTCCATCTCTCTCATTCTTATTCGGCTGTTGGGAGTATCTTGTTGTTGACTTTTATTGGTCTAGACAACACTAATCTTAGGAATGTAGACAGAATGAATATAAACACCATGTGAGGAGGAGCACTTTATTGACAACTTTTAGGAGGTGAGACATGTGAAGCACTTTTTTAGCTGCAACCAGCCCCTGCCATCTTGCCTTCGCAGGATGCATGGGGCTTAGTTGATTTATGAAACAATGATGGTTTATGACAAATTGGTCTAATGGCTTTCCTGTTCTATGGTTTAGGTAGTTTGTCTAATTGTTTAACAGTTTGTGCTTACAAAGGAATACAAATTAAGTCAAGGGAAAACCAGCAACACCAGATGTATTTTAGCTTGTGAAATTGATTTTAGTAAGGCAAGTGGGGCAGGGAAAAAGATGAACTGTATTGAAATGTGGTCTACGTCAATTAAGCAAGTTTAAGTAAGGTACACTAATGGAACAAATGACAAAACAAAAATACTCTTTAATTATAATATGCCTGAACTCTCAGGTTAAACACTTATTTGTTTAACATGCCAAATATGGGTTCATGGCCTTTTTTCTAGAATATGCTTTCGTTTCGTTTTTGTGAAGACCAGTAACGTCTTTCATAAATACTTGTTCACGATATATATATATATATATATATATATATACTGTATATATATATATATATATATATATATATATATATATATATATATATATATATATATATATCATCTAGCTACACGTACTGTAGTTTGCATATTTATGGTTTGAATCGCTATCTTTTCTTTCTCGGATTTTTACATTTATTGTTAGAATTTTTCTCTTACGTTCTTGGTTGAATGTCCAATACTTCCCTTTGATCCATATTCGCTCTGTTTCTTTTACTCCCGCTCATTTTTACTCCATTATTTTTCTTTTTGATCTCTTACCTCTCTCTCTAACACACACACACACACACACACATACACACACACACACACACACACACACACACACACACAGTTTCCAATTGTCTCTATAGTCCTCCCGAGTTAGCAGTACAAATATTGCGAGATCTTTAATTCTTTTGATGCCGGTTATGAATATTCACCCACCCAACACATAGACCTCTGGAATCACTTACACTGACCAGAGAGAGAGAGAGAGAGAGAGAGAGAGAGAGAGAGAGAGAGAGAGAGAGAGAGAGACAGAGAGAGAGAGAGAGAGCGCGCGAGAGAGAAGGAATGGCTAGTACCTCAAAGACCTTGCTGTCCATTCCGAGGAGATACTCGAGGTGGAAGGAAAGATTTGCTAAATCCACAATATTTAGGCTACCTAGAAATGTACCATGAGGGGGGTCTAGGCGTTTTTTTTTTTTTTTTATAGGTAAAAAAAAAAAATATATATATATACCGGGTATATATATATATATATATATAGATAAAACAATAAGCAAATCTATACGCTCATCTCCTCTTATAAATATTCCTCGCTAGCAGTCTTGTGGGGGCAATATGCAACACCTAATAGGGAAGTAAATAGAGACCACCGAACTAATACACACCGTAATCTTGGGGTCATTATGGTCCCTGTATGTTCTTGACGACGCTTCCCTTCCTCTACCTGACTTACTGTATCTGTCCTGCATCTCTCTCATTAAGGGGAGACAGGCTGGTTTTTCTGGACCCCCTTCTTCCTCATATTTAGCCCCATTGGTTTTCCGATTTTATGACCACATTAGTTTGGGGATTTTAAGACCTTTTGCCCCATTTCTTTGTTCATATACAGACTTTTTGTGTCATTTAGGTGTCGATGTTTTCCTGGCGAGCGATAGCGAGCCTGTAATTTAAGAGAAAACGGTCTTCGGCCGGGATAATTTTCTATCGAAAAATGTATACCTTTATCTTGAACGAGGGTCTTGGGCGGGTGTTTTTGAAGCTTGATGGAGGTCTAAGGAGGAAACTAATACAATATTTAAAAGATACATATATGAGCCAATAAATACGCCCATCCCCCCTTAACGCCGCCTCTCCGCCTCTCGCATTGACACCTCTCAAATATATCCTGGTGATAATTAAGCTTAGATAATTAGGAACACGAGACGCATAGAGTGGGAGGAAGAGGAGGAGGAGGAGGAAAAGGAATAGGAGGAAGAAGAAGAGGAGAAAAAGGAAGAGGAATAGGAGGAGGAGGAGAAGAAGAAGAGAAGAAGGAAGATAAATAGGAAGAGGAGGAGAAGAAGGAAGAGGAATAGTAGGATGAAGAGGAACTGCCCTCTACATACAACACTGTGGTAGGGTGATCTCAAGGCCCCTTTCGTATTTACTTCTGCCTTAATTATTTTACTTATACCATAATTAAGAGTATTGATCAAATCATACTGCGATTGTGAAAGTTTGACGTAATTCTGAACTGGCAAATGCTTCTGTCTTCGTGGTGCGATGCATAAGGTGTTGATTTTCGGTGTGAGCGTCCTGGGTTCGAATCCACGGACTGCCACATGTGTTTGTAAATTTCATTAATCGATTTTAGGAGTATAGTTGGTTGTTGGAAGGAACATAATAATTAGATAACACCTATGTTTTCTTTCCAGGACAATCTTTTTTAATTGGATCACCTCTCATCGGTAGAAATTCTATTTATATATTTCAAGATAATTATCAAAGTTGAGGTAATAGGACAGCTAATTCAGGATATGGAGGATAAGATTTGTTGACCAGAACCAAGGTTAGTTCTAAAACAATGAGAAAAGTGAATGGGATAGTTTGGTGAAGAGATAATGTTAAGTTGGCCAGATAATTTTGAGTCCATCCTTCAGACCATGGTCTCTATAATTAAACTATTTAAATATATCTCATTCTTATCTAAAAAATTGTTGCGAAATAATTTTACCAATATTTACAAAGTCAAAATTATTGATGTCGTTATCGTATTAACAGTAACCTCCGGTAAAAATATTGCATAGCAATGTTCTTAACAATTACAATATAAAATTGTCTAACTATATATTACCTTTAATAAATGGTGCATTAGCACTTTCAGCATGGCTCGCATGAATATTAATGAAAGTCCCGTAATTTCCACGGACAGATTACGGCAACAAAATAGGTCATTTGTGGAGCAGCGAGCGGAGTGAAGTGGCCACTCGTATGTCGATGATGAGAGGCCCAAATGAAAATGTATAGTGGCCCATTATCGCCCGAGGGAGGATATTAAACGCCAAGGGAACAACATTAACTCTGAATGTTGTATGTGAGTCAGATGTCCCTTCCCATAAAGGGCCCCCCCCTTTACTTGAAGCTTGATGGAGGTCTAAGGAGGAAACTAATACAATATTTAAAAGATACATATATGAGCCAATAAATACGCCCATCCCCCCTTAACGCCGCCTCTCCGCCTCTCGCATTGACACCTCTCAAATATATCCTGGTGATAATTACCAGCTACTTGGGGGGGCGAAGAGACGGTGGTAAGGGAAGGGGATGAGAGTGGTGGGGAAGTGGTTGGGGGTAAGGGGTATTTAGGAAGCATTGGTGGTGGATATTGCTTGTAGTATAAGAAGCATAGGTTGGGCTATACCCTGTTCCAAATAGGTAGTTCAGAAATTGTGAACCCTAACTTCTTTAACTAAAAAAGGACTAGAACAAATGGTCTGTAAATTTCCACACCTATTCCCCGGCTGACCCTTCCCAAATGGTAGAAATATTAGCTCGATTACTCTAGTAGTTGTGAGTTATAGAGGTTAATGTTGAAAAGGTTTGGCATACTTAGGATAGGGTATAGTGGTGGAGATTGAGATGACTGTGTTGGAGGAAGTGACCGTAGCTGTGGGAATGATGGGGGAGGTGGTTGTTAATGTGACTGTGGACGGTAACTGAGGGAGTATAAGTGTACAGTCACTTATACAAATTACTGACACCCCCCCTCCCCCTAGGTTTTTCTGTATGTAATTATAACTATCTGGATTGAGTTTTGGGATGGAATTTGCTTTTCAATAAATAGTGTAAATAGTAGTTGTTGTACTGACAATTCATAAATTACAATTTATTATTACGACGACCCAAATATGAGATACACAATTATCTTGATGCCAAATGCAAAGACCAATTTCCTTCGTGACAAAATAATACCTAAAATAGTTTGAAAACAAATTAACACATGCAAAACTATGATACTATCCATTGTCTTGATATAGCAAAATAGATGACGCCCCCGATAGCTGTATAGGATGTGGTGGCGAGGGGGGCGGCGGGCGGCGGGCGGACACGAGTAAGAGTGACAGCTCGGCCACAAGTTTCATTGTGCCCTTTAGTCTCCCATGTGTATAAATTACCGGGAGAACCATTATTTTGATATACCAATGAGGCCACGAATTTGAGGGGCGGCGGAGGGTCGATTCACCACTTCCTGCCTTGGGAAATACCACGGTGACCCGGACAACGCCAGCGGTAGACCATTTCAACTACACGGTATAAATTTAACCCGTTCAGTACCGTCCTTTTCATCATATTCTGGCAATTATTTGACGATTCTATTCAGCTTAGGAAGCACGTCAACCCACCACAAAGCTACAGACTATCTCAATTAGTCCTTTTAGCTATCATATATCTTTCCTAACCTTCAGAGAATCGTCTAAATGAAGCTTAAATCAAATGGAAAAGACGTTGCCGGTACAGAAGGTGTTAAACGTTCAATTGCTACAGTGCAGTAGCTCGTAACCAGTGCCAAGTCAGTTAGTCCTGTTAGATTAGGTTGAGGTAGGCTAGTTTGGGTTAGGACTTTATTATTAACACTGGTTTATATGGCATTTGCACTGGCTGAGATATAATGGATGATGTTCGTAAATTAACTGAAAAGTTGACAGAACGAATATAAACACCATATGAAGGTGAAGGCTGGTCCTATCCAGAGTAAGGTTTGGCATCCTCTCCCATATCATAGCCGTTTCTGTCTGTCTCTTTTTCTGTACTACTTTACCAAGCGACCGATTGGGTGGCACTGCAAGGAGGGCTGCGGACGGTGGGGGCATTGGCCGGGGGTGTAAGCCCGTGGGCTGATGATCCCCTCCCTCGCTGCCCCCTCAGAGACAGATCTAATTTTTTTCCCTTGCCCATCAACTTCTTCTTCATAAATGTTAACCCGTACAATCCCAGTAGATAAATCAATCCCCAGTCCCAGCGATGGCTGCAGGCCGTCAGTAATATACGGTCCTTGTAAAAGCCAGTATCAGGCAGTGGCTGGTACCATGACTTGTAAACACTGTTCTAAGGAATTGGCAACACTTCTTAGGTTGGCTGCAAGCTTCCTCAGGCTGTTTGGATCAGTGTTTCATCAACTTTTGAGGTGGGAGGTTGATATATCTTGCCTCTGAAGCCATTTTGGCCACATTGCTTGGTAGTGGGGGTTACATTTATGGTAGTACCCTGTGGTACAGTATGGGTTAAGGGGCACAGGGCCCTGGGAGGGGCTTCGGTGTCTTCTCAGCTCCTCGCCTGGGAGCGGCTTCTGTCACATGGGCATTCTTTAGTGGTAAAGCTGGGAGGGTTCTGTGGGAGCTCTCGGTTACGGCCTTGGCCTTGCTCGGGACCTTGGGACTGCTCGGCCACACAACTTGGAGTTCAACAACAAAACACCATATGAGGAGGAGCACTTTATTAACAACTTGTCACTGATCTATCGGCGAACCTTTGTCAATACAGTGATCCTCCTCAAATGGTGTTTATATTAATGGTTGATATTGCCACTGGGTGAGAACTACTGATTGAATTTGTCCGTGGTTGAGTTGTCCGGTCACTAAACACCACTTGTGTCCTTGGTGACGGTGTCCTATTGTTGTTGCGAAGGTTCAGTCACGCTCACCACATACAGTACATAATGCACACCAACATTAAACTATTGGTTGGGTGTAGGAATGAATAATGCATGTGTGGGGGCTGAGTCATGAAGTGCTGCTCCTGTTGTCATGGTACTGCTGACCTTATATCACTCGCAAATATATTCATAAACGGGCGGGCTGGTACCCTTTGAGGACCAGTGACGTGTGTTATATTTCATTCTAGCTATATTTACAGTAGACGATATTCTACAGCTTGAGACAAATCTGTGGTAGTTAAAAGGGTTGGTCGAGATAGTTTGAAACCTTATATAATTGCTAGAGGTCCTTCCCAAGCTGAATAAAATCGTCTAATAGTCGCCACAATATGACGAAAAGGAAGTCCCCGGTACTGAATGGGTTAACCTTTTCAGAAACAGCGTGATGTCAAGTTTTCCCCTTCATAAATTAGCGCTCAGTTCCTTGTTTTTTTTGTTCAACATGTACAATATCCTTAAGTGGAGATCTCCCCTTAAGGGGAGATCTCCACTGGAGGGATTTTTTTCTTGAGCCCTTTCTCCCTCATGTTTAGCCCCATTGCTTTTGATATTATAAAACGTTTGCCCCATTAGTTTAGCGATTTTAAGAACTTTCACCCCATATTAAGACCTTTCGTGCAATTCAGGTGTCTATTTTATCCTGGCGAGCGATAGCGAGCCTGTAATTTAAGAGGAACCGGCCTTCGGCCGGGAAATTTTTCTACCGAAAAATGTACAAATTTATCTTGAAAGGGACTCGAGGGGGTGTAATTTTAAGGTTGATGGAGGTCTAGGGAACAAACTAAATACCTCCCCTTAAGCTCACCCTCGTTCTTACCATCGCTAGGTGTTACAGTACTTATAACCACGTCTGTACGGTGGCCAAAGTGTCATTACATTTATTGGCTGTCCGTCATGGGGGGATGGTTGCTTTTTCTTTTCCCCCTTCTCTCTCATGTTTAGCCCCATTCGTTTTTTTATGTTAAGATGTTCGGCCCATTAGTTTGGCAGTTTTGAGACTATTCGCCTCATTTGATTGTCAATATTAAGACTGTTCGTGTCATTTAGGTGTCGATTTTTTCCTTTCGAGTGAAAACGAGCCTGTAAATTTAGGAGGAACCGGCCTTTAGCCGGGTAATTGTTCTACCGAAATTATTTAGGAAAAATTAAGGAAACAAAATCAGCTCTGTGATAACGCTCTTTTTCCCCAGCCAGGCATTGAGCGGGGGCACGAACAATTTGTGGTCTGCCCCCCCCAACACACACACACACACATTTCCCCCTACCCCTCCCCCACTCCTCACTCCCCACCCCCACTTCCCACTCTCCAACCCACCCCCACTTCCCACTCCCCACCCCCACTCCCCACAAACGTTTCTCATTACAACATTTGCATTATCCACATCACAGCCTGTCAATTTACGGCGGCCAAAGACGAAGCAATTACATGTTGTCGGTCAATATTTGCGTAAAACTAAAGTTCTTTCAATGTTATGCGTGGAAAATCGTGGTGTGGAGAGAGAGGGAGCGAGAGAGGGAGATAAAACAAAAATGGAAATTTTATTTTAATTTTAATTCCAATTTGGATTAGTGTCCGCCCCGCTGCGCCCGTAAAGCACTGTGAAAGAGTTTGGCCTGAGCAAATAAGTATTTTGATCAGCTGGCATAGGGAAAGAATTGAAAAAGTGCGTCCGGAGTATACATAAGGTTATGGAATACAAACACAATATATATGGCTTTTAGCTCAAACCGGATGTATCGTTTGATCTGTTGCCGGTCTATGTGAGGATAACTAGGCCTGCAGGAATTACACCATTTTCGCATTAATTAATTCAATAGACATGCCAGATTTTAGCATACATGATATACCAGGAATGAAAGTCCATCATGCCCGTAATATTTGTCTGTTTTGTGTGTATATGTATGTGTGTGTGCGTGTGTGTTTATTTTACAATTAAATATAGCTTCCATCTACGTTTATATAAGTGGTGTTTTAATGATTTTGATTTATATTTGCTTCGAAATATAAAAGTATTGGCGTTTGTAATTTAAGTTGTATTTATAATTCATGGCTTTTCATAATTAAACATTAATGAATTACATAATATCACCATTCCTTAATGAATATACATATACAGACTCTAAAGATTTTCCAGATTTAACAATTTTAATTTCCTTTAATCTATTTTATTTACTTCACTCCAACACCAAACACCTCCCAACGAAATCAATGAAAGCATGTGATCCACCGGGATTCGAACCTGGGTTACCACACACAGATCTTAAGCACCCTAACCCCAACACCATCAAGGCAGTTATATAAAATTGCATGTTTTACATTCGTAAAAAAAAAAAAAAAAAAAAAAAAAAAAAAAAAAAAAACGAAACTTCCTGAATTTACGTATATTAGTATTAATGAAATGCCAGAATTGAACATTCCCAAAACACCAGATTTTGCATTCATGAATTTCTATCGTAGCACAATTCCCACCAAGTGACTAGAAAACGAGAAGCTAATTATCGAAAAAAAAAAAAAAAATCCATATCGAGCATTGTGAACATATCGGGTGTAGAGCATGACCAGGGTGGGGGGAGACCTAACACAGAAAAACCCAAGCTTTTAGGGGCCCAAATAAAGTGTTAGGAAGGAGGCCGTTAGCAGGGGAGGGAGAGAGGGGGAACCAGGACTTTCATCCCACCGTGTTCGACACTTTACACTCATTTCCACCTTACTTTACACCAACAGTATTATTCTAATCGATGTCATGGCCTAGAAAGGAGCTACTGTGTGTACGCGAAAGAAAGGATAGTTATAATTTGAAGGAGGCAGATTGATTTTTTTTTTTTTTTTTTTTTTTCTATGAAATGTCTTACATTGTGAATGTCCAGTGCCAGGTACAAAACCTTTAGTAGACCGGGAATGGACAATTGAAAGCATTTTGAGAATTTCTCTTCTATGAACAAATATAAACATTGACGTTATCATAGATCGGCATAGTCATACCGACAACTTTATCAGTCAGCAACAATGAATGGTTAAGTATCAGATTGTCATTTTGAGTATTTGATTACATAAACTAATAACATTAGCTCTTTATATCGCAGTGTATCCATTACAGAAAACATTATCAATAACATTAGCTTTTTATATCGCAGTGTATCCATTACAGAAAACATTATCAATAACATTAGCTTTTTATATCGCAGTGTATCCATTACAGAAAACATTATCAATAACATTAGCTCTTTATATCGCAGTGTATCCATTACAGAAAACATTATCAATAACATTAGCTCTTTATATCGCAGTGTATCCATTACAGAAAACATTATCAATAACATTAGCTCTTTATATCGCGGTGTATCCATTACAGAAAACATTATCAATCAGTGCTAATGAATTCTGAATACAAAAATGGGTGTAATATGCAAGTAAGTAGGAACACTAACATTGATATTATTTTAATATGTCCTCCTTTTCGAGTCCTCCATAATAGCCTCACGTTGAAAATCTGCCCGATTTCCTCATTGCACAGGTGTGGTGGGGCTGACCTCTGCTGTTATGTTACGAGCGAAGAGGGGAGAGAGAGAGAGAGAGAGAGAGAGAGAGAGAGGTGGGTCTACACGTTAACAATGCCAGGTCCCCGTGTCTTAACGACGAATAACCGTGCACGTTAATCAGCCCGCCTCCCGGTTAACGAGAGTCAGGTGAGGTGATGCGGCGGGGTGGAGGGGCCAAACGCTATGGTCCGTGTGGTACAGTAAAGGATGAATAAAACGTCCAGGGGGTCAGACGACAGCGCTCCCAGTATACCCTCAACCCTCCAGCCCAGGGTTTATTTTGTGCAACCCGATTCTCACTTCTCGTTCATAGGGTATGTATGTATGTATGTACATATTCAGTCACATACCCCATAGCTGGGGGTGGCCAAACAAAGACAACATTTTAAGTTTCAATTCTTAGGGTTCAGGACCACTTTCGCGTTTCATCGACCCTTTCTCTGTCTCATCTAGTAGGTGAATTTCCAATGGGTAAACACATGCATTATAGTCTACTCAATGTCTTAAGCTGGCGAGAAATCAACTTATTTCCATCTTAATTACTCCGCTTTTACAGCGTTTTACGATAACCTGGTGATAATATGATGCAGATATATGGTAGTTTACGATAACCTGGTGATAATATGATGCAGATATATGGTAGTTTACGATAACCTGGTGATAATATGATGCAGATATATGGTAGTTTACGATAACCTGGTGATAATATGATGCAGATATATGGTAGTTTACGATAACCTGGTGATAATATGATGCAGATATATGGTAGTTTACGATAACCTGGTGATAATATGATGCAGATATATGGTAGTTTACGATAACCTGGTGATAATATGATGCAGATATATGGTAGTTTACGATAACCTGGTGATAATATGATGCAGATATATGGTAGTTTACGATAACCTGGTGATAATATGATGCAGATATATGGTAGTTTACGATAACCTGGTGATAATATGATGCAGATATATGGTAGTTTACGATAACCTGGTGATAATATGATGCAGATATATGGTAGTTTACGATAACCTGGTGATAATATGATGCAGATATATGGTAGTTTACGATAACCTGGTGATAATATGATGCAGATATATGGTAGTTTACGATAACCTGGTGATAATATGATGCAGATATATGGTAGTTTACGATAACCTGGTGATAATATGATGCAGATATATGGTAGTTTACGATAACCTGGTGATAATATGATGCAGATATATGGTAGTTTCATATTTTTCCATTCGTTATCGATAGATGAGATGCTAAGGGAGTCAAGTATCTGTCAAGTTGAGATGCTAAGGGAGTCAAGTATCTGTCAAGTTGAGATGCTAAGGGAGTCAAGTATCTGTCAAGCTAAACACAATCGAGTATAGTCAATATGGCCTAACCTTTTTATTTTATTTTACTCCGTCTTAAGGGGAGGTTTTTAGTTTGGTCCCTAGATATCCTTCAAGCTTAAGATTACACCTCCTTGAGCCCCTTTCAAGATAAATTTGTACATTTTTCGGTAGAAAAATGTCCCGGCTGAAAGCCGGTTCCTCTTAAATTACAGGCTCGCTATCGCTCGCCAGGATAAAATCGACACCCAAATGGCACGAAAGGTCTTAAAATTGACAGAAATGGGTTGAAAGTTCTTAAAATCGTCAAAATAATGGGGCAAACGTCTTAAAATTAGAAAAACAATGGGGCTAAACATGAGGGAGAACGGGGTCAAGCAAAAAATCCCTCAAGTGGAAATCTGCCCTTAACCTAACCTTGTCTCTTTTACTCCATCCTAACCTAACTGAAATTTATCTCTTTTATACTCCATCCTAATTGAACCAAACCTAGTCTATTTTACTTCATCGTTGTAATCTTTCCTAACCTAGTCTATTTTACTTCATCCTAACCAAGCCTAATCTTTGTCCAGTTTACTCCATCCTAACTTATCTTAAGGGGAGGTATTTAGTTTGTTCCCTACGTTTTCATCAAGCTTAAAATTACACCCCGTAGACCCCCTCTCAAGATAAATTTGTACATTTTTCGGTAGAAAAATGTCCCGGCCAGAGGCCGGTTGCTCCTAAATTACAGGCTCGCTATCGCTCGCCAGGAAAAAAATGGCACGGAAGGTTTTAAAATTGACAGAAATGGGGCAAAATTTCTTAAAATGTCAAAACTACTAGGGCGAACGTCTTAAAATCTCAAAAGCAATGGGGCTAAACATGAGGGAGAAACGGGTCCAGAAAAAATTCCCTCAAGTGGAAATCTCCCCTTAACCTGATCTATTTTACTCTGTCCAATCCTAACCTAACGTAGTCCCTTTTACTCCATACTATCCTAACCTAACGTAGTCCCTTTTACTCCATACTATCCTAACCTAACGTAGTCCCTTTTACTCCATACTAACCTAACCTAACCTAATCTAACCTAACCTAATCATGTCTATTATACTCCATCTTAACCTAACCTAAATTAGTCTATCTTACTCCAACCAATTCCATGTCAATATAAATGTAACAAATTGGGTAAGGGGACATCGGAGCGAATTATTGTATGTATGTAGAGAGTCAATCAGACGAAACACGCTTTTTCTCCATGTACAATTTGTCAGAAAAGGGTTGTACATAATATAGTTGCGTCCTGGTTACCTCCCCCTACCCCTGCTGTTGTTGGTGGTGGTGTTGATGTTGTTGTATAAAGGAGGATTTACAAAAGCGATTTTCAGGAGAAAAACAAAATTGAGAGGAACTCGGAACTTGCACCTTGTCAATAAAGTTCTGATGAAGATATTGTCACTTATATTATTCTACCTTCATTTTCATCACCGATAAAGAGAAAAGGCCCTAAAATGCTGTCAGGATATAGATAAATTGCCGAGCTGGGTGAGAAGTGAATTTATCCTCTCGAATGTATCTGGGTCTGGTGCGATTTCGAACCCAGGTCAGTAGGCATACCTGATAATTATATCATTCGTTTTCCTAAGACAGGTAATGGAATCTGTCTTTCCCTCATCCTATGATTTAAACTGCTTCAAGCTCAGTGTGTCCAGACACATTAACTCTAACGTACCTTGAATTTGGCTCTCTGTCACTTTCAACTTTGGGGGAGACACTTGTTACAGGCAGTTTTGCTTTTTGTCTCCTTTATTCACATAGAAAAAACAGTTATTAATAATGCTTATCCTTTACTTACAGGTACCATTTTGCTTTACGTTCTTTAATTACCTGTGTTACGCATTTTAAGGGAAAACAAATAAATAAATTACGCATTAAGCCAAGGTAGCTAGCAACAGGATATAATGTTCTCGTGAGTAATTTATCCCGGAGTTACCGTCCAATAATGGTGCGTACTGTGTCTCCTTGCTCCCGGCCGTAACCCAGCAGTACTGTGTCTCCTTGCTCCCGGCCGTAACCCAGCAGTACTGTGTCTCCTTGCTCCCGGCCGTAACCCAGCAGTACTGTGTCTCCTTGCTCCCGGCCGTAACCCAGCAGTACTGTGTCTCCTTGCTCCCGGCCGTAACCCAGCAGTACTGTGTCTCCTTGCGCTCCCGGCCGTAACCCAGCAGTACTGTGTCTCCTTGCTCCCGGCCGTAACCCAGCAGTACTGTGTCTCCTTGCTCCCGGCCGTAACCCAGCCTTTCATAACAAACAAACAGGCCATATAAGGACAACAATGCACGGAAGGTCAAACCCATAATTCAATTTCCGCCTTCGGACCCTAATTTGCATATCCCGAACACCGGAAGCTGGACTAATGGTGGCGACGGAGGAACAAAAAAGGAAAGGAGAGAGAGAGAGAGAGAGAGAGAGAGAGAGAGAGAGAGAGAGAGAGAGAGAGAGAGAGAGAGAAGGAGAGAGAGACACACACAGAAGGAGAGAGAGAGAGAGAGAGAGAGAGAGAGAGAGAGAGAGAGAGAGAGAGAGAGAAAAAAGAAGAAGAAAGAACACGAGAAACAGAGACAAAATGAGAGGAAGAGAGAGAACAAAAACCCTAGTAGTCCAGCAGTCGTGTTGTATATATGTTTTGAGAGTTGACCCCTGGAGCCAGCCATCCCTGACGCCACTAACAATAGTACCAATAACCCAGCCACGTGTACTAGGCTATAATAACCTGCCCAACACCGGTCCAGGCTGCTACTGACGCTGCTGCTCCAGGAAAGGGGTGCGGGGACAGGGAGAGGCAGGTGTGTGAGTCCGGAAAGCTCCTTTATTCCCCAAAATATGCTGTGCTGTGTTAGTCTGGCTCCAGGTAGGTAGTGTGTGTGTGTGTGTGTGTGTGTGTGTGTGTGTGTGTGTGTGTGTGTGTGTGTGTGTGTGTGTGTGTCTGGGGGGAGGGGGGGGGGGGGTGTAGTGTAGTGAGGGACATATGGGGTTGAGTAATGGGGAAGCTGGCAGATGACCACATACATTGTCTCTCTGTTTCTGTCTCTCTCTCTCTCTCTCTCTCTCTCTTTTGTTCTCTCTCTCTCTCTCTCTCTCTCTCTCTCTCTCTCTCTCTCTCTCTCTCTCTCTCTCTCATTGTCTTTGCGCGCGTGCCTTTTGGTTGATGGTGTGTGTGTGTGTGTGTATTCATTTTAGTGTATTTCCGTAATGTGTAAATAAGATGAGATTAATATTTCGCTGTGTACTGTACCGTTCTTCTATATTTTGGTTACATGTGGTTTATATCGATCAGTTAAGTAAGTAGTTAGGTGAATATACAGTAATGTATGTGTATATATATTGTATATATATATATATATATATATATATATATATATATATATATATATATATATATATATAATGTATTTATTATAAGGTTTTCATTTGACATACTTGTAAGTGAATGTTGATATATAACTCTGCGACGTCACACACTGTATTATTGATACTTTCCAGTATGAAGGTGCAGATAGTAAATCGAGCCCAGTTGATAAAAAGAGGAATGGGATTTCAGTGAGGACATAGCCAATAGGGAATATTTTTAATGGTTAAGCTGATCTACATTGCATAGACAAACTTTCATTGAGGCTTAACATAACAAATGGAAAATTAGAAGCATGCAGCGAAAGGCCTCTATATATCTACATAGTGTTAAGGGTCTGTAGTATACAAACCTGTAGAACGTCGCTGTTGTCTCGTCCGTGATTACCGTGGTGGTCTGTAGGATGAGGCCCACATTAAAACAATGCAGGTGATATATCGCCGCCACAAATAACTCCAGCAGACTCATAAAAGGTGTTTGTTTGAGCGGGGTGGTAATTAGCGCGGGCTGCAGGGTCGTCGCTGCTACCCACACCCGGCGGTAAGAAGGGAAGTGCCATCTCCTCCAATGTAGACGCCATGTTGTTGACCTACTGTGGCTAACGATTGTCTGATAAAGAAGAAGTAAACAATAAATTTCGTTCTCTCTGGGATAGGTCATGTACCTGATTCAGGGTAGACTATGTTGGATAAATACGTGATATCAAAGAGCCACGCCACACAAGGCAGCATACAAAACTCGGTATATTTATAGATGTCTGGAAGCTTCCTGCAGATATGACTGGTCCGCTACCCACCGTTGGTCTGGTCTTAAGGCTTGCGTCGTAAAAGCCGGGATATATGGTCAATACATCCACCCCTTATTGCCGGCACCCACGTCACCAAAGACACCACTACCAGGAGAATATACGGCAGCCTGGTTTACGTCGGGGTCATGTTGCAACATTCCTCATACCTCATGGACCCCACTACCAGGAGAATATACGACAACCTGGCTTATGTAGGGGCCATGTTGCAGTGTACCTCATACCTCATGGTCGTATTCTTAGACTTTATCACAGTGAAGCTTTTTGTCCAAACCCTTTCAATATACAACACAAGATAGGCAATAATTATACCAGCCACTGTAATGAAGTCGGTGAAAGTGTCCGTCTAGAGGGCCGCGGACATGACACACTGCGGCCGGTCCGTTCTCTCAGTCTTCTCCGGTAAACAAATAAATCAGGCAATAAATGGACATATTCCGGACTCTTACCTCCCGGACAGAGGAGATGTGAGGGTTAATGAAGGCATTATTGTGCCTCGCTTGGAAGCTTAGGGTGAACGGCAAGGTTTAGGGGTTTTATGCCTTTTGGTATTAATGGATAGGGTATTACTGATAATATTTACTTTTGGTACAGTCGTGAACATTGTTTAAGAGGGTTTGTAATGAGCTATTTGATGCAACTCAGTCTACACTACGCAATATAAACCCGATTCACTGGTTCACCGGCATATTATTCTTTAATTTGGGTTCAGCAGAGGGACCACCATGTCTCTGCATCATATTAAGACCAAGTTTATATAATTAGCGCCATATTTTACTACATCTTCAAAATATCTGATAAATCAAGATGGGAACTTTGCGATTTACTGTCAGTTGAAGAAAATCAGGGTATAGTTTGTAATCTGTTTGTATGTTTATATCCGCTGAAGGTAAATTGCTGCACCTTTATTATGATTACGAAGCTATTACGAAGATTATATAGCAAAATATGTTGTGAATTTTAATGACTAGGCATTAACCCCTCCTGTACTGGCGACGTCTTTTTAATTATATTCTAGCTGTAATTAGACGACTTTGTGGTAGTTTAAAGGGTTAAGTAGGATAGATCGAAGCCCGTTAATTGCTAGAGGCACGTTTTAAGCTGAATATAATCGTCTAATATTAGCCAGCATAAATTTAAAAGGACGGCATCGGTACTGAACGGGTTAATACAATGATATACATAGTCATTGTATTTGATATAATTAAGTCTCGGGAAATCAGCTGCAAAGGAATACATTTTACGAACAGTTGAGAACAATTACTCTTTTATCAATTTAATTTTGTTTGCTCTTATTAAATCTATATTTCACATATTTTACGATGGCGATCATAAAACAGAGTCTACAAATTTGTCAAATATCCAAATAATATTGTAAATTAAACAATCAGCATAAGGTAACGTATGAACTGCAAATCATCCTATTCCATTATAATGTCAATGTAGTCTAATTAAGGAAAGCCCTTTGCTGTCAGTGTATAATGATTTAGCCGGGAACTAGAGTGTAAACCTGACCAATTGAAACAATGGTTCATCAAATTAATCTAAATGAGTATACATACTCGGTTATTGGGATTAGTTGAATGCATATTCCTCTTATTTTCCTGAACTTTCCCTTATTGCAGCCTTATTAAGCTTTCCCTTATTGCAGCCTTATTAAGCTTTCCCTTATTGCAGCCTTATTAAGCTTTCTGAAATGTTATTATATAATGGAGTGAAAGTAATTGCATGTAGCAAACTGGGTCAACAAAAGCCATCCCCTTCTGTACCGGAGTCGTATTTTTAACTTTAAGGGGAGATTTTCACTTGAGGGATTTTTTTTTTTTTTTACTCCTTTCTCCCTCATGTTTAGCCCCATTGTTTTTCTACTTTTAAGACGTTTGCCCCATTATTTTGACGATTTTAAGAACTTTCAACCCATTTCTGTCAATTTTAAGACCTTTCGTGCCATTTAGGTATCGATTTTATCCTGGCGAGCGATAGCGAGCCTGTAATTTAAGAGGAACCGGCTTTCAGCCGGGACATTTTTCTACCGAAAAATGTACAAATTTATCTTGAAAGGGGCTCAAGGGGGTGTAATCTTAAGCTTGAAGGATATCTAGGGACCAAACTAAAAACCTCCCCTTAATCTGGCTACTATTAGATTAGATTATTCAGCTTAATAATGGCATATAGCAATTAACAGTCTTCCAACTATCTCACTTAACCCTTTGTACTACCACAGATCCTTCTTAAAGAGCATTTCATCATCTAAGTATAGCTATAACAGAAGTACAGAAGTGGTTAAGGTGTTCAAAAAGTTGTTTTTTGTATTCATGTGCCTCAACCTCATGATCACACCTTAGGCATTGCAAACACTCCTATGCACTATATGTCAGGATAACAAATTTAGTACCATTGCAAAATAATAAAGCGGGGTGTATTAACGGTGTATCTGCACTGAAGTGTTACAACTATGAACAGCTTAAATTCTTACAATGAGATTCAAACCCAAGCTTTTGAGATTTTCAGAAGAAGTTGAGATAACTTCCCTAATGCCGGATGCGAATATGTCCATTAACCACTTCACCACCAATATGTCCATTAACCACTTCACCACCAATATGTCCATTAACCACTTCACCACCAATATGTCCATTAACCACTTCACCACCAATATGTCCATTAACCTCTTCACTACCAATATGTCCATTAACCACTTCACCACCAATATGTCCATTAACCACTTCACCACCTATATGGTCATTAACCACTTCACCACCAATATATCCATTAACCACTTCACCACCAATATGTCCATTAACCACTTCACCACCAATATGTCCATTAACCACTTCACCACCGATATGTCCATTAACCACTTCACCACCAATATGTCCATTAACCACTTCACCACCAATATGTCCATTAACCACTTCACCACCAATATGTCCATTAACCACTTCACCACCAATATGTCCATTAACCACTTCACCACCAATATGTCCATTAACCACTTCACCACCAATACGTAATTTTCATCATATTCTGGATACCATTACACGATTTTCTTTAGTGTATATATCTACCTATGCGACTCAAATGGTTAAATACGATCTCAATGAACCCACTTAGTAACATAGGTCCTTCATAAACTGCATAACATCATCTAATTTTAGCCAGAATCGAAGGTAAATAGGCATCATGGTGCTGAAGGGGTTAAGGATGTGTGTGTGTTTGGGGGGATGCAGGGGTCAACAGTGATCTGCCCTAGACTGTCTGACCACACGACCCAGGACCACACAGACCACACCACAACACGTCTCTCTCTTATCTACCCTACTCTCTAGTGTTATGATTACGCGGTCGTACTGAATTATATATATATATATATATATATATAAATATATAACCTAAGTCTTAATACCTTCTTCTCAATAATTCATCAAGGTAAGTAGACATGGAGCCTGAATGCATTGGCATATAATTACCTCTGAAGGCTTCGGAAAAATATTTGTATTGTCCTTGGTGGGTATATTGTAGGAAGTGACTCATATTGTAAGGAATTTTTATAAAAGACAGGCGGTCCACCATAATGAGGAATAGTAAATATATTTACCATATTGTGAACTGTAACTATTAATGAAATGCTAAATGCATCTATAAATTCAAATGCAAACAAATATTAAAGAGGAAAGTTCACCCAAAATCATTTTCTGTTATTGTTACTCTTCAAAGCAAGTTAATTAAACAAGTAATGCATGTGTTTTGATTTGTTATATTTTTTACTCTACAATAGTCAACACATACATGAAATATGTTTCAATTTTCAGGGGGTGATGACATCACGGCAGGACGCTCTCGGGATACAGCCCCGATACAAAGGCCAGTTCACAGGTTAGTCTGACTGTGTTCAACAGGCTTAGTAACTCTATACTCATTCATGCTCCAAAGCTTGCTAAGTTGGCTGTTATGCTATGTACGGAACCATATTTATATCTACCCGAAACTGTTGTGCCCACCACACTCTCAGACAGCTGATGATTAACCCCTTCTGTACCACCAACGTCTTTTTTACTTTATTCTGGCTACTATTAGGCGATTGTATTCAGTTTAAAAAGGGCCTCCAGCAATTAACAAATTTCGAACTATCTCACTTCACAATTTTTACTACCACAGATCCTTCTTAAACTGCAGACAATCGTCTAAATATAGCTAGAATATAATTGAAAAGATGTCGCGGGTACAGTTGGAGTTAATCCCCAACAGAAAAACAAAAACACACAATAACCAGCTCGGTCCCAGGGTTAGCAAAACGAAAAATAATATAGGCCTACCATTAGATCTATTCTCAATAGTTGCTAGATTGTCTCTAGATGGCAAATACATGGCAACAATAACTAAAACAATACCCTAATCTCTCTAATGTTGTTTCATAAGGCTAAAATGTCTAAAATATCAATAGAATTCATATCACTTGATGTGAGAAAATGGCACGAAAGGTCTTATTATTGACAAATATGAACGCAATACAAATCGGGCTAAAGATGAAGGAAAAAAGAGGTTCAGAAAAAACAACAACAACGAATAGTTCCCCTTAACCCTGAATGGATATGCATAGGCTGCAGGATGAATGTGTTGTAGCAAACGCTATTAAACTTGGTAAGGGGCGAGGGGATACATATTCCACAAGCAAATCTACAGTCGGAATATTCACTTCTTTGACCAGGTTTCACCCTTTCAGTACCGGTGTCGTCCTGTTATTTTTTTCCTGGCTAATGTTCGATGATTGTATTCGGTTTAGTAAGGGCCTCCAGCAATTAACAGGCTTCGAACTATGTCACTTAATCCCTTTTACTACAACATATATTTCTTGAACTACACAAAATCGTCAAAATATAGCATCGTGAGATTGTCTAAACCGGGATGTATTGGAATCAGGATGTATCGGATTGATCTGCCATTAAGGGGAGGTTTTTAGGGTGTTTCCTAGACTTCCATCAAGCTTGAAATTACACCCCCTTGACCCCCTTTCAAGATAAATTTGTACATTTTTCGGTAGACAAATGTCCCGGCCGAAGGCCGGTTCCTCTTAAATTACAGGCTCGCTATCGCTCGCCAGGATAAAATCGACACCTGAATTGCACGAAAGGTCTTAATATGGGGTGAAAGTTCTTAAAATCGCTAAACTAATGGGGCAAACGTTTTATAATATCAAAAGCAATGGGGCTAAACATGAGGGAGAAAGGGGTCAAGAAAAAAATCCCTCAAGTGGAGATCTCCCCTTAAGTATAAAGTTCATATTTCTATTTCATATGAAGCATTTATGAACTCGCATGTTAAGTACTTGTATCCATCTGATTCACATCATTGTTGCTACTCCACTTAACTATCATTTTCATCTCTCTCTTTCTCTCTCTCTCTCTCTCTCTCTTGCCCCTCATTCTCTCCCGATCGCCCCCTGCTGCCCAAACCATTTTAAGTACCAGCTGCCAAGGGGGGACGAGAGAGAGAGAGAGAGAGAGAGAGAGAGAGAGAGAGAGAGAGAGAGAGAGAGAGAGAGAGAGAGAGAGAGAACAAAAAATAGCTTAAAAATGTTTCAACAGAGAGATAGACGAGTGAACATATTACTCAGCGATTGGCAGGCTGAGATGGAAAGCATGAAAACTAAAGAGGGAGATATAGAAAGAACGAGACATAGAGAACGACAACCAGAGCGAGAGAACGAGCGAGAGGAGAGAAAGAGAGAGAGATAAAGAGACGATGGGGATGGGGGGGGGGGGGGAACTGGGTAATGGCAGTGGTAGAAGGAGGGGAAGGGGGAAGGGGGAGGCCTAGCATGAAAACGTTATGGGAGGCAGGGAAAAGTTAGGACACTGCATATTGTCCCTGCGACGCCCCTCCTCCCACCCTCCTCTCCCTCTTCCCCACAGCTCTCTCTTCCCTCACCCTCCCAGGCTTCACCGATAGTTTTTTATTTGATTCTATACATTCCTGCAGCAGCGCAAACTTATTTTTTTTGTTTTTTTTATACGAGACTCCCGACGACTTTGTGTGCTCCTGCCATCCTAGCCCCCTGCGACCCCCCCCCCCTCCCTCCCTGGCCCTCCACATACCCCCCGTCCCCCCTCCCCCCACACATACCCTCCCCCCCGTACCCTCCCTCCCCCACTCTTCTCTGCCCCCTCCGTCTGAAAAAACAAAAAGGGCTTGGTACGTAAATTGTCTGAGGGATTCCTTGCCAAACGTTTGTATGTATGTTTTTGCATGTGTATGTATGTGTGTGTGTGCGTGTGATGGTATGTATGTGAATGCGCGTACGATTGAATATAGAAAAAGGGACTTTAGGTCTTGTAAAGATTTTTTATATAAATGGCGTATTTTATATATTAATGCAGCTAAGCATATTGAACCTCATACGATGTTTTTGTTCTATTTCATCTATATATTTTGCGAATTAATTTGTATTGAAGATATGTGGTAAGGACTATTCTGTTAGAGTAATGGGGCACTTGAAAATTATTGCAAACACTAAACTCGTCGGTTAAAATTCGAGAACAAAATCTCCTTCCATTTTGTATACATCAATTATTCCTAATCCTAATTTGTTCTAACTTAACCCTCTCAAGGTCCAACACGCATTTGTGTTCTGTTATCCGGCTATTTTTAGACGATCTGTTTTCAGATTATGAAGGGTACATGGAAGTCAAAGGGTTAATTGAGATAGTCTTTTCCCTTATAATTCCCGCAGATCCCTCTTAAACTGTATACAATAGTCTAATGATAGCCAGAATAAACTGTCAACATGCGTCACAATCTTCAAGAGAGGGTTCAGCGGAGATTGTTTTCACACTTTCGTTTTCTAGATGTTGCTCCTTAATTATATCAAATTTAGTGTTACCCAGAAAATAGATAAACATTACGTCATATTATAATGTTAAGAAGTGAACAAATATAGTAATATGGATCGTATCCTCCCCTACTTCATTAGACATTTAATCCAGAAGTGCACCGTCCTACAAGTAAATTGAATTATGTCTATCACAAAGCACACATGTACAAGCACGAACACTTTCCATTAAATAAACAAAACAAACTTCAAGTTCCATCCAAGTGAGGAGGTAAGAGGTCAAGGCGGGGCAAGAGGAATAATTTGTATGCAATGATAATCCGTGTGTTTGTTTGATCCAGTTGTGTGTCTCCTCCCCAAGCCGGCCATGATATGTTTTATTCAGCATACAGCCATCTGACCGGAATTTTAATCCAGCTTGCACAAATCAAGCTCCGGGGGCGGCTGCCTAGGGAGAGGGAGGGGGCACGGAGGTCCTGCATTAACCCTTTTTGTACCGGTGACGTCCTTCTTATAATAATCTGGCTACTATTAGACGATTATATTCAGTTTAAAAAGGGTCACCAATAATTACCAGCTTTCAAACTATCTCACTTAACCCTCAACTTGACTTACTTAACTCTCCGTTCTTGCACTCAATGGGGTCACTTACACATTTGCTCATTAATTAACCCCTTGAGGATTATGATGCGTTTTGGCAGTTTATTCTGGCTATGATTAGACGATATTATTCAGATTAGGAAGGGTATAAAAAGTCAGAGGGTAAATTGATGATACATTCTTTGTCGGTGTTATCACACATTTTTGCTAAGCTGTATATAATCGTCAATTGAGAGTCATCATAAATGTCCAAAATGCGTCATGATCCTCGAAGGGTTAATTTATAGAGACGGTGAACAAACTGTCTTGCAAATCGGTTAACTTTGTATTTTGTATTATTATTAATATCAAAGTCTATGTCGATACTAATGCATGCATTTATGTATTTGTATGCAAATATGTAGATAGATATGTAAACAATGCATACATACATATATTAATTAATTAAAAGTTTGTTTAACCAGACCACTGAGTCTAGAACAAGACTCTCACAGGGCTGGCCCGAAGGGTTAAATCAAATTGCGGTTAAAAGGTTAAAATGGCGCAGATACCGGATTATGGGAAATAAGGAAAAAGTCTGAGAGTCAGATAAAATGTCATCAAGGGATTTATTACCAAAGTAAGCAGTACGGATGTAAGCAGATAACAGGAATAAGCAGGGCAGTTACTAAAGACATGATGAATAGTGAGGGGGTGGACGACAAGTGGTGCACTCAGGGGACGGATCATGAGGGGTGGACATTAAGTAACCATGGGTTACATATATAATGTATATACATACATACATACATACTTGTACATATATAATGTATATACATACATGCATACATACCTGTACATACATACATACCTGTACATACATACATACCTGTTCATACATACATAACTGTACATACATACATACCTGTTCATACATACATACCTGTACATACATACATATATACATACATACATACATACGTACCTGTACATACATACATACATCCTTAAAACTTGCGTACAACATATACATGAACACATATATACATACTATGCATACATGCAATCTTTTCGAATATACTGTACATCCTGTACGTACATGCTTTAAATACATACATGCATACACACACACACACACATATATACAGTACATGCATGCATAATTAGGTGATTTGGGGGGAGGGAGCGGTTAGGGTGGGAAAGATTTGTACCAGTCGTTCTAAAGCTTTTAATGACACAAATTACATAAACTTGAATTAAAATTACACATACTGAACGTCAAGCGCTAAATTATACACCAAATGTTCTGTTGTTTGTCATTTCAATACTCATCAATACTCGCATACTATTAGTGTAGCGGCTTAGTGGCAGAATGTGTGGGAATTGTGCATTTCGTGATAACAGTATCAAAATTGGCACACGCAATCAAATAGCCAATATAATCCAAATTAGATATTGGGCCATCATAGGTTTACTCTACATTGGCTTTGGCAGCCCCCTTTCAATTACTTTCCATAAGAGTTCTTAAGCACTGATATTTGCCCCAAACTGCATACCATGGTAGAGATGTCAAACTAATCTCAAATGACTCGTCTGGACATGGGTAGCAACATATATTCAGACATTGTTTAGCTAATGTTGACCGTTTGATTAGAACAGTCTGGTGTAGATTATCACCATGCCACAAATTGGTAAGTAATGTTGCCATTTGCCACTAATTTGTTGAACTACAGAGACCAGTACAAGTCAAACAGTCAAAATTAGCCAAACATTGTCTGAATATATGTTGTTACCCATGTCCAAACGAGTCAATCAAACATATGATAATATTTACGAATCTAATATCACTGAGTCATAATAAACATAATATTATAACGAATAACAAAGCCTAATTTTAAATGTTAAGAGTTAATCTGTGATGGGACAGTATATTCTTTAGAGCATTAGTTCTTAAAATATATTCACATAATTTACATTCTTACGTATGACTATTTCCTGGCAAACTTAGCTGTACACCGTTGATGTACTGTACATACGCAACCTTCAATTACAACTGCAGCCTACTTCGTAAATTGTATCATGCTGAAGTATGGATTATTAACCATATCATATATATATATATATATATATATATATATATATATATATATATATATATATATATATATAATATGTACACTGTAGGTGTATATGTGTGTGTGTGTGTGTGTATGTATATGTCACTATGTATATACCTGACTGTGTACCTGTGATCGAGGGTGTTCAGGTAAGGCCAATCATTACGGTGGCTCGTGACTGATGTGTTTCACCAGCTTCTTCGCTTCACGTTCACCAAACCCGCCGCCCGAAACACCATACTTAATTTCCAGATCCAGTGATTTTGCTCTGACGCTTCAAAAAGTTTTCTTCTCTCCTTCCTGATACCGGTGTGTGTGTGTGTGTGTGTGTGTGTGCGTGCGTGTGTGTGTTATATTCCATGGATTCTCTCTGGCGCTGGTATCTATAATTATATATCTTTGTTCTTTGTTCGCCCGCTTCTGTACCGGCATTTAGTGACTGACACACCGACACATATGACGTGTAGCCGGGGACGCCTCACACGCGTCGGAAGAAGAAGAAAAAGAAGAGGGCAAAGAAATAAGTTCAAACATAAAAAAGCCAAAGAAACAGTTCTCTAATGTCACGAGCGAGGATCTGGGTTATTCATGAGCTCACAAAGATCTATGCCAGTCAGGATTCCAGTGCCGGTGGGCTCTTAATGTTGACGAGGATCTTTTTACCGAAAAGTGATTACGGCAGATTGGTGTGTACCCCGTGTTCTGCGGGTAATTGATGGCCTGGATCACTCAGAACACCAACATACGGGCATATAGGTTATATATACCTTGTTAGGATTCGAACCCGAGACGAGAGAAGCTGTAATACAACCGTCCATTCAAACACAAGAAGCTAATCTTCAGTACCGGCGACGTCTTTTAATTTTTATTCTGGCTACTATTATACTATATTACTCTGTTTAATAAGGGCCCCCAGATATTATACTATATTACTCTGTTTAATAAGGGCCCCCAGATATTATACTATATTACTCTGTTTAATAAGGGCCCCCAGATATTATACTATATTACTCTGTTTAATAAGGGCACCCAGATATTATACTATATTACTCTGTTTAATAAGGGCCCCCAGATATTATACTATATTACTCTGTTTAATAAGGGCCCCCAGATATTATACTATATTACTCTGTTTAATAAGGGCACCCAGATATTATACTATATTACTCTGTTTAATAAGGGCCCCCAGATATTATACTATATTACTCTGTTTAATAAGGGCCCCCAGATATTTACAGGTTTCTAAATATCTCACTTATTTTTTGTTTTCTGTGTTCCAACCACTCCCTCTCGGGCATAGGCTGAGAGCCTGTACATCCAACCGCTCAACACGGTGAAGCCCGTGAGCTCTTGTTCCAGTCTAGGGAGTAAGACATGTGAAGAGCTCCACTCACAGCTTGAAGCTGCCCCATCTCTTAAGCTGCTTCGCCTTCGTGCTTCATTCACTGTCTCATCCCCTAGACTCGGACCCTCACTCTCAGAACGCCACCTATTGAGCAATTAACTCACTAGGCATTGCCACCCTATAGCATATTATGAATATGGGAATATTCATACAGTGCTATTTAATTACGTAACAATGAGGGCATTTTTGTTACGTTTCGGTGAGGTTTGTGGTAATGCACTGATACTAGGTACAGCACAAATTCCATCCCAATAATATCTTCCCATTAGTATACCGGGATTCGAACCCAGGACCATTGGATTACTAGTCCAGTGGCAAGACCACTCCACCACACCTTTATACTACCACAAGTCTTTCTTAAATTGTACAATGAAATCTAAATATAGCAAAAATAAAATTATAAAGACGTCGCTGGTAAAAAAAAAAAAAAAAAAAAAAAAAAAAAAAAAAAAAAAGGGGGGGGAGGGGGTACATATATCGAAGCAAGTATATTTTCCAAACAATTTAATCTCATATACAAAAGTTAGAGTAAGTCTTTAGAGGTCGATACTCATTAAATCTATAACAAATGTCGTCTTAATAATCGATGCAATTAAGCTCATTTAATTATATTTATTCCTAGTCATAATGTGGCATCATTATCTTTAACAAAGAACATAAGAACATAAGAAAATGGGAGTCTGCAGAAAGCCGATTGGCCCAAGCAAGGCAGATCCCTGTCCCACACAACCCCAATTACAAAGCCCAATTATAGGCTGAACACCCTGAGGATCATCTTACCAAAACGGTTAGAGATTAACGCAGGATTACGGGGGTCTGCAGAGCGCTGATTGGCCCAACCCTGCTGATCCCCCTTCACACCCAACCCTTCTCGTCCATATGCTTATCCAATTTTATCTTAAAGCTCCCTATCGTTTTTAATCCCACTATAGCACTTGGTAGTCCATTCCACCCATCTACAACTCTGTTACCAAACCAATATTTGCCTATATCTTTTCTGAAACAAAATTTATCTAATTTGAAACCATTGGTACGAGTTATTTCGCTATCACTGAGCTTTAGTACATTTGTCATGTCCCCTTTGTTAATCCCACTAACCCCCTTGAACACCTCTATCATATCCCCTCTAACTCTGCGTCTCTCTAACGAATGTAAGCCTAATTTCTTCAACCTTTCTTTATACGGAAGATTTCTAATATTATGGATCATTTTTGTCATTCTACGTTGTACTCTCTCCAATGAATCTATGTCCATTCTGTAATAAGGACACCAACATTGAACAGCATAATCCATATGGGGTCTCACTAATGACAAGTAAAGTTTTAAGATAACATCAGCAGTTCTGTTACTCACACTCCTAGAGATGAACCCGAGAATCCTGTTTGCCTTGTTTCGAACGCTTATACACTGTTGTCTAGGCTTCAAATCATTGCTAACAAACACACCTAGATCTTTCTCACAATTCGAGTTTTCTAATTCCATATTAGCTAGTATATATTTAACATTTGTATGCATCTTCCCTATCTTTAATACCTTGCATTTGTCAATGTTAAACTTCATCTGCCAATTTACTGACCATTCGGGTAAGGTATCTAGATCCCTTTGGAGGCACTCTATCTATATCTCTATCTGAATCAATTGTTCTCCCCATTTTGGTATCGTCTGCAAATTTACTTATCCTACTAGTTATACCTAAATCAAGGTCATTAATGTATATGACAAACAACAGAGGACCTAATACAGATCCCTGGGGGACACCACTGGGGATCTGTATTAGGTCCTCTGTTGTTTGTTATATACATTAATGACCTTGATTTAGGTATAACTAGTATAACTTTATAACTTTCTATAAAGAAAGTAATACACAACATAAATATAAAAGTGTGCCCTTTAATCGGTAGAGACAAATTTCAATCATAGTTAACATGGATATGTAAATTTGAGTGTTTGTTTCCGAATGTGATTTTGACTTTGTGTGATTAATTATTATTATAAATTTTTGTATTGTATTATTATTTATGTATTGTATTATTATTATTATTTATTGTATTATTATGTATTGTATTATTATTATTTATTGTATTATTATGTATTGTATTATTATAAATTGATGTATTGTATTATTATTTATTGTATTATTATTTATTGTATTATTATTATTATTTATTGTATTATTATTTTTTAAACAAAGACACTAGTTCCAAATAAACACCGAACGAGAGAGCCTTCAAGTATACGACCCAGATCAATCGCACAATGCCGAACTAAATTACAGCCCCCAAGACTTAAATTGTACCTAAACTCTCCGGCAAAATCGACCCGAATTTGGAAAGTGCATCATGCCATATCGTCGACCACTTTGTTATTCTCACTACGCGGTCACTTAAGACAAGAGACCCTCCAGGTGGAGTTTCAGAGCAGTATTTACAAAGTTTATACCTGTGAGTGTATTCTGTTTAGATTTGAAGACGGGCATGGTTTTGTGGAGAAAAAAAAAATATTATATTTTATAGTGTTTTTGTTTTTTTAAACCTTGTCTGCTGATGGTAATTCTTAATTTTTTAGAAAAGTTAGTCTCTTTCTTTTTTCTAAATTGCTGTTCTACCCGTGTAATTTCGGTAGAGGTGACGAGACAAATGGTAGATGGTGTCAATGTGTGTGTGTGTGTGTGTGTGTGTGTGTGTGAAGACAAAATAAAATTAATTTACCATATAATGGACAAAATTTCAAACATACAAATAGATGTTCTTTTCAATCTGAAATCAAGTATTATCATATATCACTTAGCCAGCGAGGAGGAAGAATGATAATTATCCAAAGAAATACATCATCATCGAGAAGCTGGTATATTATTGAATTTCCAAAAGAAACATTCCAAATTCCTAACAAGTAAATATATACAGTTTAAAAAGAGGAAACACTATTAAGAAACAGTCACTAACTAAATCGGAATTAGCCTCATTCCAACAACTCATCAAAGACAAAAGAAGAAGAAGAGGCCCTTTTTAAACTGACTAAAATCGTGTAATAGTAGCCAGAAAATTGTGAGAAGTAGGTCACCGGTACTGAAGGGGTTAACCTTTGCGGACGATAACGCAATTTTTCATTATATTTCGGGCTGTTGTTAGACTCTTTAACTCAATTTTTAGAAGCTATATGGACGCTAGAGGGTCATTTGGGACTTTATTCACCTCCTAGACTCCCATAGGTCCCTTTTTAACTGTTAATTTTGTCTACTGATAGTCGGAATACAACCAAGAAAGGGGTCAAAGTCCAGAATCGCAGTTGTGACAGTTTATTCTAGCTATCATTAGATGGTTTTATATCATTTAGGAAGAATCTGTGGGAGTTATATAAGGGGAAAGTATATCTCAATCAACCCATTCACTTCCTTATGTCCTTCCTAATCTGAATAACATCTTTTAACACCTTTTGTACCGGTGACGTCTTATTAGTTTTTGTATAGATATATTTAGACGCTTATGTGCAGCTCAAGAAGGATTTGCGGCAGTAAATGAGGTTAAGGGGAGGTATTTAGTTTGTTCCCTAGACCTCCATCAAGCTTAAATTTACACCCCCTTGAGTCCCTTTCAAGATAAATTTGTATATTTTTCGGTAGAAAAATGTCCCGGCCTAAGGCCGGTTCTTCTTAAATTACAGGCTCGCTATCGCTCGCCAGGATAAAATCGACACCTGAATTGCACGAAAGGTCTTAATATGGGGTGAAAGTTCTTAAAATCGCTAAACTAATGGGGCAAACGTTTTATAATATCAAAAGCAATGGGGATAAACATGAGGGAGAAAGGGGTCAAGAAAAAAATCCCTCAAGTGGAGACCTCCCCTTAAGTGAGATAGTTCGAGGCCTGGATACCATTTTATATCTGAATGAAATTTTCTAATAGTACCCAGAATATAGTTAAAAGGACGTTACCGGTACTGAAGGGGTTAATAATAGCCAGAAAAAAAGGAAAATTAGGATT
This sequence comes from Paralithodes platypus, assembly GCA_032716605.1. Lineage (NCBI taxonomy): Eukaryota > Metazoa > Arthropoda > Malacostraca > Decapoda > Lithodidae > Paralithodes > Paralithodes platypus. Next base: position 8,818,889 of record CM064529.1, read on the forward strand.
ATATGTTGAAAGGGTTAACGCCACGTGTACCGACCGACAACCGGGAAGGCTGACGTGTAGCAGGCCATGGTGACGCTTTGTTGACTATGTACCGACCGACAACCGGGAAGGCGGACGTGTAGTAGGCCATGGTGACACTTTGTTGACTATGTACCGACCGACAACCGGGAAGGCGGACGTGTAGCAGGCCATGGTGACGCTTTGTTGACTATGTACCGACCGACAACCGGGAAGGCTGACGTGTAGCAGGCCATGGTGACACTTTGTTGACTATGTACCGACCGACAACCGGGAAGGCTGACGTGTAGTAGGCCATGGTGACGCTTTGTTGACTATGTACCGACCGACAACCGGGAAGGCTGACGTGTAGCAGGCCATGGTGACACTTTGTTGACTATGCTGCCGTGGAATATACTTAAGGGGGATGGCCGTATTTATTGGCTTGTGTATTTAGCCTATCTAGTTATCATATTTTGTTAAAGCTTTCTCCTTAGACCTCCATCAAGCTTGACAAATCACCCCCAGGAGCCCCCTTCAAGATATATTAAATGTTGTACTTTTTCGATAGAAAGGTCCCTCTTAAATTACAGGCTCGCAAAACAGCGACACCTAAATTACATGAAAGGTCTTAATATTGACAAAGAAATCGGGTGAAAGGTCTTATAATCGCCAAACTAATGGTGTAAACGTCTTAAAATCTCATAACTAATTAGGCTAAACACGAGGGAGAAGGGGGACCAGACAAAACAACCGTCTCCCCTGAAAGGTGATTGAATTCTAGCGATGGAGTAGGTGAGCAGAGATAGACAATTTGGAGTGTAGAGTACAAAGGACTACCAAACAAAGCTACAACATCACCAACGTTCCATATCAAGCACTTGATTGTTAATATATACCGACGATCTCAATTAATAATTTTAGCTACCACAGGTCCTTCTTAAGGGGAGGTTTTTAGTGTGTTTCCTTGACTTCCATCAAGCTTGAAAATACACCCCCTTGACCCCCTTTCAAGATAAATTTGTACATTTTTCGGTAGAAAAATGGCCCGGCCGAAGGCCGGTTCCTCTTAAATTACAGGTTCGCTATCGCTCGCCAGGAAAATATCGACACCTAAATGGCACGAAAGTTCTTAAAATTGACAGAAATGGGGCGAAAGTTCTTAAAATCGCCAAAGTAAAAGGGGCGAGCGTCTTAAAATATAAAACGCAATGGGGCTAAACATGAGAGAGAAAGGGGTCCAGAAAAAAATCCCTCAAGTGGATATCTCCCCTTAATACACATTGGTACCGGTGCCGCTTATGCTCTCTAAATCGCCGACAATGGGAGATGAACTTTTGTCATTTTTACTGTCCGGTGAAGTTGACAAACTAAAGAATAATAAACCAAGTAGACCGAGTATAAACATTGGTCCAGCCAGGGATAAAATATACCCAGGAGGGAGAGCAGCCGATTATGGACCTTAGTGAGAGGGTTAGGAAGGGCGCGTGTTGCTTGGTGGAGTGATATAGACCTTTGAGGGGAGATGGGTCGTTATTCTGGTCCCCTTTCTCCCTCGTGTTTAGCCCCATTAGTTTTGAGATTTTAAGACGTTCTGCTCATTAGTTTGGCGATTTTAACATCTTTCGCCCCATTTCGTTGTCAATGTTATGACCTTTCGTGCCATTTAGGTGTCAATTTTTTTCTCGCCTGTAATTTTGAGTAACCAGCCTTCGGCCGGGAAATTTTCTACTGAAAAATGTACAAATTTATCTTGAAGGGGGATCTAGGGATTTTTTTTTTTGGTTTAAGCTTGATGGAAGTCTAGCGAGGAAACTAAAAATAATATGAATAACTGAATAAATAGACCCAAAAAACCGCCACTATCCCCTTAATGAAGCCTTGGTCTGTATACGGGTGAGGCTGGTCTCCCGCCTCCGGTCCCTCCGGTGTTTATAATGCGGGAGGTGAATCACGTGCGCGCTGGAAATAGAAGGGTTACCCATATTAGTAACTCGGTATTAGCTCAATAAATAACAATTGCCGGACTGTCGGAGCAAAAAAGACACACCCCGGGAGGCTGTAAGGGAGTCTCGACCTTACCAGCCTGGGACATAAGGACTATCACACCCGTGTCGTTGATTGATGTACATTTGGTTCTGGAGCATGACCGAAACAATAACAATATGAAGATTAAGAGCTAGGATAGCATTTTATTGCTTTCAGACAGAGGGGTTTAGCAAACAAGGATCATGGCACGCGACAATAGCCCTTATACTGCCGGCCCACAGGAATCATTTCAGCTTGGCGTCGGCGCGCCAATACATCCCTACGAGCCCGACTCGGCCCAATATGTGAGCAATATTAGGGGTATATTGGCGCCTTTAATATTGTTGTTCGTGCCAAAAGGGCCCCGGCCACTCTTATGAACGAGATGCCTGACTCAGCCTCACCCACAACCCCCAGACTCCACAGCCCCCCCCCCCCCCCTCCCCCCTTATTTACCACATCTCTCCCTCCTCCCCCCTCTCTTTTACACCCCTCTATACTGTATATCTCCCTATCTCTCTCTCTCTCTCTCTCTCTCTCTCTTATTCTCTGCTTCGCCCTCTCTCTTCTTCTCTCACTCTCTTTCTCTCTCCAAATCCTAGCATCCTGGGTGAGGTACAAAGGAGTACAAAGGTGAGGGGCTGTGTGTGTGTGGAGGGGGGGGGGGGGGAGACACTGTTACCACCCTTCTGCTGGCATGGGAGGGCCTAGGAGCTAGGATATAGGAACGTGGGGGGGGGGGGGTTAGACGTGGGAGGGAGGCAGGTCAAACGTACAAATAAGGAAAGATGCAAGGTATTAAGAGATTACATGTTCACCCTTTGAGCACCAGTGACGTGTGTTGTATTATATTTTAGCTATATTAAGACAATATTATGCAGCTTAGGAAGGATCTGAGGTAGTTAAAAGGGTTGGTTGAGATAGTTTGAAGCCTTGTTATTGCTACAGGTCCTTTCTAAGCTAAGTCAAATTGTCTAATAGTTGCCAGAATATGATGAAGAGAACGTCCCTGGTAGTCAACGGGTTACTAAGGATGATAGCTTACCTGAAATACCCGTAACAAGAGGGTGTTGGGATGAAAAGAGGGATATAAGAGAACATTAGATGGAAACCAAAGAGTGTTTAATATCAAGATTATTAAGATGAATTATAGCACCCCTTAATTATGCATTAATTCCATAAACTAATCATATTAACCTTTTTTCAAATAATATCATACACTTATCTTGATAATGAGGGTTATAATATATTTACCAGTAAACTTAAACAAATGTTTGTATTTATATATGTACCGGTATTTATTTATTTATTTATTTTATTTACATATTGTTTTTATCTATATTTTATTAATTTCACCACAACACCAAACACCTCCAATGAAATTAATGAAAGCATAAATTATACAGTATGTGATCCACCGGGATTCGAACCTGGGTTATCAACACAGGTGGTTTAGTGGGGTAGGCCTTGATTGGCATTGAATTGACCTTAGGTTCTCTATCAAACAAGGCTCGTTCATTTCATCTGACGCCAAATTGGATATCTTACCAACTGTTTTCTCGATAACTATTGGAACTATTTGCAGCTTTTATACTCCTGCATCATATAAATACCAAGTTTTCATAATTATCTCCATACTTCTTTTTAAAATGTTCCCATTGGTTGAGTAATTGATATAAGAACATTGTAATTTAATGTCAGATGAAATTAAACCGAGTGTAGTGCTTATATTCGAGTGGGTACAGTTGTATGTGTTTGTTTACATGTGTATGTGCACGTAATGTGTGTGTTTGCGTATGTGTGGTTACTGTAGGTGAGTTGCTGGGAGAGGGTGAGTACGTGTAGGTGTATCTGTACGTGCAGGTGTATATGTATGTGTATGACTTGCACGTAACTTTGCTTGTATGTTGAGGAGAGGGGTCAGGTAAGGCTATATTTCCCCCAACACCCCATATCCCCCCAAAATACCAGTGTACAAACACATGTGTATGTATGTGTGTGTCTAACTCAGAAATGTACTGCTAGGGAATATTTTCGCACTGAATATAGGGAGACAGGTAGAGAGATAGAGATAGGGGGAGGGGGGAGGATCAGAGGGTAGGGAGAGAGGGATAGGGAGGAGGAGAAGGGATAGGGAGATGATAGAAGGGGAGATGTGGGAGGGATGGTAAGGGAGGTGGGGAGAGGGAAGGTAGGATAGGGAGGAAGGATTGAAGGGAAGAGAGAGCAGGGAAGAAGATAGGACTGACGGAGGGGTGGAGAGGGGGAAAGGGGGTGGGAATAGAAGAGAGGAGAGGGGGAGGGAAGTATGGGGTGGAGGGTAAGGGGGGTTTGAGACAGAGGGGGCCCAAAGAGTTATGGCCCTTAGCGAGGCACATAGGGGCGCAGGAGGGGAAAAAGGAGGGGACGGGAGGGAGGTGATGGTGTGTGAGGAGAGTGAGTTGAGAGAAGAGGGGAGGGAGGGTAGGGGAGGGGAGTAAGGGTCATCGAGTAGGGGGGAGGGGAAGGTCAAATCGAGGGGGATAGGGAGGAGATAGGGCATGGAGGGAGGTGATGGTGTGAGCAAAAACAAAATGTATATGGATAGTATAGGGGAACATTTCGGGAGGTAAAACGACTGAGAGAAAAACTGTGCGAGGTGAAGCACATATACTCTATGTAATATTATGATATAAAACAAATTATTTTAAGGAATTAGTATAAACAAAATCTAATATGATGGTATAGATAGATACACCAATAATGAATTAGGTTAGCCTAGGCATACACATTTTTGTCAGAATTGAGTGACAATTATACACAAAAATAATACATCAACAATAATAATATAATTGGAGATGCAATAAAAGATAGCGCAAATAAAGCAATGAAATAGTAGTAGGTGAGTCATCATTAAAAACAACGCATTAAACCCTTTCTATACCCGCGACGTCTTTTGAATTATATGTTTGCTTTATTTAGACGATTGTGTGCAGTTTAAGAAGGATCTGTGGTAGTAAATATGGTTAGGTAAGATAGTTCGAAGATTGGTAATTGCTGGAGGCCCTTTTATAAGTGGGTAAAGTCGTCTAATTAGGCCAATATAAAGTCGTCTAATTAGGCCAATATAAAGTCGTCTAATTAGGCCAATATAAAGTCGTCTAATTAGGCCATTATAAAGTAAAATTACTGCTGGTACAGAAGGGGTTAAGTTGAGAAAATCAATAAGAGAATAACTGACCAAGAAGCGGCAGTACCATAGATAAAGGGTGAAACATAGGAAGTGAGATAATCATAGAGGACTTGACAGAAGAAAAGGTTACATTGGTTTGAGAGTGAGAGAAATATCGGGTGGTATGGTGCGTAGAGCTAGGAAAGAGAGAGTATAACGTTTAAAGAGCGTGGAAGAGCGTAATATTTAATATTATTTTGATCAGAGCCAGACAACATTTATATTGTAACAACCATTTCGTATTGCAATTTTGATATGACTTCCAACATTATGTTATTAATTGTCTCATCAAATTTGTAAATATTTGTTTTCAAAGTACTAAAATATGTGATTAATTTTTTGTTTTGTTTACATTGAAACATGACGTGCATATGAATTGCTGGTACCATCAAGCAATTGAGTGTATGTGGATACTAGACAGAAAAAATGCAAGTTATACTTATATAAATGATCGTCAATGTGTTGACATCCTAGAGTGTTGACGTTGAATGAATTATTTAAAGTCAGTTGGGGCATATAGTTTAATGTACTTATATATCTGCAACGAATCAATTATTTACAGCCAGATTGCAGAGACAGAGCCGTAATAAGTCGATTGTACTAAACGAAAAAGCTATTACCTTAACTCTGAACGCTCCTCTTAGAGATAAAAATATTCATGAATCGAGTAAGTGCCGATTGTATGCATTCGGCTTACGACAGGGGCAGCAGCGATTACGATGTATCCACTCGCACGGGATTCTGTCCGAGCCAAGTCGGTAATTCTCTATCACTCAATCATGATAAATATTGACGTGAATAAACTAGATAAATTAATATAATACTATAGTCTGATTATGCTGTTAGAAAATATAGTCACTCAATTTATCTGATTACATATACAGTACTCTTGGATGTGAAGTATTTTTGTTGTGTTATGTTTTGAAACAAGACATTTTGAATGCATAGGTGGTCACTATTGTGAAACCTCGAGAAGCTTGCTAAGCTGCTGCTATAATAAATATATTGTTTTATACACCACACCTCCCACATATGATAATATATTGTTATATACACCACACCTTCCACATATGATAATATATTGTTATATACACCACACCTTCCACATATGATAATATATTGTTATATACACCACACCTTCCACATTTGATAAATGTTGTTTTGTCATGATACCATCGTAGATCTTGAATCTAGCTGAACATCTCTGCACCGAGTTATTAGTGACAGGAATTATATGTTCTCAACATCAGGATGCAGTATAACACTAGAGCTGTATAGATAATAATTAAATATCACGTGACATTAGCTTTCATTCTCAGACACTCGGACTTCAACTTAGCTGTCTGTTATCGTGGCCACATTATATATATATATATATATATATATATATATATATATATATATATATATATATATATATATATATATATATATATATAATATATATATATATATATATACTGTATATATATATATATATATATATACTGTATATTATTATGTATGTATGTATGTATGTATTTATTTATTTATTTATTTATATTGCATACATTTAACAAAAAGTACTTATTGCGCGCTCGGCCACCGTGAGAGTGAGTATTCGCAGTAATGTGTTTGTGCCCGACTTGTAACATCCTAAGCTCCCAATTCCACAAAGGGGGTATACCTATCAATTTACTTCATACGGTGGACATAAACTATCAATATGAAGCTCGACAAATACAAATACATCCCTTACCCCGACCCTTCCCACCATCTCCCTCCGTTTGAACAACTCATTCGCTCCCCTCTGAAACAGTCGCTATAAAATGTTAATTATATTGGTTGCCATATTGGTTATTCCCACTCCTGTATATTTGTAAGTTATATATCATTGGTATGGGATATTTATATAATTATCTGAGGTTATAGGTTGTTTGTTTGTATGTGGGTCTGTGTGTTTGTCTGTTGTTATGCACTGAACCTATTAATCCATTCAGTACCGGGGACGTCATATTTCATGATATTCTGGCAACTATTAGACGATTAGATTCAGCTTAGGAAGGATCTCTAGCAATATTAAGGCTTCAAACTATATCGACCAGTCCTTTTAACTACCACAGATCCTTCCTAAGCTTCACAAAATCGTCTAAATATAGCTAGCATAAAATATATCACACGGCACTGGTACTCAGAGGGTTAACCTAACCTAACCTAACCTATACAGATAATACGCGGTTCGGAAAGCCAGTGATTATGACTTCGAGAATGTTTATGGGCAATATTAATATTATGTCAACCAAACGGTGTAATATTACTATGAATTCACCCTAATCTCTTACATACTATTGCTTATCCTCTTTTGTCTAAACACCCACTAGACAAGTAGTATCGTCTGTATAATTGCACTCATCTCTTATATTACTGTATGTGTTCTACTGTATACATATTCTCAATTGTGTGTTAGACAAGTATAATAACCGGGCGACATTAATGCGAGTAGTGCTAATAGCTAGAATATATACTGTAATAACGCCGAAACACATACAATTACGTAAGATAGGACCTATATGCGAAAAGGGAACACATTCAATATGGCAGAAAACAGACCATATCTAAATGTTGAGACTCCTGGATGATTAATGACCTCGGCGCAGGAATACATTTATGTTTTAGAAATTTAGATGAAGAAGACCTGAACAATTTAGATGGAATATATCGAAACATGAACTGTGTGGGGTGTTACTCATGTTTATGAAGTCAAGCGATACATTTGTCTGCAGCGCCACCATCACCATCAGCCATCAGTACCACCACCAATAACAACAACAACCAAACAACATAAACAACACCAATAGCCAACATCAGCACCCACAACCATAATAACCACCACCATCACCAATAACAACAACAATAGCCAACACCAGCACCCACAACCATAATAACCACCACCATCACCAATACAACACCAATAGCCAACACCATCACCAACAACAACCATCAGTATCACCACCAATAACAACAACTAAACACAATGAACAACAACAGTAGCCAACACTACCAACAACAACAACAACAACAACAACAACAACAACACCATTACTTTATATACAATCCCTCCAACATCCATCACAGTTAAATCCCCCTGACATTAATCCCTTTGTTATCATCCCAGGGAGTTACTTGTCTTCATTGTCAATAATGTGTGACGGGATGTTGTAACTCCATCTATTACCACACTCGCTTAAGGGACGAGTGCTTATTTTAGGGGTTATTTATTTTAGTTTCCTCGCTAGACCTCCATCAAGCTTAAATTAACACCCCCTTCAAGATAAATTAACACCCCTTTCAAGATAAATTAACACCCCCTTCAAGATAAATTAACACCCCTTTCAAGATAAATTAACACCCCCTTCAAGATAAATTAACACCCCCTTTCAATATAAATTAACACCCCCTTTCAAGATAAATTAACACCCCTTCAAGATAAATTAACACCCCCTTTCAAGATAAATTAACACCCCCTTCAAGATAAATTAACACCCCCTTTCAAGATAAATTAACACCCCCTTTCAAGATAAATTAACACCCCCTTTCAAGATAAATTAACACCCCCTTCAAGATAAATTAACACCCCCTTCAAGATAAATTAACACCCCCTTCAATATAAATTAGCACCCCCTTCAAGATAAATTAACACCCCCTTCAAGATAAATTAACACCCCCTTCAAGATAAATTAACACCCCCTTTCAAGATAAATTAACACCCCCTTTCAAGATAAATTAACACCCCCTTCAAGATAAATTAACACCCCCTTCAAGATAAATGTGTACATTTGTTTGGCCCCCGTCGGTTTTTGTCACTTGTTGTTCCCTTTTGTCAACATTGTATGGTCGACTAGAGCCCCCTTATATTTACGAAATTAAATGTGTGCCCTCCTAACACACTACATCACAAGATAATTATTTGTTATTCATACCAAATAGGTTAATGGGGTCAACCTCATAATTTGCAATGATCAGCTGGGTCTGAGCATATGATTAAATTGATATCCAGTATTCGATAAATGGATATTAATCGTAGGCATGTATTTAATATTTAACTGTCATAGGGGTGTAATGGTTAGAGTGTTTAAGATCTGTATGTGGTGTCCCAGGTTCGAATCCCGAGAGGATCAAATGCTTTGATTAATTTCATTGGGACGTGTTTGGTGTTGGGAGTTAAATTAATTAATCAGATTAATACATGATTGGGCCCCTTCAAATAGAAACACAGTCAGAAAGTTTTCAGAAATAAATTAAATTTGGTTAGACTAGGAGGATCCTAATTTTAACTTTATGTGAACGTTCTGAAGGGGTTCTGTTAATGGTAGAATACAAAATAATAATTGTTACCCACTTATTAATTAGCTAACACTTTATATACTTGGTGTACAAAACACAATGAAGCGTTAATCTACTAATAAAATGTCGTGTACATCCGTTAGCAAATACCAGAAAACTCTTGCGCACGAACACATACATAAGTAAAAAGACTATAGGAAGTTGAACACAAAAATCACCGAAAATACTTTCAATGACTTAACAATTAGAACCGAAGTGCTGAAAAAGCGAACATAATCCGCCCCAGAGGTGGAGGAGTGGAATCAACCAAACACACTGAGCATCGAATCCGCCGCACCACGGGAGGGAAAGAATGCGACAACTCCGGTATGGTATTTCATAAATGTTCATCCATGGGGGTTTACGTATTCAAAGTAGTGTCAGATCCCCCCCCCCCCCACCCGTGATTTAAGAACGGGGCGATGGTGGGGTGGTGGTGGAGGGAATGGGATTGGGGTGTGGGAGGGAGCTTAGATGACGGGAGTTGGACTGGTGGAAGCTGGGGTGTGGGAAAGGGAAGCTATAAAATGGAAAGGGGAAATAAGGAAAAAGGGAATCTAGAAAATGAAAAGGGGAAATAGGGAAACTGGAAAATAGGGAAATGAAAAGAAAGGAAATTGAAAATAGGTAAAAGGGAAAGGGAAAATAGGGAAATGGGAAGTTAAAATAGGGGAAAAGGGAAGCTAGAAATGAAAAGGGAAAATAGGAAAAAAGGGAAGCCAGAGAGTGGAGACGAAAAATAGGGAATTGTCGGGGAGGATATGGAGGGGGACTGATAGCAGTTGGAGGAAGAATTGGAATTGGAGGAACATTGTTTTATCGAAAAATTTACAAATTTATCCGAGTGTTTTTTAAGCTTGTATGAGGTCTAGGTAGAAACTAAAAAAAGATAGCAAAAATATAAATTTATAAGCAAATACATACGGCCATCCTCCCTTAAGGGAGATTGGAGAGGGGGAGGGGGAGGGGAGAGGAGAGGTGTATTGAAGGGGAGGCCGTAGAGAAGGGATGATCCGCGGTGAATATTGATATGTGAACACCCATAATCCACTTACCCATATGGGCTGAGCGGCTGCCTCTCAACGACGCAATTTAATGCCTCATTCTCTCCTTCGTGTTGCCAGAGAGAGAGAGAGAGAGAGAGAGAGAGAGAGAGAGAGAGAGAGATAAAGAGACGTATAATCCAATGTTTGAGAGGATTTTCTCACCAGTTTCTCTATATTACGTGATGAACCGCAGAGTTTGGTGCTGGGGCTTGTGTACGGTGTTGTAATTGAACACATTGATATTCCCTATGCTGAATTAACACCATGGGAAAATAGTAGTGTATTTCCTGTGCTGGTTTTAATAGATTGTTATTCAGAATTACATATGTTATGGTGAATGTGAGTATTGGATGCTGTGTGTGTGTTTGTGTGTGTGTGTTGACGAATTAGTTTAGCGTTCTGCATCAAGTCAACAGCAAATATCCAGTACATTATACTATTTATGATATAATTTGCTCTTACATTGAAAAATATATCTTGAATCTACCCCGAAATGAATTAATCACCACATATGTCACTACTACGACACTCAACTAAATGCGAAGTGAGTGAGTGAGTATAGAGAGAGAGAGAGAGACCCCCTCCCAACACCCACACGAGTCATTCAGCTTCTGTCGCTGTACCACAGAGGAGATAAATCGCTCCCATCTCCTCCCCCTTATACATATATACATACATACTCGCACCACCAACTCATAGTGGGCTTCGAATGGCCTCACATTATCTATCGGTCTGGAGGATCTGAGGTACGTTGTTTTATTCAGAGAAATACGAATTAATATTGATACTTTAATGGTTTGAGTACGGAACTTTGTCCAAATTGAGACTAAGTTGTTCACCATTTGTATGCCATAAGATAATGCAGTTTGATACGATTATACACATTGCTCAACAATCGTTGTATCGTGTTATAGGAAGACACATATGTACACCTATTATACACCTATGTACACCTATTATACACCTATGTACACCTATTATACACCTATGTACACCTATTATACACCTATGTACACCTATTATACACCTATGTACACCTATTATACACCTATGTACAACTATTATACACCTATGTACACCTATTATACACCTATGTACATCTATTATACACCTATGTACACCTATTATACACCTATGTACACCTATTATACACCTATGTACACCTATTATACACATTGCCCAACAATCGTTGTATCGTGTTATAGGAAGACACTTATGCACTAAAAGGATTATTGTTGAAAAATGTAATCACATTTAAAATGACAATAAGTGATGACTATGCTACCTACAGTATACTGAGAGCTTAGATCTATTCAGATCATATCTATTCAGAATTACTATGTCTAATAAATAAACACCCTCATACATGTAAACACAGTGGCGGATCCAGGGGGAGGGCCCCCCCCCCCCCCCCCCCCGCCCCCTTAGTGACCAAAATTGCGCCCTTACATCTGATATATACTGCATTTTATCTGAAATACAATACATATAAAGTTATGGCGCCCCTCATGTATATATATCAGCCCCCCCCCCCCCCCTTAAGCCTGAGCTGGATCTGCTCCTGTATTAAACATCCCCATATTCTCTCCAACACCCCATACATACAATATACAGTCAAAAGTGGTGTCCCCCAGGGACACCACTCACTATAGTTCACCATAATTATATAGTTCGCCAAGAAAAAAAATCGACACCTAAATACCATCAAAGGTCTTGATATTGACTAACAAATGGGGCGAAAAGTCTTAAAATCGGCAAACGAATGGGCCGAACGTCTTATAATCTGAAAAGTAATGGGGCTAAACATGAGGGAGAAGGGGGACCAGAAAAAACAACCCATCTCCCCTTAAGCCAAGTGATACAATGTCATGTTCACAGAAAACGGGACACATTTGGTGGTTTGGGCGGGAAAAGCGCGACATTTGGCCGTCTTGGCCGAGTACCCAGATTGGCAAATCAAATCACCGTCCATATTTAACTTTAGGGTATCATCATAATTATTTTCACTATCACAAATCAACATACTGATATTGACTTAGAGTTTTATTAGTTTAGTCTATTTTTAAGCCATGTGTTTCTGTTATTGTATGCAAATGTCCAGGTGAAAGACTATAGACTCTCTCTTGATTCCCAGAGACGGAGACACTCGGTAAAGACGCATCGCTATTCCCGTAGTTATTTTTGATTTGTGTGCGTGATATTCGGGTGCTGGAAGTGCGGAAAGAGTCTAGAAGTGGCGTTTGACGAATAGTGGACGGTCTGAGAGGAGAATCGGAAGGAAATAGGCTGAAATAAGGTGAGATATGTGTGATATAAGTAACCCTTGCAGGATATGGTGATGCAATTTGTCATTATGTTCTGGCTATTATTAGACTATTTTCTGAAGTTTAGGACAGACCACTAGGATGAAATGGATAACAATTATCGTAATTTACCCTTTGAGAGGATTATGACTCGTTTTGACAGTTTATGCTGGCTACTAATAGACGACTATATTATAATGGTGTGTGGTGTGGATATGCTGAGAGCTACACAGATACTCAGCCCACACAGACTTTGCGGTCCCTACTAGGTGATCCGGCCTTAATACTACTAGACAAGGAACAGTTTATGGTAGAAAAATAGGACAGTATATTAGAAGGCTCTCTCCCCACCCTCCGCTTCCTCCGGCGAACATCTTAATATGTCAAAACTAATGGGGCAATCTATAGGCTATATGAGGGAGGAGGAGGTCCAGAAAAAAACCTTCAGTGAAAATATCCCCTTAATATAGTATAGTAGGGCACTAAACTGATGTATTTTACCATTTGGGAAGAGTCAGCCAGGGGTTGAGTGTGGAAAGTCGCAACCCACTTGTTCTAGTCTTTTTTTGGTTTCAGAGGTTAGAGGTGACGATCTCTGGCCAACGTATAATGAATAGACTATATATCTTGAGTTTGAAAGGGACCTGCCTTGTGTGGGCCAATCGGCTCTTTGCAGCCTCCCGTTTTCTTATGTGTGTGTGGGTTTTTTTTGTGTTTTTTTTTTTAATATAAACACCCTCATACATGTATTAAGCACCCACATATTCTCCCCAACACCCCATACATACAATATACACTAATATATAAACACCCCCATACATGTAAACATCCCCATGCTCTCCCCAACACCCCATACATAATACATACACTAATGAACAAACACCCCTATACATGTAAACACCCCAATATTCTCCCCAACACCCCATACACACAATATACACCAATCTATAAACACCCCATACATGTAAACACCCTCATAGGCTCCCCAACACCCCATAAATACAATATACACAAATCAATAATACACCCCCATGCATGTAAACACCCCCATACTCTCACCAACACCCCATACATAAAATATACACTAACATACATTCACCCCATACAAGTAAACACCCCTCATATTAACTCCAACACCTCATTCATCCCCAGCAGAGGGTGTTCAGATGGGCCCAAATTATCCGGGTGTAGGGGGTTAAATCCTCTGCCCCCCCCCCCCCCCTCCCCCTTGTAATTCCGCGAGACAAAGCTGGGAGCGTTTCCGGCTGGCGACCCTGAGACGATTATAACACTTATATCAGATTACTTTTGTTGGAGGGTCGACCCGCAAACTGTCGCTCTTATCCGACAGAACCAACACGCAGAAAATTGGATACTGTGTGGAGGACTTGTGGGCATTGTGGACTTCAATTATGAGGTGGAATTGGGTGCGTGATGTATATACCGACCTGCTCAGGTCGTGTTGGGGACTAAACCCGGCTCCGGTTATCGGGAAGATCATGTCAAATTCTCTCTAGCACCCGCCATTTTGATGACCATGTCATGTAAATCTATCGCTAACGAGCAGTCAATTTCTGTTAGATTTTACTTGTGACACGCAGTCCCGTTTCGTAAATTATGCTAATGGACATATGAGCACAAAAGTGGAGGGTACAGCAGAACAGAGCTGAATAGTGTGGAGTATTTATTACCAAGCCCTTCAGCACGATGACTTAATTGTTAACACATTCTGGTTACCATTATACGATGTTTGTTTTTGTATGATCTACCTCTAGCACTCAATGGGGGAAAATACAAGGTGAAAGCGGGTCATCGTGCAGACGGGGTTAAAATGCCAGGGACTCCCAATAAAAGACTGCATAAAGCGACCCATTCTGGTGTATCCCTGAGACTGTATGGAATATGTATCCCTGAGACTGTATGGAATATGTATCCCTGAGACTGTATGGAATATGTATCCCTGAGACTGTATGGAATATGTATCCCTGAGACTGTATGGAATATGTATACCTGAGACTGTATGGAATATGTATACCTGAGACTGTATGGAATATGTATCCCTGAGACTGTATGGAATATGTATACCTGAGACTGTATGGAATATGTATCCCTGAGACTGTATGGAATATGTATCCCTGAGACTGTATGGAATATGTATACCTGAGACTGTATGGAATATGTATCCCTGAGACTGTATGGAATATGTATACCTGAGACTGTATGGAATATGTATCCCTGAGACTGTATGGAATATGTATCCCTGAGACTGTATGGAATATGTATCCCTGAGACTGTATGGAATATGTATCCCTGAGACTGTATGGAATATGTATCCCTGAGACTGTATGGAATATGTATCCCTGAGACTGTATGGAATATGTTTCGGTGTTAATGCCATTGTTTACCCCTTCTGTACTTGCAACGTCTTTTTCGTTTTGTACTAGTTATATTTAGACGATTTTGTGCAGTTTGAGAAAGATATCTGGTATTAAGAATGGTTAAGTGCGATAGTTTGAAGCCTGTTAATTGCTGGAGGCTCTTTTTAAACTTCATAAATTCATATCATAATAGTCAGAATATAATTAAACAGGCGTCACCGGTACTGAAAATGGGTTTTGTACGTATACATTTTCATGAAGTATTTGACAATAATAATTAGCTTGACTGTAGTGTAATGATTCTCCGTTCATTACCAACAGCTTTTGTATTTATTTATTTATTTATTTTGTATCATTGTGTAGCCAAGCAACGGGGCGACCAGCTTGTGAGAGGACATTAGGGGGTAGGGTTGCTTTTTCTGGTCCCCCTTTTCCCTCCCTCTTGTTTAGCCCCATTAGTGTTTAGATTGTAAGACGTTCGTTCCATTCGTTTAGCGATACTAAGACCTATCGACCACTGTTTTTGTCAATTGTCAATATCAGGACCTTCCGTGCCATTTGGGTATCAATTTTTTCCAGGCGAGCGACAGCGAGCCTGTAATTTTAGGAGGAACCAGCCTTTGGCCGGGATATTATTCTACCGAAAAATGTACAAATTCATCTCCAAAGTGGGTCTAGTGGGTATTTTTTAAAGCTTGATGGAGGTCTAGCGAGGAAGAAAAAAAAAAAAAAAAAAAAAAAATATATATATATATATATATATATATATACTGTATATATATATATATATATATATATATATATATATTGACCAAAAAGTAATCACTAGCTCCTTAAGCTTTATGGAGGTCTAGCGAGAAAACTAAACAATTTATAAGTAACTAAAATAATAGACCAAAATATATAACCTCTCTCCTTAAGGAGTGTAGTAGCGTCAGAAACAGCCGTGGGCCTCATTACCATCAAGACCCTGTCCCCGCCATGCATGCTGCCTCTCCACCACATACCCACACACACACATACACACACACACATACACACACCACCACCACTACACTACTACAATCAAACAAGGTATAGTTACACTCACAATGTACAGTGCTAGATATTTTGGAGCCTATGTAGCCTCTCTAATCAAATCAATATCGTTAACATACCTAACTAAACTAATCATTAATAATATGCCTTTGCTTTGGTAGGGAGATATGCCTATTATTCGGAATATCAGTCTCTTCAGCCCCTTCTGTACCAGCGACGTCTGTTTAACTTTATTCTGGCTACTATTAGACGATATTATTCAGTTTTATAAGGGCCTTCAGCAACTAACAGGATTCGAACTAGCTCATTTAACCATTTTTACTACCACGATCTTCCTTAAACTGCACAAAAACGTCTCAATATAGCTAGGACAATATTAATAAGACATCACAAGGTACAGAAGGGGATAATCAGTTCTGGAGGTAGCAAGATGGAGCGTGTGCTACAGAGGTTGGTCGATGGCCTACTACCGTACTGTACAGCTTCTTCTTCCCCTGGCCAGGCTAGCTGGTTTGGTCTGAGGTGTATGTGGGGCAGCAGCAGGGGCAGTTATACCATTGACACAAGCCAGTGTAATCACCATCAACTGCTCCGCCCGACCCTTCTCTCGCCTGCTCATTAAGCGTTAACTACTCCTTAGCCAATCACGGGTGGAGTGGCAACAAGGGCTCGGAGGTCTGGTCGGGACACAGGGGTGCTAGGGAGGGGATATATAGCTTATACGATTGTCAGTGTTAACACAATTCATGCACCCGCTCTTATTACCACGCACCGCACTACCTTTATACACCCACACGGCCAGTCCAGGATAACTGTTAAAGGGTTAAACAAATACCTCCTGTTTTGTGCTGAGAATAAATGTAGCTCATGCATTCACTGTTGCTGCCATCGTTAATAACACACACACACACACACACACACACACACACACACACAGGTATAATTACTTTTATTGCTATGATTATTATCATCATTATTGCCAATTATGCCACTAATGATATAATTATTATCATGGTGTAGTTGTAGAAGCCTGGCTCTCCTCACAGAACAGCAGGTGGGGCCCTTGACAAAAGTTACCTGGTACATATTTCAAATGGTCCGACATACTGTCCGCTCCAAGACTGACTCGCCTTAAGTAGCCAAATGTCAGCTATACAGAATTGAGCCGTGTGTCGCCACAACACTGTGGCTGTGTAATATGTGTGGTTTTCAAGATGGAAGATGTGGTCACTAATAGTCATGATCAAAAGTTGGGTTATACGTACACAAGTCTGTTCAGATAATTATTATTTGTTTTGATTTGATGCCAAAACTGAACACAGCCTGGGTATATAGGTTTCCAAATTATGTGTTAGCGATGTCCTATATAATTTATGATATTTCTTTATTTTGTGATTAGTTAGATGGCCAATGTTGAATGTATTTATATATTTTTTATTTTTTATTTTATTTTTTTTTGGGGGGGGGGGACTCGTTACTGGTAGGTTTGCCTTTTGTCTCTTTCTTATACATAGAACACAAAATAAACTCACCATATTGTGGTGAACAATTCTTGATGATCAAAGAAGATATGGTGCACGACAAATCATTAGTTTTTGTGACCACGTTAATTATATTGTCCAAGAACAGCGAAAATAGCGTTCCTTGAACATTTATCTACGGTAACTTTTTATTCTAATATAAGAATGATTTATTAATTATATACATAATATTTTATTGCTAATATTTTATTATTATAGGAAATAACCTTCGAATTTATGGGATTTATAATTTATTTACATGTAAAATTTGTTCAGATGGTTCAGACAAAATACAAAGCTATGACAGATTTGCTAATAATTTTAATACGTTCACAACTATGTCACAAAAATCATTTTGTTTAAGGTAACATAATAGTCAAAACAGCAATTATGTAAGTACAATAATTGGAAATACAGTACACTTTACATGCAGTAACTTGGCGTCTACAGTATGATAATGGATTGCATTACATAGAAGTAAAAGTAAAGAAATATTAGACGTATAGGGACGAGAGAGAGTGAGTGTAGGTGTAGGCACAGAGGGAGAGCAAGGGGGGGGGGGGATAGCAAGAGCCATCCCCCTGGTGTTTACACAGTGAAAGTGGACACGGGGCACCACCAGCGTTCAAGAGTCCAGAAAGTTGGGCAAGTTGAGTGAAACCCAGTGGCTGTGTGGACGTTCCTCTCTCTGTGTGCTGGGGCCCTCTGCTGCCACGAATATTGGCCAACACGACGAGGAACCTGAAGGACTAGGGGTGTACAGTCACTTATAAATATTCGTGGACCCCCTATGTCTTTCTTTCGGTGTGAGTGTCCTAGGTTCAAGTCCTTGGAGTACCACATATATTCATTAGTTTCAATGATTTCATTAATTAGGTGTAGGCTATTTGTAAGTTAATTTGTGGGTTGAAGAAAATATATGAATCTGGAATAAGTTTTGGATGGAATTTGTTTTTCATTAGATAGTATATACAGTGTACAGTAGATCCGTAGTGATGTATAGAAAACTATGTTCATAAATTCGTTGCCATAGGTATACTTCCATAATTAGAAATAGGTAACGTCCACGAATGTTTATGAGTGACTGTACGTCTCTCTCTCTGTTATGTATGCTGGGGCCCTCCGCCGGCTGGAATATTGGGCAACACACGGCCAGCACCAGAAGGACTCGGGGCACACAGGGATATTTACAGATTCAGGGGACCGGGGACTCGTGCGAATATTGACGCCGGGGTGATGCTTGGACGAGAGGCTGGTAGGACGCGTTGGAGGGCCAGGCAAGGGACAATCTGTGTTGAAGCCAGGTATATTGGATGTCAGGGCAGAGGAAAATTAAGGGGGGATGGATGGGCTTATGTATTTGCTCTTTTATGTATATTTTTATTATTGTTCTAGTTTCCTCCCTAGACCTCCATCAAACTTTAAAAAAAAAAAAAAAAAAAAAAAAAAAAAAAATCCATTAAATCCCCCTTCTAGATTAATTTGTACATTTTTCGGTAGAAACATGTCTCGGTTAAAAGCCGATTCTTCCCAAATTACAGGCTCACTATCGTTCGCCTGGAATAAAGATCGACACCTAAAGAGCACTAAAGGTCTTAATATTGACAAAGACATGAGGCGAAAGGTCTTAAAATCGACAAACTAAAGGGGTAAACATCTTAAAATCTGAAAACTAATGGGGCTAAACATGAGGGAGAAGAGGATTTAGAAAAACTACCCATCTCCCCTTAATTGTAAATAGTATGACTAGTATGACAAGGCAAGGGAAAATATCAGGGTAGGTTAAACTTAATTATATAATATATAGTATGACTAGTATGCTAAGGCAAGGGGAAATCTGTGTTGAAGCCAGATATATAGGATGCCAGGGTAGAGGAAAATTGATTGTAAATAATATGACGATTTGAAGCGAGTTCTATTGGATGTCAGGGTAGATTACAAATAATTAGAAATAGTATGGTGAAATGCTGGTACTCGTGGTGTACATGTAACTGGTGCAATATCCTAAACAAAACTACGAATAACTTTTCTATTTTTCTGAAATTTATATCGGTGTTAGAACATCAGTTTTTTTTAATGTATTTATTACTATTATTATTTTTGTCTTACAGATACTCTAACCCCATACCAATATCTGTTCTACACCACAACACTAACACAAATACTCTAACCCCATACCAATCTCTGTTCTACACCACAACACTAACACAAATACTCTAACCCCATACCAATCTCTGTTCTGCACCACAACACTTACACAAATACTCTAACCCCATACCAATCTCTGTTCTACACCACAACACTAACACAGATACTCTAACCCCATACCAATCTCTGTTCTACACCACAACACTAACACAAATACTCTAACCCCATACCAATCTCTGTTCTGCACCACAACACTAACACAAATACTTAGCTTCATCAACTATTACTTTTCCAAGAATCTAGATTTTGTCATACACATTGTTTATATGTATTATAAACATTATAATTCTACAAACCATTGATCATGTCAGTAATTTATAAAGTGTTTCCTTATTCCTGTTCCGCATTGTGATTATGAACGCCAATGATAAACATTCTCCGGTCACCATTACATTTATGTTTACATGATTTTAATATATAAATATTTCACTTTCACCTTTCCTCACTGCTCCATGACAATATCCGGCTATAACCATCGCAATATATGCTCCTCTGAGCGCCCTTTCATCTCCCTATCACTGTACAACAGTGGTGTACACAGAATGACGGCCCAACCATTCAGATTACATTGTTTTATCCTACCCCCGCCCCCTGTCAAAACTTTCCAATATAGTAAAATGAGATCATATATGTGGTTCTAACCCTGTTTATTATCTACACCTCCTTACTGTCATAATAATTGTAGATTCAACAAGTTCCTTCATCCTTCCCAATGTGTTCATACTGCTATAAAATACAGATTGGTCAATTCCTCTTGATTATTTTCATATTTTGCATACTTTCCTCCCTCCTGTACACCGTTCATCTCTCAACCTTTGTCTAACATATCTATCAAGTGTTTGCCTTTACTCTTACAGTATCTTACCCTATCTTCACCCCTACAATTTCCGACTCTCCCAATTTCCCTTACCCCTACAGTTCCCACCCCTCAAAATACCCACTCCCTCACAATTCTCACCACCCCCATAATCCTCCCCACAATTTCCCCCGCCTCCCCCACCATTCCCCCGAGCCCCACAGCCCCTCCTGAGTGCCCCGGTCTTGTACACAGAGCGGCCAATTCCGCGGCCGTCACAGAACAGGCACGTCAGAATTAGTAAACGCCCAGGATGAGTAGTGGCGGTCGAGTCCACTATCAGGCCTACCGTCAATTCCCGGACAACTAACTGCAGGAGGGATGGTTTACTTAGTGGCCGATGTATATTTTCATGTATTATTTTTTAGCATCCTCCCTATACCTCCATCAAGCTTAAAAACATATTCTGGACACTATCAGACGATTGTATTCAGTGTAAACAGGGCCTCCAGCAATTAACATGCTTCGAACTATCTCACTTAACCCTTTTCACTACCACATATCATTCTTAAACTGCACAAAATCGTCTAAATATATCAAGAATACAATTTAGAACGTCGTCTCTATTTTTTGTGTACTTTTCTCAAGTTTTGATTTCGTACAGTCCAGAACTCTAAATCACGACCTCCTCGAATATTGTGTCAAGGCGAAGTCACACGAGCGCATTTTTCGGCAATTTTCGGTGGGCAAGTTTTTTTCTCTTACTATTTTGAGGATCCTTCGCATTGGAATCGGAAATAAGATCGAAGGTACATTATGTTAGGTAGTATAGTTCCTATGGAACTTATAATTTGAAGCTGCCAGACTACAATTGCTCGTAAAATTAACAGAAAAAAGAGCTCGTGTGACACTTCCTTTAGATGTTTGGAAGTCGTTTTGTATATAATGGGCTTGTATGTTGCTTGTTTGGGATGCCTGGATGTTCTATTGCTTGAACAGAGAGAGAGATATACATAGATACACTGGCCACACAGATCTTACGATCGCAGCGAGGTGTCCAGGACTTATTCCTAGTAGAGATAGCAACCCTGGGAATAAGGGAAAATGAAAGGCAAAGACAGCAAAGATGAAGGCTCTCTTCCACCCTCCGATCCCTCCGGTAATTTGGCGTACATGTAACAGTTGGAAGTGAGTAACCTTGTCGTGCTTCTATATCGTCTAAAAAATGTATAGATTAAGTTGAATGAGAGAGTGAGAGGGATGAGTGGGGAGCGAGTAGGAGGTAGGGGAATGAGGGGGGAGTGGGGTGGGCAGGAACAAAGGAAGATGGGGAGGGGGAAGGGGAACCTGTGTCCCCATGCCTAGTTGCCAGACGCATGATAACCTACAGTACGTTGGTTTTAGTATCTATCAACAACATCCACAAACATTCTATTCAGGTAATAATACTTATGAATATATGTTAACAAGTGTATTCCCTCTCCGCAATCAAGGTGCAGACGAGGTATTCCCCGTCTATACAATACGAGATTAATTAGTTAAGGAAGGTTGGGTGTTGCGACTAACGTGAGGCTTAGGACCACATGATGCACTACGGGTCATAACACGTGCTTTATGTATTGATATTGACTCCTGTAGGCACGGTGGTCTTGCTTGGTGGTATCACGCCACGATCTTGACATTAGCAAGGTCATTCACGCTCTTTTAAAATAGTTCCTGCTCGATTGATGCACATATGGGCGTTATTATTGGCTTTTGCGTATATGAAGACTTAGTAGGAGAAATATGTGTTTTTTTTTCTTGTGTGAGGTATTTAAGGCCGAAACGTGTTAATTAGACTGGGTGTTGAGTCTTAATCTTCGCGTAATGTTGACCTTCGGCTTCTCACCTCGCCCCCACACTTCCTCTCTCCTTCCTTTCTCGCCGCGGGGGTGGAAGGATGGGTTGAGGGTTTATGCTTTGTTGCTTAGTGTTCGTATACTTTGCGTGCGCGAGTGTTCTATCGGTTCTACTAGCAGCGAAATTCGGACGGACGGCCGGAAGCAGTAGTGGTGGCATTTAAGGTTGGTTGCATTAGAGTTTTATTGAAGGATTTTACCCGAGGAGTTTAGATACGTGAGCCAGTCCCCGAAATGATCCTCCTGTCACTGGCCATGACGCATTGTGTTTTATCACCACTCGCGGGGCGTTTTATTTTTATCGAATTAAATATGACTGTCTTGTATTATGACTTGTATAGTGGAGTTTAAGAGATGCATTATGATTGTTTTATGCCTATTTTCTATTTACGGATGCTTCATGATACACGCAGCCACATGTTAATTTTTGCTTCGCTATTGTAATTATATATACAGTATATATCTATCTATATCTATCTATCTATCTATCTATCTATCTCTATCATTCCGTGGTTATATAAACTCCGCTTGTAGGTTTATTCTATCACTTTCGGAAATAATTGCATTACCTATCTTCGTGTTATCTGCGAATTTGGAAATTATATTATTTATGCCATTATTTATATCATAGATATATATTGCGAACACCACTGGTCACACTACTGAGCCTTGAGGGACTCCACTAGTTACCGAGTTCCATGTCTCAATGAATAATACGATTTTAGCCCTTATGATTGATTTAAATATTTTTTACAATTACGGAAGTTAAGCTAATCGGCCTGTAGTTATTTGGTAGTGTTTTGTCACCATTTATAAATATTGGTGTTATATTGGCGATCTTCCAGTCGGTGGGTACATGTCCTTATTTGAGTGACATATTATGTAGCATTATGGTTAGTGATCCTGAAACTTCTTCTTTGACTAATTTAAGAATTTTAGGGATAAATATCTCAGACCCAGGCGATTTATTGACCTTAAGTGAATCAAATTTTTAATCATATATGACTGGGTAATAATATAATATTGAAGAACATAGCTGCATGTTTGATTATTATCTTGTGGCACTTTTAGGTCACTGGCAGTATTAAACACAGAAGAGAAGTGTTGCTTAAGGGGAGATTTCCACCTGGAGGATTTTTTTCTGAACCTCTTTCTCCCTCATGTTTGGCCCCATTGCTTGTGAGATTTAAAGACGCTTGCCCCATTAGTTTGGCGATTTTAAGAACCCTCGCCCCATTTCTGTCAATTTTAAGACCATTCGTGCCATTTAGGTGTCGATTTTTTTCCTGGCGAGCGATAGCGAGCCTGTAATTTAAGGGGCACCGGCCTTCGGCCAGGACATTTTTCTACCGAAAAATGTACAAATTTATCTTGAAAGGGGGTCAAGGGGAAGTAATTTTAAGCTTGATGGAAGTCTAGGGAATCAACTAAAAACCTCCCCATAAGAGTAGCAATTTATGCTGCCTGATTCTAATTCACCTCGACTATTAAGTATCGGCCCGATGACAATTTTATAGAGAGAGAAAGAGAGAGTGCGTGTGTTTGTGTGTTACAAGGATATACAGAGAAAAGTTAGTATCTTGAAGACGTTCCGCTCCATTCCGAGTAGATAACCTAGGTGGACAGAGAGATTGTAATGCGCATTTATCTTGTCGCCGTGTGCAAAATACAATACATTGGTATCTTGAAGTACTCTACTGAGGATCTATTTACTGTTTCTGGCAGAACAAAGCTAAAAATGTGTTGCATCTTGTGTTAATATTTCGACGAAACATTTTGTAAAAATTTCCGTTGATAAATCCAATTATATTAAAAGGTTCAAAACATTGACGTCATAGTTCCCGTGTTTCCTACGAAAAGAGCTAAAGAACTGTATAGCCCTAGTTTGGGTTCTTTCTAAACATCCGATTCCTCTAATGAGTAATACAGACCAAAATTGAGCAGCATATATGTTCATCAGAGCGCTGTAAAGTACGATTTGTGTGTTGAAACAATCTCTTAATATACCATAATATTGTGGGAGCTCTCTTCTCTACTTTAGTTCACTGCTTAGAGAACGTTTGGTCACTGGTAATCAATACACCCGAATCCTTTTCCAAGTCACTCAATGACATGTGATTTTTATTCCAACAGAGAGAGAGAGAGAGAGAGAGAGAGATTTTTCACATCTATTTAGTGTACTACATAGGTATTATCCCGAGTACATCAGCACCTGTATAATTATGCAAATCTATATATCTTCAGCAATTAATATAAAACATAAGAACCCATCATCAGCATTACAAGCTTCCCTCTCATCAATGTTCACCAATGATGCAAGAGAGGAAACTCATATTGCTATATTTCATGCAACTGCAATTAGGAAAATTGAAGGAAGGAAGCGACTTGCATAGAAAACGGAGATTAAGAGGGGTAACACAAAAAAAACATTGTAAAAGAATGCGGTGACAAGAGGGGAGATGCACAGGTAGCGGTGAGAGGGACAAGAAAAGAGATGATTGAGAGAAAGCACAGGGGGAATAATAAGACAAATAAGAGGTGAGGGAGGAAGATACAGGGGAGTATATAATAAAAATGGAACGGAGTAGATAAGGGGATATGAGCAAATAAGTAGCGACATGTACGGTACTGAAGAAATTGGGCTTCCTGATACGATTAGCAACATTAATGATATAGAAAGATATACAAGAACATTTATATCATAAAATGTGAAGTTGAAGCATTTGAACATAGGCTCCGCTTTACCATGATGCTCAGCTCCGTGGCATTAACCCATTCTGTACCGGCGACATCTTTTCTATTTGATTTCATCTACATTTAAATTATTTTGTGTTGCTTAAGAAGGAACAGTGGTAGAAAAATAAACGTTTAAGGGAGATAGTTCGAAGCCTGTTAATTGCTGAAGACCCTTTTTAAACTGAATAATATCGCCTAATCGTAACCAGAATAAGTTAAAAAGGACGGCACCGATACAGAAAGGGTTAACCGTCTGGAATCAGTGGTGGGTGAGAAATTAATTATATCATCCCATTATCATCCCTTTCAAGATCCGATACGCATTTCTTTTCCGTTTGCTGGCTATTATTAGACGATTTTGTTCGGATTAGGAAGGGTATAATTATGGAAGTCAGAAGGGTAATTGAAATAGTCTCTATGAAGCCAATGGCACAAACAAAATTAAAATCGGACCATTACTTTAGGATTTCGATTTTGAATCGAACTCTAGAAACGCCCGAAATGAGCACTTTTTCGACTTTATAAGTCTTCTGTAGCCCAAACTAAAAGTCCAAATTAATTCTACCTGGTGCCATTCGATTTCTCTCGCCCAACACCTTCCATACATAGATTAGATTCTATTATCGAAAAGTCATTCGCCCAGAATCAAACGTAATTTAAAATAAACACCTGGCGAAGCCGAGTACCTTGGCAGATCATGTTCGAATGTTGTGTTTTCAAGGGTATATATGGATTCCTCTCGCCGTTGCGATTCCAACGGTATATATATATATATATATATATATATATATACCGGTATATATATATATATATATATATATATATATATATATATATATATATATACATTTATTTTATTTAGACCATATTTAGGCCCAATTTTTTAAAAACACCTGGGTCCAGGCGAAGCCAAGTACCTTGGCAGGTCATGTTCCAATTTTGTGTTTGCAATGGTATATATGGATTCCTCTTGTTGCGATTCTAACGGTATATATATATTTTTGTTAATGCCATTTTTAGGCCAAATAGACCTTTTTTTTTTCTCGTCGTTGCGATTCCAACGGTATATATATATATATATATATATATATATATATATATATATATCATCATATCATAATAAATGCACTGAACTATCCAACTCTAGCTCTTCCCAAGCTTTCTGGCATCTAGCCAAAAACCTCTCCAACAATTTCTCTTCCTCGTCTTTCCCTCCCCTTTCCCACTCTGATGGCACAACCATCACTTCTTCCTCTGACAAAGCTAAACTCTTCGCTCAAACTTTTGCTAGAAACTCCACATTGAATGATTCCGATGCTATTCCTCCCTCTCCGCCCTCCTCTCTCTTACTTATGCCTAATATCCTAATCTCTTCTAAAGATGTACTTTCTACCCTCTCTGGGCTTAACACTAATAAGGCGTACGGTCCGGACGGTGTTCCTCCTGTTGTTCTCAAAAACTGTGCTTCCGTGCTGACTCCCTGCCTAGGCAAACTCTTTCGTCTCTGTCTATCCTCTAACGTCTTCCCTTCATGCTGGAAGTTTGCTCACATTCAACCTGTCCCAAAGAAGGGTGACCGCTCTCAACCCTCCAACTATCGTCCAATTGCTCTTATCTCTTGTCTTTCTAAAGTTTTTGAAACTATTCTTGCTTCCAAATTTCTTAAGCATTTTTCTTCTCATAATCTGCTCTCAGATCGCCAGTATGGCTTCCTTAAGGGTCGCTCTACTGGTGATCTTCTTTCATATCTTACTAACTCTTGGTCATCCTCCTTTCGGGACTTCGGTGAGACTTTTTCTATTGCACTAGACATATCGAAAGCCTTCGATAGAGTCTGGCATAAATCTTTAATTTCTAAACTACCCTCCTTCGGTTTCTATCCCTCCATCTGTGCCTTTGTCTCTAATTTCCTTTCCGGCCGTTCCATAGCCGCGGTTGTGGACGGCCATTGTTCACTTCCTCACCCTATAAACTCCGGTGTTCCTCAGGGCTCTGTCCTATCTCCTATTCTCTTTCTAATTTTTATAAATGATCTCCTTAACTGTACCTTAATTCCCATCCATTCATACGCAGACGACTCAACCTTGCACTACTCCATTAGTTTTTCAGAACGCCCCAGCCAGCAATCCCTCAACGACAAACGTAATGAAGCCATAGAACTCTTAAATTCTGATCTAAATACTATTTCCAATTGGGGCAGAGAAAACCTTGTTAACTTTAATGCTTCCAAAACCCAATTTCTCCATCTATCTACCCGTCAGGATCTCCTAGCGGACTATCCCTTATTCTTCAACAATACAAAAATCAACCCTTCATCTTCTCTCAATATTCTTGGTGTCTCTTTTTCTTCTGCTCTCATTTGGATGGACCATATTACCAGTCTTGCTAAGGCAGCCTCCCAGAAGCTGGGAGTGCTCAACCGCCTTAGGGGGTTCTTTTCCCCTGCACAGCTTCTTGCTCTGTACAGGGGCATAGTGCGCCCTTGTATTGAGTATTGTTCACATGTGTGGGGAGGTTCCTCTCACACCGCTCTCCTAGACAAAGTTGAAAGGAAGGCCTTTCGTATCATTAACTCCCGTCCACTCACCAACTCTCTGCAATCTCTCTCTCTCCGCCGCAATGTTGCATCTCTCTCGCTATTCTATCGCTACTATAATAATCAGTGTTCCTCAGAGCTATCCCAGTGCATACCACCTCCTTTACGTAGGGCACGTGGTACCCGTCTTGCAACTCAATCCCACCCCTACTCTGTGCAACTCTCCAACCCAAGAGTGAAACGTTACTCTCAAATTTCTTCTACTCAACAGCTGAGCTCTGGAACTCTCTCCCAGAATCAGTCTTTCCCTCTTCCTATGACTTAAATTGCTTCAAACTCCGTGTGTCCATCCCACCCCTACTCTGTGCAACTCTCCAACCCAAGAGTGAAACGTTACTCTCAAACTTTCTTCTACTCAACAGCTGAGCTCTGGAACTCTCTCCCAGAATCAGTCTTTCCCTCTTCCTATGACTTAAATTGCTTCAAACTCCGTGTGTCCAGGCATTTTGGCTCGAACGTCCCTTGATTTTGGCCCTGTCACTCTTTCAACTATGGGGGAGGCACGCGCTATAGGCAGTTGTTGTTGTTGTTGTTGTTGTTTTTCCCCAAGCTGCCTGGCCGAACAGCCCCAAGGCCCCGAGCAAGGCCAAGGCCATAACCGAGCGCCCCCACAGAACCCTCCCTGCCGACCACAATAAAGCCTGGGTGACCGAAGCCACTCCATGGCGGGGAGCTGAGGAGGGTGCGGAAACGCCCGGGAAACCAAAGCCCCACCCAGGGCCCTGTGCCCCTCAGCAATTATGAAGAGAAAGTTGAGGGGCAAAGGAAAGATTTGACGCTTTGGCTTCCAATCTTGGTAGATTAGGAGGTCAATCCACGCAAGAGACGCCGTCACTTGAGATCTAGAAAATATATAAGTAAAAGGAACAGTCAGAGTAAGCTATGGGTATGGCAGAGATCGCTCCGTTCTCACTCTGATAGACCAGCCCATCACCACTATAGGCAGTTATGCCTTTTACCTCCCTCAATCACAGAAAAAAAAAAAAAAAAAATATATATATATATATATATATATATATATTTTTTTTTTATTTAGACCATATTTAGGCCCAATAGACCTATTTTTATATTTTATATGTTGAATATTGTGTTTTCAAGGGTATATATAGATTCGTCTCGTCGTTGCGATTCCAACGGTATATGATTTTTTGGATTTAGACCATTTTGTAGGCCCAATAGGCCTAATTTTGATTATGAAAACTTCTAAATCACCCATAGACGGGTTATTTATGTATGGATTTTGCTCAATTTTCTACCACAAGTACACTTTCACCCGCTGAATCCAATGGCACAAACAAAATTCAAATCGGACCATTACTTTAGGATTTCGATTTTGAATCCAACTCCAGAAACGCCCGAAATGAGCACTTTTTCAACTTTAAAATTCTTCTGTAGGCTAAACTAAAGGTCCAAATGAATTTACCTGGTGCCATTCGATTTCTCTTGCCCAACATCTTCCACACATGGTCATATATTCCATTTTCGAAAAGCCATTCGCCCAGAATCAAACGTTATTTTTTAAAAACACCTGGGTGTATCTAGGGGTCGCTAGATACTCGGCGAAGCCGAGTACCTTGGCAGTTCATGTTCGAAGTTTGTGTTTGCAAGGGTATATATGGATTCCTCTCGTCGTTGCGATTCTAACGGTACATTTTACCGTCAGTTGGAAAGAAACAGACTATAGGCATATTGCAATATGAAGTCGGGTAGATAAAGTTAGGAACAAAAACAAAACTCATATTTCCAGCGATACGACAGAACATAGCGACGAAAATTGGAGGGAAATAAAAAGAGAGAGGGAACGAAAGAGAGAGGGAACGAAAGAGAGTGGGAACGAAAGAGAGAGGGAACGAAAGAGAGAGGGAACGAAAGAGAGAGGGAACGAAAGAGAGAGGGAACGAAAGAGAGAGGGAACGAAAGAGAGTGGGAACGAAAGAGAGAGGGAACGAAAGAGAGTGGGAACGAAAGAGAGAGGGAACGAAAGAGTGGGAACGAAAGAGAGTGGGAACGAAAACAATGGAGTAAAGCAAAGATAGGGGAACAGGGAGGGGAGCGCCAATGAGGGGAGGGATAGGGGTGAGGGAAGGCAATATCATCAGGGATATAGGGGAGGAAACACAAATAAGGGGGGGGGGGGGGAAATGATAAGGAAGAGGTATAGGGGGGATTACAGTGGAGATAAACAGGAGGGGGAGAGGAGGTATAGGGAGGGGGTTATAACGGAGATAAACAGGAGGGGGAGAGGAGGTATAGGGAGGGGGTTATAACGGAGATAAACAGGAGGGGGGAGGGGAGGTATAGGGAGGGGGGGGTTATAACGGAGATAAGCAGGAGGGGGGAGGGGAGGAACGGGAAACACAAGGGGTAGACAATATGGCCACAAGAGGTCTTTCCTACTCTGAATAAAAGGGCCTAAAAGTGGTAAACCATATGTATAGGTGATGTAATTGCTCAATGTCATCCAGAACATTACAACAATAAATAAAACACCTAAATACTATCGTGACGAATGTGGAGAGAGAGAGAGAGAGAGAGAGAGAGAGAGAGAGAGAGAGAGAGAGATACAGAAAGAGAGAGAGGGGGGGAGGGGGGGAGACGGCAATGACATGGGGGTAGGGTCGCGAGCTGAAGTTATAATAAAAGAGGAAACATTAAAACACAAATAAAGAGATATAGCAACAGTACCGAAAATAGATAGGAGAGACTCGTGGGGAGGCGGCAGGAGAGGGGCAGTAGGGAGAGGAGAAACCGAGAGCACCTGACAGGAATGGCAAGGGGAGGGTTGTGAGAAGAAGTTATAAGAGAACAAATATGAAAATGATAATAATGAAAGTATAGGGGAACAGGGCAGATAAGGTATAGGAGAGGGGAGGGGGATAAGGGGGCAGCAGGGAGAGAAGGTATAGGAGAGGGGAGGTGGATATAAGGGGGCAGTAGGGAGAGAAGGTATAGGAGTGGGGAGGTGGATATAAGGGGGCAGTAGGGAGAGAAAGAATAGTAGACGTGGGCAGCAATGGCAAGGGGGGAGGGTAGCAAGATGAAGCTATAAGACAAATATAATAATAAAAACAATAATAAAGAGAGAATAGAGAGACAATGCAATGAGCGCTAGGAGTGGGGAGCGGGAGAGGAGGAGGAGGACAGGAGAGCACCGGACAGGGAAGTTGCAAGAAAAAGGACAATAATAAAACCAAAACTAAAGAGAGCATACAGTGACAGTGCAAAGAGAGCTAGGAGTGGGGAGGTGGAGATGGGGGAGAGGAGAGGAGAGCACCGGACAACAATGTGGCAAGGGGGGAGGGGGGGTTGCTAGATGAAGTTATATGAAGAAAACAACGATAATAATAAAAACAAATGTAAAGGGAGACAGTGCAAAGAGGAGCTAGGAGGAGAGGAGAGGAGAGGAGAGGAGAGGAGAGGAGAGGAGAGGAGAGGAGAGGAGAGGAGAGGAGAGGAGAGGAGAGGAGAGGGGAGGTGGAGGAGAGGAGAGGATATGAGAGGAGAGGCGAGGAGAGGAGAGGAGAGGAGAGGAGAGGGAGGAGGAGGAGGAAGGAGAGGAGACGAGAGGGGAGAAGAGGGAGGAGGAGGAGGAGGAGGAGGAGGAGGAGGAGGAGAGTACTGGACAGCAATGTGGCAGGGGGGAGAGGAGTCGCTAGATGAAGTTATAAATATTGATAGAACTGGTGAGGGTCGGCGGAGGGGGAAGCACCTGCATGGTTCACACAGTAATGGGTAATCACTCCCTTGTATGTCTCGCCACTTGGGATGCTGCTCAGGGGGAGAAACTGTGAGATACACCCAAGCCAAGTGATAGGAGAATAATAAAAGGCGAGATTAATATTATAATCTAATGGCTTATCTTTTGAAACAATGAAGGAAAATATTGTAAAGGTTATGTTAAAGGAGACTAATATAATGCAAGATTATTATTATAACCTAATGGCCTATCTTTTGAAACAATGAGGGAAAATATTGTAGAGGTAATATGTAAGTATGCAATTAATACATTTTGAGTTGGGGGAAAAAAATGATATTCGTAGAAACATTGAGATACGCTAAGGTAGAAGAAAATATGATGCAAAATGTTAATCTTCTTACACAAGCTTATCTGCAGTATGTATAACATATACAACATTTTTGAAATAGGCAAAGTTAAAGTAACTTTATTTTTGCAAAAGTTTAATGCTCTTCTCATAGTTGGCTGTATAAGGATGTGTAAATACGTTTCAAATATTCAAAGTATAACATGAGACACAAACCTACGAGAAAGAACAATATATGAACAGCAGAATATCTAAATATATTCACAGCTTCAAATAATAGACACACAAAATTACTCTTATCGCAAAGGCGCATTTAAAGGTCCCTCATAAGTGAAAATGTGTAGCTCCCCCTCACTTCCCCACCCCACTACCACCACCACCGAGAAAACCCCCACTCAAAAGACCTCCTCCCCTCACCCATACACTCGCCCCTCCTCCCCCACCCCACTATCACCACTCAGAAGACCCCCCCCCCTACACTCTCCCCCCCCCCCCCCCACCCATACACCCGCCCCTCCTTCCTCCTCCCCCTAAACCTTCAACTAACGGGCCACAGCGAAGACCACTAAAGCTGAGAACAGGTAAAGAATAGCGACTCCTGCCTCTTGTGTTTTACTTACGCCATTTTCTACTGCTTCTTTTTTACACCATACCTACTGTGGCATATCTTCCCTCCCTTTGCGGTCAGTCTGTTTGTTCGACTGCTGGCTGTGGCTAGGATATATCCATTTCTATTTCTGTCAATCACCGTAACAATATAGTACACTATTGCGACGTATATAGAGCTTTAATATATAATAAAGGGGAAATATCTACGTGTCATATTAACGTTCAATCGGTTAAAACGCAAATACGTAAATCATAACTTATATGAAAGCTGACATACGCACGAGTCCCAAGGAGGCCGCTAGCGCCATTGGTCAACGAAAGGGCAGGCCCGCTCAATACTCGCCGAGTCTCAGCCAATCACAACTCGCGATGAAATTAATATAGTGACGTCACCAGCTCCCCAGGGATGAGCAACCTGTCAAGAAATATGCGCGGGAGAAATATTGTTATGAGGCGCGTGTGTCATTCCCACACTAACTCCACCATCCTTCACCTCCATATGAATTATTCAACAGCGGCTCAACTCAGAGAGAGAGAGAGAGAGTGCCAGGAGAGAGAGAGAGAGAGAGGGGGGGGGGTCTGTGTTTGCTTACTTCATATTTGAGAGAGAGACAAAAAGAGAGAGAGCGGGGGGAAGGGGGGTCCTGTGTTAACTTACTTCATATTTGAGAGAGAGAGAGAGAGAGAGAGAGAGAGAGAGAGAGAGAGAGAGATAGATAGAGAGCGAGAGAAGAGGAGAGAGAGAGAGAGAGAGAGAGAGAGAGAGAGAGAGAGAGAGAGAGAGAGAGAAAAAGGGGAAGGGGAAGGGGAGGGCCTGCAGTGTTTGCTTGCTTCATATCTGTTTGCCTTACACTTCATCGTACACTGTGTTTTACGGTAGCGCTGCTCGGGGTGGTACGCTTCGGGAACTTTACCTTGTTTACTGCCCGGCGAGGGGAGATGTGGAAACGGTGTGGGGTTTTACTTTTATGAATGGAAAGTAAAAGATATATTAAGACGAAGAGATATATATGGGAGATGGGAATGTTTTGGGTTTTATGATTTGAGAGTAAATTAAATATAAATACGAAGCCATATATAGGGGAAATATGAAAGTAAAGGAAATATAGAGGGGAGATGTGAAAACGGTGTGGGTTTTGTTTTTATGATTGAAGAGTAAAGGAAATATAAAGACGAAGAAATATATACACAAAGCAATATAAACAATAACTATATAGACGAAGAAATATATTGGGAGATGTGGAAACGGTAAGGGTTTTGTGTTTATGATTGGAAAGTAAAGGACATAATATTATATAGATGAACAATTATATAGGCCAGATTTGAAACTGAAGGAAATACTGGATAATGACGAAGAAATCTATAAGGGAGAGGGAATGGGTTGTTTTTTATGATTCAAGACTAAAGGAAATATAAAGATGAAAACATATATATATATATATATAGGGGAGATGTACATGGTTTACGGTTTACTTTTATGATTTGAGAGTAAAGGAAATATAAAGACAAAGGAATATATACTGTAGATCCATGGTGCTGTTGCAAATTGAATATCCATCTATTTATCGGTTGTAATTTTGTGCTATTAACCCCTATTTTACCGGCGACGTCTTTTTAGATTTATTCTAGCTATATTTAGACCAATTCGTGCAGTTTAAGAAAGATCTGTGGTAGTAGAAACGGTTAAGTGTGATAGTCTGTAGCCTCTTAATTGATAAACCTCCTGTGATGAGTGCCTCCCCTAGAGTTGATAGTCACAGGGTCAAAATGAAGAAATGTTAGAGCCAAAATGTCTGGACTCACGGAGTTTGAAACTATGTAAGTACAGTCGCGCTAATAAGTGATGTATCGGCACCAAGTATGTTTTCATCAATAATTGGTATCAGCAATATCTAAGCTTAATTTCTTCCTATCGAGTGAAATATACCAACATATTCCTACACTTACCCACCCTATTCAACATCTGACAGACATTAGTACAGCACAGAGCGACCCAAACTTAATGACAGCAGGGCCATGACTTATTAGCGCGACTGTACATACTTTAAGCTTCGTGTATTTAGTAAGTTGTTTGCGTGATAATAAGATGATTTGCCTTATGAAATTGGGCATCTACTTGCATGTATCGTATGAAATAGTTGCATACTTGTGGATGAACGAACAAAGATACGTGTAGTGCTTGCATTTGTTTGCGTGTATGGTTTACATAGTTGTATGTGAATGTGCAATAAACTGCGTGCTGGCTATCATGCACAGTACTCTTGTGTTTATAAGTAACACATCATCATTATGTGTGTACGTGGTTATAACATACTATTGACTGTGACTGTGTGTGTGTGTGTATGTGTTTCCATAATTGTTTCCAAGTTTGTGTATGAGCATGTCTGTGTAAGTGTGTACGCATGTGTTTCACCGTGAGTATGAGCGTTTGTGTGTGTGGGTGTGGGCCATAAATCTTGGTGGTAGTATGAGTTAAAGGTGCGATGCTGGGAGGCCAAGCAGGCTTCCTGAGGCCGCCAGCATGTTTATATCACTAGAAGGTTGTACGGGAGTAAAGCAGATTCATTCACACCATTAGACGATGCAATATAGCTTAGGAAAAGTTTATTAATATCACCTCTTCACATCAGCTACCCTTAAATGATGTTATATAGCTTAGGAAGTGTTTATTAATTCGCTTTTTCAGCTTAGGAAGTGTTTATTAATTCGCTTCTTCAGCTTAGGAAGTGTTTATTAATTCGCTTCTTCAGCTTAGGAAGTGTTTATTAATTCGCTTCTTCAGCTTGGGAAGTGTTTATTCATTCACCTCTTCACCTCAGCTACCCTTCACTCATCATCTACCCTTAAATGTTTTGTTCAAGCTAGGAAGAGTCTCATCATGTTTATATCACTCGGAGGTAGTACTTCTTCTTTTCAACTAACCTTAGATGATGTACAGTAGTTTGATGTAGTAAGGGGTAGAGGAAATGCATTCACCTTTTCTCATCAGCAACCCTCAGCCGATGTTATTTAGCTTAGGAAGAGTCTCAGCGTGTTTATATCACTCAGAGATTCATTCAGCTCTTCTCGGGAGCTACCCGTATATGATGTTATCCAGCTTAGGAAGAGTCTCCACGCTAATGAGACAGAGGTATGGATTGGTTTGTTTGTCTTTTCTTTGTTTAATATCATAATAGCTCTATCCAGTCGACGTTTTCAGCTTAGGACTCTCGGCAAGTTTATATCACCATAGGATATTGGGGCAATCATTGCGAAAGGAAAATAATTCAGATCCTCTTCTGATACTTCAGTTACTCTATATCACATCCACCTCATTAGTTTTCTGTTTTACTTTCTAACTGAATTATCTGTAATGTATCGGAGTTGGCCTGGTCATAGTGGCTGTCTTGAAGAAGGTGGTGCTTCACGGGATTAAAGGAACAGTGGAGTTGATTGTGATTATCAAAAGTTGGGTCGTTAGAGAGAGAGAGAGAGAGAGAGAGAGAGAGAGAGAGAGAGAGAGAGAGAGAGAGAGAGAGAGAGAGAGAGAGAGAGAGAGAGAGAGAGAGAGAGAGAGAGAGAGAGAGAGAGAGAGAGAGAGATTTAAAGTGAGATGGCGGGAAGTATAATAAGTAAAGTCAACCTTTTTCTTATACTCGTACAGAAGTTTATTTAACATCTCCTGGGGATTAAGAGAGAGACTTCACTTGCCATAATGACCTTTATTTACCGCCCCACAGAGGGGATGCGAATACACAATTATAAATTTCAATACACTTATTGTTTGTGGTACGGTCGCGCTAATAAGTCATTGCTCAGCTGTCATTACGTTTGGCTCGCTTTGTGCAGTATTAATGTCTGTCAGATGTTGAATAGGGTGATTAAGTGTAGGAACATGTTTGTATATCTCACTTGAAATGAATAAATCAAGTTTAGACATTGCTGATACCAATTATTGATCAAAATATACTGGGTGCCGAGACATCACTTATTTGGCCGATTGAACAAAGGTACAGTTACAATATAGACCTATTTTACTTGTCATAACATCAATACTGAGATACAATAATTCAGTTATAATTGGGCACATAATATCAATGTCTTAGTCATGTACAACATATTCCTATTTTACTAAACATAATATCAATACAGTGATACAATAATTTAACTAAGATTGGGCACATAAAATAAATGTCTTGGCCATCTGCAGCATGGGCCTATCATACTAAGCATAACATCAATACAGACATTAAAGTTTCTTGAGATAAGATTCCAAGAGGTAAACTTCTGCACAGGAAAGTGTGACAGCAACTTGCTCAGTTGTGTTACAGAGAGAGAGAGAGAGAGAGAGCTAATAAGATTGAGATATTCTTAAAGCGAAATGGCTAGAAGAATTATTTTTGAAGCCAACTTTTGTCTTATGCTCTTCCAGAAGTTTATTTGCCATCTTCTGGGAATTGAGAGAGAGAGAGAGAGAGAGAGAGAGAGAGAGAGAGAGAGAGAGAGAGAGAGAGAGGAGAGAGAGAGGAGAGAGAGAGAGATAGAGAGAGAGAGATAGAGAGAGAGAAGAGAGAGAGATAGAGAGAGAGAGCGAGAGAGAGAGCGAGAGATAGCGAGAGAGAGATAGAGAGAGAGAGAGAGAGAGAGAGCTAGAGAGATAGCGCTCTCTCTCCTCTCATCTCTCTATCTCTCTCTCTATCCGCTCTTTCTGTCTCTCGCGCTCTCTATCTCTCTCTCTCTTCTCCCCTTCTCTCGGCTCGCTCTCGTCTCTCTCTCTCTCCTCTCTCTCTCTCTCTTCTCTCTCTCTGCTCTGACGAATGTTATGCAAAACTAACTTCCATTTTTCTCACGCCCAACTCGAAATAAAAAATAAAAAACATCCTACATATTTGTGTTGCCTTTTCTCCCACGCTCGTCGCCTCATATATTTACAGGGAAAATTTGAGCCTTGCTGTTGTCGGGGCCCGGGGGAAGAAAATGAGTAATGGTGACAGAGAAGGTCGTTTGTCATGCAGGTTGGAGCTGGCTGGCCGAGTGTATATACTTAACAAAACATTTACGACTTGGCTTCTCCCTACAGATGTCGTAAATCATGACAGTTGATGTCTTAGGTCCGGTATAGTACCCTAAACAATCTTAATAATTGTAGGATAGTAATAATATTGAGCCAGTAGGGACCTGAGGACAGAAGATAACTGGGGACACAAGACACTTTAGGACAGTAGAAACCTGGATGTTTGTGAGTAATAGAGGTTAATGTTCAAGAGTTTTGGCATAGTTACTTGCACTAGGGTATAGGACATGTGGAATAGATTGCACTAGTTTCCTTATCAGATAGGATGTCATAAATGTATAGTGTATACCACCTCATTTACGTAGGGCACGTGGTACCCGTCTTGCAACTCAATCCCACCCCTACTCTGTGCAACTCTCCAACCCAAGAGTGAAACGTTACTCCTCAAACTTTCTTCTCGACTCAACAGCTGAGCTCTGGAACTCTCTCCCAGAATCAGTCTTTCCCTCTTCCTATGACTTAAATTGCTTCAAACTCGGTGTGTCTAGGCATTTTGGCTCGAACGTCCCTTGATTTTGGCTCTGTCACTCTTTCAACTATGGGGGAGGCACTCGCTATAGGCAGTTCTGCCTTTTGCCTCCCTCAATCACATAGAAAAGAAAAAAAATCGAACTCCAAGCTCCTATAGACTGCTAGGTGAACAGAGGCATTGGGTGTGAGGAGATGGTGTAACCCCTTCTGTACCGGCGACGTCTTTTATATTTTCGTCTAGCATTAGTTAGACGGTTTTGTGCAGTTTAAGAAGGAGCTGTGAAAGTCAGAAGGGTTAAGGGAAATAGTTCGAAGCCTTTTCATTGCTGGAGGCCCTTTTTAAAGCTAATAAATCGTCTAATGGTTGCCAGAATATAATGAAGAGGACGTCACCGGTACTGAACGGGTTAACTGTTTCTCCCTGGCCAGGAATAGAAAAAAACAACTGGAGAAACATATATGTAATCTCAGAAACATATATGTAATCTCAGAAACATATATGTAATCTCAGAAACAGTAAGAA
This sequence comes from Paralithodes platypus, assembly GCA_032716605.1. Taxonomy (NCBI): domain Eukaryota; kingdom Metazoa; phylum Arthropoda; class Malacostraca; order Decapoda; family Lithodidae; genus Paralithodes; species Paralithodes platypus. The sequence goes on from CM064529.1 coordinate 8,857,705, forward strand.
CAGTAAGGACCTGGGGACATCACAAACCTTGCAATTAACCCTTTCAGTCATTTGTAACGCATTCTTTCGTTTTATCATGGCTCTTACTAGACGTTTTTTTAAAGTACCGAATAGGTTTGTGGTAGTTAACCCTTTTGTACCGGTGACAAAGTATAATTAAACGATAAATATATATTCGCAAATCAATGTACCCATCCCGCCTTAAGGGGAGATCTCCACTTCAGGGATTTTTTTCTTGACCCCTTTCTCCCCTCCCTGTGTTAGAGCCTCCATTGCTTTGATATTATAACACGTTTTTGTGCCCCATTAGTTTAGCGATTTTACCGAACTGTCAACACAACCGCCATATTAAGACCTTTCGTGCTAGTCAGAGTGTCGATTTTATCCTGGCGAGCGTTAGCGAGCCTGTAAATTACGAGGAATCGGCCTTCGGCCCGTGACCTTTTTCTACCGGGTGAAAAAAAAAAAAAAAATGTACAAATTTATCTTGAAAGAGACTCAAGGGGGTGTAATTTTAAGCTTGATGGAGGTCTAGGGAACAAACTAAATACCTCCCCTTAAAGCAGAGGGGAAAGGGAATATAGAAAAACAGACCTGAATACAAAATATAGCACACACACACACACACACACACACACACACACACACACACACACACACACACACACACACAAAAGACCTGTGAGACAGTTTCACCTACGGGCTCAACAAAATTCGATAACACGGGCCGGCAGATTTTAATTTAATCTTTATTGCGTATCTGTTTAGCTTTCATAGCTTGGCCGGACAATCAGTTAATTGAGCATATATAGAGCACGGCGCGCTTAATGCACTTTACAGAATATTCTTTTGATTATCTAATGAGTAATCTCTCGGCAGTAAAATTAACTCCACTGAATGTCTATATATTTTGTTGTGCTGGTCGTATATTGCCGCGCCGGACTGTTTTGATAATGTAGTCGTGTTGATACCGTTGCCATTAATGATTTGCTCTGTTCTGAATTAATTAAAAAAACTGTTTGTAATTGATAAAACGGGATGGGGTGAATGTATTGATATAGTTATAGAGCTTGTAGTTTATAAACGGGATGGGGTGAATGTTTTGATACTAGTTTATAGAAGGTATTTTTTTTTGTAGTTTATAAACGGGATGGGGTGAATGTTTTGATATAGTTATAGAGCTTGTAGTTTATAAACGGGATGGGGTGAATGTTTTGATATAGTTATAGAGCTTGTAGTTTATAAACGGGATGGGGGGTTGACATGTTTTGATATAGTTTATAGAGGTTTCGTAGTTTATAAGCGGGATGGGGTGAATGTTTTTGAATATATTATAGAGCTTGTAGTTTATAAACGGGATGGGGGTGAATGTTTTTGATATAGTTATAGAGCTTGTATTTTATAAACGGGATGTGGTGAATGTTTTGATATAGTTATATATCTTGTAGTTTATAAAACGGGATGGGGGTGAATGTTTGTGATATAGTTATAAGATGCTTGTAGTTTATACACGGGAAATGGTGTGAATGTTTGATATAGTTATAGAGCTTATAGTTTATAAACGGGATGGGGTGAATGTTTTTGATATAGGTTATAGAGCTTGTCGTTTATAAACGGGATGGGTGAATGTTTTGATATAGTTATAGAGCTTGTAGTTTATAAACGGGATGGGGTGAATGTTTTGATATAGTTATAGAGCTTGTAGTTTATAAACGGGATGGGGTGAATGTTTTGATATAGTTATAGAGCTTGTAGGTTGTATAAAGGCGGGATGGGGTGAATGTTTTTGATATAGTTTATAGAAGCTTATAGTTTATAAACGGGATGGGGTGAATGTTTTGATATAGTTATAGAGCTTGTAGTTTATAAACGGGATGGGGTGAATGTTTTGATATAGTTATAGAGCTTGTAGTTTATAAACGGGATGGGGTGAATGTTTTGATATAAGTTATTAGAGCTTTGTAGTTTATAAACGTGATGGGGTGAGTGTTTTGAGTATAGTTTATAGAAGCTTGTAGTGTATAAACGGGATGGGGTGAATGTTTTTGTATATAGTTATAGAGCTTGTAGTTTATAAACGGGATGGGGTGAATGTATTGATATAGTTATAGAGCTTGTAGTTTATAAACGGGATGGGGTGAATGTTTTGATATAGTTATAGAGGTTGTAGTTTATAAACGGGATGGGGTGAATGTTTTGATATAGTTATAGAGCTTGTAGTGTTCCCATCCTCACTGTGTTGTTTTAACTCTTGAATGGAGAGGAGGGTGTTACAATAATTATGTATATGTACAGTGGCTTACTTTAAGGGGAGGTTTTTAGTGTGTTTCCTAGACTTCCATCAAGCTTGAAATTACACCCCCTTGACCCCTTTTCAAGATAAATTTGTACATTTTTCGCTAGAAAAATGTCCCGGCCAAAGGCCGGTTCCTCTTAAATTACAGACTCGCTATCGCTCGCCAGGAAAAAATCGACACCTAAATGGGACGAAAGGTCTTAAAAGTGACATAAATGGGGTGCAACTTCTTAAAATCGCCAAACTAATGGGGCAAACATCTTAAAATCTCAAAAGCAATGGGGCTAGACATGAGAGAGAAAGGGGTCCAGAAAAAGTCCCTCAAGTGGATATCTCCCCTTAATATTATCGTGCCCTTTGTAACCCGTTCAGTACCGGTGACATCCTTTTAAAGATGTTCTGGCAATGATGAAACGCTTATATTCAGCTTAGGAAAGTTCTCTAGCAATAATGAAGCTTCAAACTATCTCCTCCAACCCATTAAACTACCACAGATCCTTCTAATGCTTCATAATATCGTTTAAATATAGCTAGAATATAATATAACACGCGTCGCTGGTACTCAAAAGGTTAACATTCGTGGTCCAGACATAATTGAATATATATTTTATACGTAATATCAACATAATTTGCTTCAACAAAACAATGATGCAAATGATGTTGAAGATAATATGTATAAAATATAAATTAAATTTGATCTTAATGGGGGAAGGTTAACTTTTTGGTCGATTTTTTCATATACTTCTCATTTTTCTAGTCTCCTCCCTAGACCTCCATCAAACTTAAAATATTAACCGCAGAACCCCCCTTCAGGATCTATCCTCCTTCACCCCTTCTCCCTCTTTCCCAGCTCTCCTCCTCCCAATCTCTCATCCTCATCCCTAGACCAAACCTCCATAGTTTCCCCTCTGTAACTATCTCTCCCTACCTTCCCCCTCACCTCCCTATTCACCCTCCCTCAATATTCCTCCCCCCCCCCCCCCCTCCTTATCATCCTTCACCCTCTGACCAATCCTTACTGTTACGTTTCCCCTCTTGTAACTTTAATCCTCCTCCCCCCCTCCTCTCCCACCACCTCTCCACTCCTCCTCCCCTCTCCTCCCCCAACCCTCTCTTCACTCCCCCTCTCCTCCCCCCAGCCACCCCTTTAACCCCCACTCTCCTCCCCCACCCCTTCTTCACTACCCCTCCTTCTCCTCCTCACCCCAGCCATCTCTCCACCCCCACCCCCTCCCCCTCTCCTCCCCACCCCTCCCCCTCTCCTCCCCACCCCCTCTTCACTTCCTACTCCCCTCTCCTTCCCCCACTCATCTCTCCTCCCCCCCCCCCTTCGTCACCTCAGTCCACGCGCCATAAAAGTGCGATAAAATATGATAGCAATATATCACACTGAGTCCTGTGGCCCGCCCTTCTCTCTCTCTCTCTCCCTCTCTCTCTCTCTCTCTCTCTCTCTCTCTCTCTCTCTCTCTCTCGTAGGAAAATTATACAAATAAAATGTAGCATTTTATATTTACTCAAAAACGAAATTCAGTGTTAACAATTAATAGTTGGTAATAAGTACTTACTGTAGTGTGCCCGAGGCGTTTGCTGTGCAGAGTGACCTTCTACCTTCTTTCAAAATACACCTGACATTCTCTCTTCTGGTCCCATAATTGCTCCCCCGCTTGACGATCTTTCTGTCACTTGCTGGCTTGACATTTGTACACCCCTCCATACTCTCTCTCTCTCTGTCTGTCTGTCTGTCTCTCTCTCTCTCTCTCTCTCTCTCTCTCTCTCTCTGTCTGTCTCTCTCTCTCTGTCTCTCTCTGTCTGTCTGTCTGTCTGTCTGTCTGTCTGTCTGTCTGTCTGTCTGTCTGTCTGTCTGTCTGTCTGTCTGTCTGTCTGTCTGTCTGTCTGTCTGTCTGTCTGTCTCTCTCTCTCTCTCTCTCTCTCTCTCTCTCTCTCTCTCTCTCTCTCTCATCATCTTTTGTTTATGGGCGCGTTATAGTCATGCAAACTTCACTGCCATTGCATATATGAAGAACCGGTTTTCATAAAATATATCTTACGGTTGTTAAGTGCTGCACCAAAATGTCCACTGCAAAAATGTTCTAATATATTGCGTGTCTACCACGTCACAAATAATATATGTTTATCATATTTATCTTTGTCTTTTGTCTTTTCATCTCTACCTCCCTCATCTCTCCATTTCCTCTCCTCCCAGCCTTTCCTTCCTCCCTATAGTTTTTCTCCCCTCTCTCGCCCTCCCCCCCCCCCCTTCATTCATTCTGCTGTCTTCCTGCCTCCCGTCCTTCCTCAACCCCCCCCCCCCCCCCCCACCCCCAACCCATTGTATATGTTCAGTGCCTTCCTTATTTTCTTGGACCTTTTAAACCCTTTTCTTCTCACACAGCTTTATTCCTTCACTCGATCTTTTAAAGCGAACATTCATGTCATTCTTCTTTCCCACTCATTCTGTATTTCTTATCCATATCACTTTTTAATCTCAAAGTATCTTCTCGCTGTATCCGATTGCTTGTTTTCCTTCTCATGTGACTTAAAATCGTATCGCGTAATTGAGAGGCGTAGATTATGAACACAAGTTGAAGGTTTATTGAGTCTTACCTATACATTTTGCACTTGTTCTTGTATTGATATAACTTAACTTACTATGCTACCCTTCTTCCCCAGCCCATAGTATTTGGTATCACTAGATCAGCTACAATGAATCCATATTGCATCCTGTAATTTGGTTATACCCATTCAGTACCGGTGACATCCTTTTCATCATATTCTGGCAACAATTTGTCGATTTTAGTCAGGTTAGGCAGGACGTCTAACCCTTGAAAGATTACAGTCTATTTCAAATTAATCCTTTTAACTACCATATACCTGTATCTTTCCTAAGCTTCATAAAATTGTCTAAATGTAGCAGAAATAAAATAATAAGGACGTCGCCAGTTTAGAGAGGGTTAATTCATCTAGCAGCAAATTCCTTCCCATAGCAACTTATTTCTCAATACTACTACAGTATCTCTCTGGATCACATCAATGGCAATATTTCATATTTAACAGCATATTTCGAGAAAAAATATTTATTATAGCTGATTATTAACAAACTAACTTATACATAATTATGTTTATTTTATTATACATATATATATATATTTTTATTATATTTGTTTTGTATGCATTGCTCAGCTACTCTTACTTTGTTGACTCTTCTCTAACACGTAATTTTGTCAGTCAGTTGCTTGATTTTTTTGTTTCATGTTATATTTTTTATGTTCACTATCATTACTTTAGCGTTTGTTTACTTGTGTGATGCATATGTTTCACTTACTATGCCTCTCTCTCTCTCTCTCTCTCTCTCTCTCTCTCTCTCTCTCTCTCTCTCATCCTTCATTACTCCCTCGCCATCATGTCACCGTTCTTTTAATCTCGTCTCATATATCTCACCCTTCTACAATTTAATCATCTTCACGCGTTATTGTTGTATTTATATCCTAGTACTCTCACTCTAAATTCCTGGTCTCTTCCATATTAACTCTTTCACTCTTGCCCTTCACCTTTCATTCCTAACCTCAGCTCTATCTGTATATTTATTATGTTTTAACCCCTTCAACACGATCACGTAATTTTTTATCATACTTTGGTTACCATTAGTCGATTTTCTTTACCTTATAATCTACTTCTAGGGCTCAGAGGGGAAAAACCGATCTCAATAAACCCTCTGGATAACTTAAGTCCTTCGTAAACTGCATACAATCATCTAGCTTTACCCAAAATCAAAGGTAAAAAGGCGTCATCGTGGTGAAATGGTTAAATTGTTCAACTTTACCCTCGTTTGCCACTTTATTCTTTTCATTGTTTTTCTGCACTCCAGCACCTTCAAAGAGTACCAGTATTCCGTTTATCATGGCTTGTTATATCACATATCACTTGCTGATTTAGGACTTTAGATCGTCTCTCTGTCACATTTTCATCTACATTGGCACATTGTAATTTCGCCTGTTCCCTCTATTCCCCTTATGTAAGCCCTTTAACCGGTTCGATATTTGTTCATTCGTCATGCTCCGTCTTATTTAATTTATTGTCACTCTGCTGATTTCACCCTTCATTTCATCCCTTACACCCTCTGTACCCCTCTTTTGATTCCTCTCTTCCTTTCCTTTTTATACTAATGGTACTATTCTGTGGTACTGTGTTCCTATTATTTATCAAACTCGTATTTATCTTACTATAATGTGGACATTCTTAGTTTTCTAGCACCCCCATTTGATTCCACATTTGTCCAGTTATTTCCTTCCATCACATTTCTCAACCTATACTACATGTCAGCTCGATTACGCCACCCTTCCCTTGTCAAATTTAATCTTTTGTCAACTTGTCTCATATTCCTGACTTAAGCCCATCGCATCTCAACTAATCTTGTACCATTTGTCGTATTCAATATCTTATTTAATTTTCGTCCATAGCAATCCTAATACATTATTCAGCATCTTTACTCACATGTCAAATTTGGATCTAATTGTTGTCCCCCCCCCCAGTCCTCTCTCTCATATAAACTCATGTTAACGTAATTTCATCAAGACAAAAGTCCTCAGCCAAAACCCGTCTTTTTAATGTTACAATTGTACGTATCATTCAAAGAGCTTTATCCCACATATTGTAACATTTAGATCCTCTCACCCCATCACCACCCTGTTACCACTTTCACCCCATCACCACCCTGTTACGTCTTTCACCCCATCTCACACTATCAACCACCCCCATTTACCTTTTTCACCCCATCACCACCCTGTTACTTCTGTTACCCCATCACCACCCTGTTACCTCTTTCACCCCATCATCTCCCTGTTACCTCTTTCACCCCATCACCCACCCCTTTATCTCTTTCACCCCCTCACCACTCTGTTACCTCTTTCACCCCATCATCTCTCTGTTACCTCTTTCACTCCATCACCCACCCCTTTATCTCTTTCACCCCATCACCACTCTGTTACCTCTTTCCCCCCATCATCTCCCTGTTACCTCTTTCGCCCCATCACCACCCTGTTACCTCTTTCACCCCATCACTACCCAGTTACCTCTTTCACCCCATCATCACCCTTTTTACCCCATCACCACCACCAATCTCACCCCATCCCCACCCCGATTAATTCACCCTTCCATAAAGTGCCACCCTTTCTCCCCCCCTCCCCCCCCTCCCACCCCCCCCCCCCCCATTCTTCATAAAGACTGTCATCTGGCGCTCAGGGGGAAGTTAATAACGTTTTATTCACTCTTTTATCCATTACAATTGTCCATATGTTTATATTAAATCATTTCACGGTCCCCGGCGGCCCGTCCTCCCCTCCTCCGCTATTACCATAAGTACACACGGATCCCACCTCTCCCGAACATCGCTATTTTGGCTTCGTTTAGCGTAATCAGGTGTTCGTTTTCCTATTATTGACTTAAAATCGGGTGAAGTACATGGTTGTTTATCATCATTCTCCGCTAGGGATGTTTGTGTTGGTGGGGTGATCATTGTTTGGTGCTTGGTTGGTGTTTTTGGGGTTTGTTTTGGTTTCAGATTGCGAGGGTTGGGACGAGGGGTGTGACAGGACTGGATCAGCGGAACATTTCGCACCCGTCTCACACCTGACCGTCATTCACCCTCATTTATTCTCTCTCTCTCTCTCTCTCTCTCTCTCTCTCTCTCTCTCTCTCTCTCTCTCTCTCTCTCTCTCTCTCTCTCTCTCTCTCTCTCTCTCTCTCTCTCCAATATATATACCTCTTCGTTATTCTATTCAAAACCGGAACATTTGCTTTTACCTATCACTCCCTTCTTTCGACATGAGATATAATTTTCCTCTTTATCTGTCCTCAACTGTACCTCCATTCCTCCCACACTTCTTCCTCCCAACCCCCTTTCTTCCATCTCCCTCCCTCTTTCCTCCATTCCTCCCATCTCCCTCTCATATATCTCCTTCACCTCCCTTCTTCCCACCTCTTTCCAATCTCGCCACCTCCCTTTCTCCCTCCCTTCTCATATCCCCCACTCATTCATTTTTCTCCCCCCCCCCCCTCCCTACTCACCCTCCCGTGGCGTTTACCATGGTCGTCGTTTAATCTTGTCCACTCGTTTATCGACAACTTCGCACGTATGGCTGATCAAAGTCGCTTAACCCTTTCAAGATCCAATGCGCATTTCTTATTTGTTTTCAGGCTATTATTAGACAAGTTTATTTAGATTAGGAACGGCATATGGAAGTCAAAGGGTTAATATAGATAGTTTTTACCCTTATAATTCCCACAGATCCTTCTTATACACACTATAAAATCGTCTAATGATAGCCAGAATAAAATGTCAAAGTGCGTCATGATCCTCAAAGGGTTAATATTACCCTTTAGCTCGTTAAGTACAACGGCATTATCTATCTGAATAGTAATTGTAGCTGCTTCTGGATTGGCTTCAAGACAATATAAACCATATGTTGTTTTTATCATAATGTCATATTTATCATGTTCTCACAAAGACATTTTTAACTGTCTTCGTGGTGCGGTGCATAAGGTGTTGATGTTCGGTGTGAGCATCCTGGGTTCGAATCCACGGACTGCCACATGTGTTTGTAAATTTCATAAATCGATTTTAGGAGTATAGTTGGTTGTTGGAAGGAACATAATAATTAAGTTGTTGAACATTCAGTCCACTTTATATCACAATGTTATATTACATTATACTTATAGTTGAATACATATAACGCAAAAAAATACTTTTCTATCAATTTTCCATATCATGCACATTATTGTATACTAACATTTCGAAAACGCAGTAAACCACCTATTTAAATCAATATAGGTGAAATGTAATCTTTGTTTTCGAAAACTATATTTAACCATGGGTATCACAGAATAACTTATTACAAAAAATACGTTTTCACATCACCTCTGAAACTGTTAAGCATTATTCACAATCCGTGCTTAATTAATTTAATTCTAGATCTTCTTCCTTTTACTTTTAGAGTTTTGTCCAAAGCTCGATTAAATAGTTCGGGTGAAACTAGATGAATAAGTAGTTATGTGATAATATGGAATTTATTTTTTACAGTTTATGTAACACAAGTGACGATGTTTTTTTTTGTTCCCTTTGGTCCCCGACACATCTATTGATCTCGAACAAAAATCAATAACCCGACACTGACAACAACAACAACAACAACACCAGCAAAAACCCAGATTTCAATTATAATTCCACCATTCTGTTAGTCATCGTTAGTTATTGTTTTGTTCTTGTTTGCAAGTTGAAAATGCACATATAACAAATTCAAGCTTGGATGATATCAGATTAAACTAGCCTAGAGATTAGGGTCAATATACGAGTATATTTATATTACTAGATAACCGGTATATCAAGTCGCTCTCTCTCTCTCTCTCTCTATATATATATATATACATATATATACATATATATATATATATATATATATATATATATATATATATAAGTAATTAAGACATCAGTAGGGGGCCGAGGGCACCGCAATTTCCATAACAAGAGGAAGAATAGATAGAGATAGAGCTGCACCATACGCCATGTTTATTACTCGAATTTTCGGCATCAACAAGGTGCCATCTTCAGGTTATACAGACTGATCCATCCTAAAAATATACAAAATAAGTATTATACTATTGGAAAGAAAATGGATCTAATGTAATACATTTTATCACTTAATAAGCTGAAATATACCTAGTGAAAAAGCTCCCAAATACATACAAAACAACATTAATCATAACCCACTGGCCTCGAACTCCATCCTGTAAACAATGAACATCAAACAAAAAAGCCCAAATTCTTTGATAATTGATAAGCACATAATCACAAAAATACAAAAAACACCCATGTACAGTACCTCAAAAACCTAAGCACATCGTAAGATATCCACACCCCATGATAGCTAAGGGACAACTAAACTAACCCAACTCAACCAAACACAACTGTTCATACAACCAATCCCCAAGTTTCGGACACTAATTGCAGAGAATGATATAAAATAAAACATTATGAATTGTGTGAAACGTTAAGTTCAGGATTGATCTGTTTTATTAGTAATTTTTCACCAATAAGTGCTTCATAGTGGCTCCGAAACTTGGCAACTATTTGAAAATCCTCAGGAGTGTAGGGATGGTTTTGTTCTCTAGCATCATTACGAATGTTTTTTTTTTTTTTTTTTTTTTTTTGCAAAAATTGACCTGATCGACGACTTTTACCAATGTGCTCGAACATTCGCACTTTAAAGGCACGTCCAGAACATCCTATATACCTGATCTGACAACCAGGACAAGTAAATTTATATACGATGTTAAAAATGCCCTTTAACGGTAAAGTAAGTTATCAGTACAGAAAATACATATCAAAATTGTTGAGTACTAGTTTCCCCGCGGTTAATTTTATAATTATATTCACGAATGAGTTTACCATAAAAAAAATCTTCTCATTTAAAGATCGAGTGCCTGACCAATTGTGCTCGAACATCGTATATAAATTTACTTGTCCTGGTTGTCAGACCAGGTATATAGGATGTTCTGGACGTGCCTTTAAAGTGCGAATGTTCGAGCACATTGGTAAAAGTCATCGATCAGGTCAATTTTTGCAAAAAATGTATTTTTCGGCCATTCGTAATCATGCCAGAGAACAAAACCATCCCTACACTCCTGAGGATTTTCAAATAGTTGCCAAGTTTCGGAGCCACTATGAAGCACTTATTGGTGAAAAATTACTAATACAAAATATCAATCCTCAACTTAACGTTTCACACAATTCATAATGTTTTATTTTATATCATTCTCTGCAATTAGTGTCCGAAACTTGGGGATTGGTTGTATGTACAGTTGTGCTTGGTTGAGTTGGGTTAGTTTAGTTGTCCCTTAGCTATCATGAGGTGTGGATATCTTACGATGTGCTTAGGTTTTTGAGGTACTGTACATGGGTGTTTTTTGTATTTTTGTGATTGTGTGCTTATCAATTATCAAATAATTTTGGCTTTTTTGTTTGATGTTCATTGTTTACAGGATGGAGTTTGAGGCCAGTGGGTTATGATTAATGTTGTTTTGTATGTATTTGGGAGCTTTTTCACTAGGTATATTTCAGCTTATTAAGTGATAAAATGTATTACATTAGATCCATTTTCTTTCCAATAGTATAATACTTATTTTGTATATTTTTAGGATCAGTCTGTATAACCTGAAGATGGCACCTTGTTGATGCCGAAAATTCGAGTAATAAACATGGCGTATGGCGCAGCTCTATCTCTATTCTTCCTCTTGTTATATATATATATATATATATATATATATATATATATATATATATATGTGTGTGTTTATTTAGGTGTATATTTGATTAGGTGATATTGATTTTGTTATATTCGGTATCCAGTATGTTCGAGTTGTAATTTAGTTTTCCGTATGTTCCCTTCCCAGCTCCAAACTAAAAAAAAACAAAAAACAAAACACCACCACCCGCTCATTATCTAATACACTATACCAGCGAGTGGCCAGCTGTCCTGTATGTCCTAATGTGAGGTGGATTAGGACATAAAGACTCCATGTTTACAGCCGGACGAACAGAGGAACAGTTTCAGAGAGATTATTTTATGGAACAAGTGGTGGCTGGCAAAGGGGGAATGGAAGGAGGGGGGAGGGGGGAACAAGAGAGGAAGAGGGGGGAGGAGGTGCGTGAAAGGGGATAAAAGGAAGAGGAGGAAGAAGGAAGGGGGAAAGGAGGAGCAGAGGAAGGAGATAATGGTGATTGAAGGAATACAAGAATACAGGAGGAGAGAGCAATAACATAAACAAATGAAGAATCTTTATATCTTTCTATTTGAATGAAGGAGGCAAAAGGCAAAGCTGCCTGTAACATGTGTCTCCCCCCCCCCCCCCCCACACTCCCATGGTTGAAAGAATACTAGAGCTAAAATCAAGATACAGGGACACTACAGAATATAGATAAGAAGAGCGAATAGAAGAAATGCGAGACGAGAAAGAGAAAGTAGTAACACCATCGAAGACAGAGAAAATTACCAAGATAAGGAAGGAGTGAAACAAAACAAAGAGAATGGCAATTACAAAACAGGAATATTAAGCAAGATAAAGAAAATACACGAACAGAATGAGAATTGAGTGAAGAAGGTGAAGAACAGGAGGAGGGAGGGATGGATATGGTAAAAATAAAGGTGTAAAGAGCGGTTAAGTAATTAATTAAGAGGAGAACTATACAACTAGAAGCAAACAAATATACTGTATATACTGTACATACACAGTATATATATACAGTATATATAAGAGATGGAATTGCCATTTAAAGTAATACAGAGGTTGTTAATTTAGGGAACTCTTGAA
>CM064529.1:8875365-8911486 GCA_032716605.1 Paralithodes platypus
TTTTTATGACGGTGGTTGATGTGTGTGATGATTCATATGCAAATGTTTGGATCATCTTGCCAACGATTTAAACTTCATTTAAATCAGAACGTATTAATCAGAAAATAGTGAGACGAGCAATTATGTAAATGTGTATTGCTAGAATATAGATGGTTGCTTGGGAATGTGTGCAAACATGGTCCTTCTTGAAATAATATTCAAGTTTTAACCCTAATGATAAATATATTGATGGTATTTTGCACAACGATTGGCACTGAGCACTTGTTTTCCTATGTGTAATAGATAAGGAGACAAAAGGCAAAAGCTGCCTGTATCGAGTGTTTCCCCCCCCCCACCCCCACCCCATTCCCCTCAATATAATTAAATGAAAATAGTGACAGAACGCCAAATTCAAAGTACGTTAGAGTCATAATGTCTGAACACGTGGAGCTTGAAGCATTTTAAGTCACAGGATGAGGGAAAGATAAATTCTATCTATCTATCTATTGCCTGACGCCGTGATCCCCGAAGGGGTGGCCACGAACGAACCGCCCCCATGCACCTCTGTCCCCAGTCAGTCGACGCCCCTCCCCCCAACCAGCACTGCCTTTGTTCATATACTTCCTCACTCCATCCTTCCACCTCTCCTTCGGTCTACCTCTCCCTCTCTGTCCCTCCACCTCGCTCTCGTACACCCTCTTAGTCATTCTCTCGCTTTCCATACGTTCCATATGGCCGAACCATCTCAAGTTCTTCCTTTTCACACTTTCCAGCACATCTACCTCCACACCACACCTTCTTACTTCTTCATTAGTCTGTCTATCCCTCCATGTAACTCCGCACGCACTTCTTAAGTAATTCATTTCCACTGCTCTCACTCTTGATCTGAGTCTCTTTTCAAACGTCCATGCTTCGCTTCCGTAAGTCAGTGTCGGGATTACCACACTGTCATGCAAGGACTTCTTCACTTCCATACTGACCACCCTATTTCTTGTTACTGCTTTCAGCGTTCCTACAACCCTCTTCCCCTGTTGTACCCTCTCCCGCACTTCTTCATCCATAGTCCCATCTTTACTCAACACACTGCCCAGATACTTAAAAGAGTTGACGATCTCCATAGCCTGACCGTTCAGCTTCACCTCACACTCTGTGACTTCACCCCTTTCGAAGACCATAACCCTCCTTGAGGAAGGGAATTCCAGAGCTTACTTATTGAATAGAAGAAAGACTGGGAAAATGGTTTCACTTTTGAGTTAGACAGTTAACTAGCAAAGGGGTGGGAATGTGTCGAAAGACGGGTACTTACTCTCCGTAAGAATGTAGGTATACACGGAGAAAGCTGTGAAGAACAATGATTATCATAATAGCTATAGAAGAGAGCGAGAGATTAAACATTGTGGCATGAAAAGAGAGATTTTAGAGAATTAATAAGCGGAGGTGACTTGATGAGACCAAGTTTTTTTTTTACTCTACCCTTTCGAGGAGTGCAGTATGGGTGGAACCTCCCCACACATTCTAACAGTACTCAATACAAGGGCGCACAGTACCCCTGTAAAGAGCAAGAAGCTGTGTCGAGGTTAAAAATCAACGGAGACGGTTGAACATACCCAAGATACCTAACTTCTGGGAAGCGTTATTAATGAAAGAGGTAATAATTAAGTTTTTTTCCAAGGAAAGTAAGTTAAAAGAGGATCCGTGGTAGCAAAATGGGTAATACATAGGATAATTTGAAGTATATTGTTTGCTGGAGGCCCTATATAAATTGAATAAAAGTCGTCTACGAACAGCCAGAACCAGGACCCACACACTCCAGAACAGCCAGAACCAGGACCCACACACTCCAGAACAGCCAGAACCAGGACCCACACACTCCAGAACAGCCACACACTCCAGAACAGCCAGAACCACGACTCACACACTCCAGAACAGCCAGAACCAGGACCCACACACTCCAGAACAGCCAGAACCAGGACCCACACACTCCAGAACAGCCAGAAACAGGACCCACACACTCCAGAACAGCCAGAACCAGGACCCACACACTCCAGAACAGCCAGAACCAGGACCCACACACTCCAGAACAGCCAGAACCAGGACCCACACACTCCAGAACAGCCAGAACCAGGACCCACACACTCCAGAACAGCCAGAACCAGGACCCACACACTCCAGAACAGCCAGAACCAGGACCCACACACTCCAGAACAAAGTTAAAAGGACGTCACCGGTATTGAATGGGTTGGGCTATTTATTTATATGTTATTGATTGCGAATTCATTACATATGGAAATGTTAGACCCCGGTTACCAGCCATATGTTTCCCCCTGTAATCCACTCAGCTTCACAAAAGTTTACAGTTGCCTTCACTCCAAAACTGGATTCTCAATGGAATTTATTGGCGATTAAGGAATTTACATCCCGTATATTGTATTGTCTGAACCATTCCCAGATGTTGTTATTCATGAGAGAGCCAGAGAGGGGAAAGACAACACACCCGCGTACACATACACACACACACACTATCTTTCACTTTGCACATATGTGTACAATTATAAACATAATTATATATACAATATATATATATATATATATATATATATAACGTGACATTTATGTCAAAGAACTCATTCTGTTCATTCTACATACGCCGCCTGTGCACCCTAATACATGTTCTTCACCGCTTTCAGCAACCCTCCCTAAACCCGTCCTGCTCCTCACCTACTCATTTCTCCGTTCTCAGTCTCTCGAATAAACATAAAAAACGAAGCACGCGATCGAAGAAAAATAATTGAAATATATAAATCATTACCGAGTAGAAAGCAGCGAGAGAACGAGAGACCGAGACAGAAAACAATCATCAGGAGGCCTAGTCATTAACCGGTGCATTAGATGATTATCAAAGTTTAGTAATTAATGTAAAAGTAATGATGCGTCAAATGTCCCTTTTCTTCGGCAGTAATTACGACCATTGAGGCGTTCTTGTTAATGAGTTTTTAGATTAAGCGGCGCCATCCACTTCCCGGTGTCACGGTCTCAGCACACCCCTCCGTCCTGGGCTGCTCCTCAACCCCTTCATTACGGTCGCGTCATTTTCATATATTTTTGGATAGTATTAAACCATTTCAGTAACTCCTCCTGTACCGGCGACGTCTTTTTAATTTAATTCTAGCTATAATTGGACGATTTTGCGAAGCTTGGGAGGGATATATATACACTAAAGTAGCTAATCGAATTAATTGAGATAGTCTGTAGCCTTTTAATTGGTAGACGTCCTTCCAAAGATATATACAATCGTTGCCAGAATATGATGAACATTACATCACCGGTATTGAAATGGTTAAACTCAGGAAATTAGTAAAGAATTGATCCACTGATTAGTAGTAGTAGAAGTAGTAGTAGAAGTAGTAGTAGTAGTAGTAGTAGTAGTAGTAGTAGTAGTAGTAGTAGAAGTAGCTATGAACCCGCAGTGTGTTGCCTTAGGTCACGATGGTAGACGAAGGTTTGGGGAGTTTTATAGACGGTTTCATTTCAGCTGGCGGTAATTTGAATCCCTTAGCAGCTGATTTATCGATAAATAATGGGATAATATGAAACTGCTATGTTTTCTCCCTCATAATATTACCAAGTTTCCCCAAATATTAAGACTGTTTGTGTCATTTAGGTGTCAATAATTTCCTAACGAGTGATAGCGAGCCTGTAATTTAAGAAGAAGCGGCCTTCGGCCGGGCCATTTTTCTATCAAAAAATTAAAAAAAAAATCTTGAAGGAGGATCTTGGGGTGGGAAGGTGGGGGGGGGGGGGTCTTGATGGAGGTCTAGGGAGGAAACTAAAACATAATTATTAAAAGATATATAAAAGATATATAAAAGATATATAAAAGATATAAATATATAAGCCCATCCCCCGTAAAATGTTAATTTATACAAATTCCTTATATGATATAAAATTATCCATTCATCACCGTCGACGTCTTTTTGTTTTTATTTCAGCTTAGGAAGGATAATTATATGGTAGCTAAAAGTATTAATTGAGATAGGCTGTAATCTTTTAACGGGTAACCATCATTCCTAAGCTGCATAAAATCGTCTAATAGTTGCCAGAATATAATGAAAAAGACGTCACCGGTACTGAATGAGTTAACCCACCTTGAATTCTGTAGTAATGGGTTATACACATCCATTTCTAAGGACATCAAAGCAAGGGTATATTTTCCTCGTCTATCTACTGTATCTATCTATATACTAGAAGAAAATATAGAAAAAAATATAGAAAAAAGAAAACAAATCAGACCCCCCCCCCCTCCCTTTATGTTTAGCTGGGGGTGGCTGACTCGAGACAGAGCCTAGTAGTTACACTAAATAATCTGGGTAATGTAAGTTTTTCTGTAGGTAAGTGTAAAGACTTAGTAAGGTAAGGAGTTCAGTTTATGCGATCAAATGTGTTGTTTGTATCGTTCCTTTCTGTTTTTACTGTAAGTGCATATGGTTACCAACTTGAGTTATGTCCTGGGAGGTTTTATGTTTGGAAATACAAATGTTAAGATTGACAGTAATTATAGGTAGCGCCAACGAACTTGACAATACCCCTTAACTTCTTATAACTCAAAATGAATGAAAGCAATCGGGCTGACATTTCTATCATTTAGGAAGAGTCCACCAGGAAATAGGTGTGGATATTTACAGTCTATTTGCTCAAGGTTCAAATTTGAGTTAGAAAGAGGCCAAGGATCGACATTGTTGTCAAGTTCGTTGGCCCTATATATACTATTGTTGTTTGTTGTGTGGTATTTAATTGATTATAAAGTACACTAGTAAGTAAATCATAATATTTTTCATTTAGTAAAATCATGGAGAAGTATACATTCATGTGAATGATATTACGTAGGAGAGTGTTGAGACTAGAAGATGAGAAAGACTGAGACCCCGCCCTCTCTCCCACTCCCCTCGTCCCCCCTCTCCCTCTCCCTCTCCCCTCTCGTCCATTTAGGCCGAGTCAAAACGCCGAGGTCCCTTTCTGCAAGTTTTGAATGCTCGACTCTCATTAAGGCGAAATACTGTATTATATACTTCTTCACAAGCTCTGTACAGTGTGTTTATATGTATCTCTACGTAACTCTCCGTAATTCTCTCTCGCTAGCCAGTCCCCCCCCCCCCACACACACATCTCACCCCCCCCCCCCCCCTTTTCGTTAATCTAGAAATGGTAATCTCTCATCTTGATAATTATTCCTCATTTGGGTGGAATGGTCGGAGTTGGGAGAGCGGTAATCAAAGGTGGAATATAAAAATCACGACCTCAAAGTTGCAGACTGGTGAGGCGTGCAACGTTGGATCCCCGTCATGTTGAGGGGCCCTGCCGAAATGCCGCGGATCCTGGGATATAAATTTTGGGGATTAATTAGTGTCCTCTTGTGAATATTATTAATTTGTAGTTTTGCGTAGGAGGTAGTTGTAGCATTATATCGTATGTTATTATAGTTGGCCCTCTCATTATATTATAGGCCCTTTTGAAATGTCTCGTCTCCTAGTATATTGATTTTGGTGCTTCATTAGTCTCCTTTTGTCAATATTAATGATTTGCAGTGTTGCTTAGGAGGTAGTTGTAGCATCATTTGCAGTGTTGCTTAGGAGGTAGTTGTAGCATCATTTGCAGTGTTGCTTAGGAGGTAGTTGTAGCATCATTTGCAGTGTTGCTTAGGAGGTAGTTGTAGCATCATTTGCAGTGTTGCTTAGGAGGTAGTTGTAGCATCATTTGCAGTGTTGCTTAGGAGGTAGTTGTAGCATCATTTGCAGTGTTGCTTAGGAGGTAGTTGTAGCATCATTTGCAGTGTTGCTTAGGAGGTAGTTGTAGCATCATTTGCAGTGTTGCTTAGGAGGTAGTTGTAGCATCATTTGCAGTGTTGCTTAGGAGGTAGTTGTAGCATCATTTGCAGTGTTGCTTAGGAGGTAGTTGTAGCATCATTTGCAGTGTTGCTTAGGAGGTAGTTGTAGCATCATTTACAGTGTTGCTTAGGAGGTAGGTGTAGCATCATTTCGTCCATTTATTAATCAGATTATTTATATTTTTCAAATGTCCTCGTTTCTGTGTGTTCTTGGAAATGTCCTCGTTTCTGTGTGTTCTTGGAAATAATAGGTGAATTTTTCATCTAGGATATATTTTGGTGTTTCATTTGTCTTATGTCGATATTACTAATGGGCAGTTTTCATAGGTGGTATTTGTAAAATTATTTCTTTTTCTATTATATTTTGGTCCATTTCTCGTTTTCTGTTGTTCTTGTTTAGTGAATGTCTCGTCTTCTGGGATATATATTTGGTAATGCATTAGGCTTCTTGATAGCGTAATGCATAAGTGCGCGGAATTTCGATGTGAGTATCCTAGGTTCGAGTCCTCGGAGTGCCACATGTATTTGTTGGTTTCATTAATTGAGTTTAGAGGTGAAGTTGGTTGGTGGGAAAAACATAATAATTCCTTTGTCAATATTACGGATTTTTAGTTTTTTAGGCGGTATTTGTAACATTATTCGTCCCTTTACATTTATTGTTTATTTTTTTATTTTTTTTAAATACCTCGTTTTCTTGGGAATGTTTGGTGAAATTTCTCGTTTTGTGTGATAGATTTTGGTGATTCATCAGTGTTATTTTTGCCAAAATTACTAATTTGCAATTTTTCTTGGGAGATATTTGTAACATACTTCGTCCATTTCATTATGCTTTGGTCAATTCCTTGTTTTCAGGTTTTCTTGGGAATGTTTGGTGATTTTTTTTCCCCCTGGGATACAATACAAAAAACGGATGCGAAAACTTCGTAAACGGAGGTAATTACAGAAAACATCGCAAACAAAAATAAAAACATGATCAATCCAAGTACTAACTGTACTAAAGGCGATTAATGCTACATATATAATTAAGTTGTTCATATACCGAGCCGGACACCACGAACCAAGAAACTGTAATCTGCGAAGCGAAAATCCCTACAACAATTAAGGGTAGTGCTCCGTAAATGACTAATACCACTCCACTCGACCCCAAACTGGTCACTCTCAGTCGCTATCGATCCTTCAGTTCCTTTCAAATTACACAATGCCAATTTTGACTTTCATATAAATAGCTGGGAGGGGACACGTAAGAGAGAGAGAGAGAGAGAGAGAGAGAGAGAGAGAGAGAGAGAGAGAGAGAGAGAGAGAGAGAGAGAGAGAGAGAGAGAGAGCATTTACATAGATACACTAACCAGACATGTCATACGACCCCACCAAGGAGGCCAATACGTCATTCTAGTAGAGATAGCCAGGTTTAATTTAAGGG
The DNA here is from genome assembly GCA_032716605.1 of Paralithodes platypus. Classification (NCBI taxonomy): domain Eukaryota; kingdom Metazoa; phylum Arthropoda; class Malacostraca; order Decapoda; family Lithodidae; genus Paralithodes; species Paralithodes platypus. The sequence goes on from CM064529.1 coordinate 8,882,646, forward strand.
AATTTCTAATAAGATAGCAAAGCAAAAGGCTCTCTCCTATCCCTCCAACCCTCCGGCAAAGGTACTACAAAGAACGCAGGTACTACGAAGAGGATGAGTAAGAGAAAGAGAGAGTGATAGAACGAGAGAAAGAGGGAGAGCGAGTGCAAGGGGGAACGAGTGAGGGAGGTAAAGGGGAAGGGGAAGGGGGAGGGGGGGGGAGTTGCTACCATTAAGACCTAACGACCGAGGTTTTGACTTAAACAGCCATTTTTCACAGCTCAGTCTCTGGGCGGGTTCAAATGAAGCCTCTCTCCCTGCCCCGACTGGAATACCTTCATCCCAGGCACAGATTTTTATTACTCTCGCGAAATCCAAAACAGGACACATTTAGTCAAAGGAACGTGTAGCTGGCTTCCGGTAGGCCCGCTTGGATGACAGGAGAGAGAGAGAGAGAGAGAGAGAGAGAGAGAGAGAGAGAGAGAGAGAGAGAGAGAGAGAGAGAGAGAGAGAGAGAGAGAGAGAGAGAGAGAGATCCCCTAAAGAAAACGAAAACTGTCAAAACGCATCATGTTCCTCAAAGGGTTAACACTAACAAGGAAAACGCAGCACCGTTCTCTGTTCGCTTCCCACCACAACAACAACATATATAATCAGTAAGTAATTAACACTAACAATGAAGCACACAATGATGGAGGGAATATACGCATTGCTTTCTGTTCACTTCCAATAGACGCAATTAATTAACGCTAAACATGAACACGCGTTCTCTGTTCGCTTCCCACCACACCAACATAAATAATCAGTAAGTAATTAACACTAACAATGAAGCACACATAAACTGCAGGAAAATCAAGCAACCCAGCCCTCCCGATTCATAATTAGAAGAGCATTAAGGGATCTCGCTCTCACCTCCAGCCACCCTCAAGCCGGTATCACACAAGAACTTTTTCCCTCAACATTTATCCTCAACACTGGTCTGACAGCTTATTAGGTCAACATCTAAAATATTACGGTCACCTAAATGCATCTATCATCAGTCTAGTTTCCGACACCAGTGCATAATATTCCAAAAATGTTACTAGATAAATGTTGATCATCAAATGTTGACAATAAAAGCTCTCGTGTGATACCGTCTTCACCCTCGCTCATATAACCTTCGCCTCCCCTGCCAGACAAATTTGCAAATTTGTTGGCTGAGTGAACTAATGATCAGAAGAGCCTCGCCCCAACCATCACCGCACTTATGTACACACACACACACACACACACACACACACCCACCCACACGTCTTTGTCTTTCTGGTCTTCGTCTTGATCTACAGCATAGTATAAAAAGACCGTGGGTCTTTTGGGGGGTAAACTTCTTCCTTCCCCACTTGTTTCCCATCCTCAACCCCTTCTGTACCAGTGACGTTTTTTTTATATTTTACTCCAGCTCTATTTATACGATTTTGTGCATTTTAAGAAGGATTTGTGGTAGTAAAAAGGGTTAAGTGAGATATTTCGAAGCCTGTTAATTGCTGGAGGCATTTCTTAAACTGAATAAAATCGTCTATTAGTACCCAGCCCAAAATGTATTGGGCAACAGTAAGCCACCCACACGTCAAAATCCCAGTGTACCTACACCACGCCCCACACGGAACTGTACATCACTGCCTCTCACCTGCTACAATAAACTTGGCATAAAACCTGTAGCTCTAATTAGACGGAGAAATATGTCTTCAACTTGGGCACTTCATCTGCGATGCCCTCCTGTTTATATATACAGTAGGTGCATGTGTTGGTGTTTTCTTAACTTGGGTCTCACTGAACATTAAACGCGGGTATGTTTATGAGGACTCCTTCCCGGCTGATGCCTCATAGACAAATTACCTCGCAAATCAAGTCAATATTCCAACAAATGCATAAAGTAACCCTTTAAGGATATATACAGTATATATATATATATATATATATATATATATATATATATATATATATATATATATATATATATATATTTATATATATATGATTTTTTGTTTATTCTAATATATACCAACCTTGTATATTGTTTTGACAAGACAAATGGGAAATATCACTATGAAGGCATCACAGTCTCAGAAATATAGGTAAATATAAATTAATTAATATTGACCAATCTAGTTTTCATGGTACTATTTATTATATCCTTTGCTTTGGTAGGTGGCAACAGAAAAGTGGCCAATAAACGTGCTCCTATTACAGGCATTGCTATAGTATGTAACATTCACGTATTAAATTTCATGGTTATTATTATTTTAAGTGATGCAATTAGACACTCATACATCATATACCTAAGTAATTCCTAGTACACAAATCAACATAATTAGTTAAACATACTCGTGAGGATAACAATGTAAACAATTGGTCTCCAGAATGACCTAATCAGCGTTGGTCATTATACCTACTGCTCACTACCTCATTTATACCATTGGACCCTACTCGATTTGGGCGAAACTTAAACGGAATCACAAAATTGAATGCGGACATTGAAATCAGTCATTCAATCAGTTATTCGATTTGTCAAAAGCCAATTCTGAAGTTTATATACAGGAAGGAGGTACTTACAATCGATATATGAGACAAGGAAGACAGGGAAAGCTATACATTATACTGAAAAGGAAGCCCTCAAATTTTATTCAGCATTCCTCCTTCAACGTTTAATTAACATTGGCTCAAATTCGTATTTTACAATATTTTAAGAAACACAATTATATAGCTGCCGTCATTTGAACAATTGGTAAAGACTAATCAAGAGTATCGAATTAACCGGGGAGCTGGGATTATAGTCTATCATGGATAATCTATGGCATTTCTGATATTATTTTACTACAGTATTCAACTTGGTGTTGAAGTCATTCAGAAAATAATAAGTTCAATAGATAATTAATTGGATATTCTGTTCCTTCTCGATTTCAGGAAGTTTAATCAATGTACTTATATTTTTTAGCTCTAAACCACATTATATTAATGTCTAATATCCGTGGTCAAGAAAGTGGCTCAAGAAATGTATTAGTATTACCGAGGAGAGTGACATTCCCTTCACAAGTATAATAAATATTGTAACTCATCCTAAGGGGCTGGTAGTTGCATTTTCTGGACCCCCTTCTCCCTCATGTTTAGCATATTAGTTTTGAGATTTATGACGTTCTTTCCATTAGTTTGGCGATTTTGAGTCCTTTTGACCCATTTTTCTGTCAATATTAAGACCTTTCGTGCTATTTAGGTGTCGATTCTTTCCTTTTCGAGCGATAGCGAGCCTGTAATTTTGGAAGAAACCGGCCTTCGGTCAGGACATTTTTCTACCGAAAAATTTACAAATTTATCTTGAGAGGGGGTCTAGGGAGTTCATATTTAAGCTTGATTGAGGTCTAGCTAGGAAACTCAAAATATATCTATATATAAATATATAGACCAAAAATATAAGCACTACCCCCTTAAAGGAACGTATTCATTACAGTGTTCGTGTGAAGCTTCATACTGAACAAAGTTGGTTCTCAGGCGAATTATTTACAATGTTTAACTATTTTATGTTTACTGTGTTGTCCACTTCACACAAAGCAAAACCTATTCACCGTTTCAACGCAATATAAAACTTTTCATCGTCTCTTGAAGTTCCTTAATAGATTCAGCATACTTAATCATTATGTTGACGGTAACAATTAGGCTCCATCAAAATACAATTAAATGAGACGAGAAAACAAGCAGCTTTGGCTCTGCAGACTATGCCACTTTAAAATGATGTAAATATTGTATGTTTTCTTTTGTAATTTGATGGCAACAAACAGTGTAAACCTTATGATGTTACACTGATCAGTGTGCCATGCAAGATCTTGCTCATAACTTAGTAAAGAGGATTGTTGGATCACCTACTAAAATGTCCGAGACTTAAAGGAAGCAAGAAGCTGACAATATATCATATGCTGGCCCCCTGGTTCCTGTGCAACACCCGATTACGTTACGATATGAGATATTTGCAGCTAATGTCGATATACTGGTTTTAGACGATGTCGATCAACTGCAGACATTCTTTGCCTTCTTACGCATCAAATCAACCAAGCTACAGACCAACATGGTGAAACACATACAATAGCACTGAATATATCAAAGGCATTTGATAGAGTCTGCCATCAATCCTTGTTGTCGAAGATGTCACACTACGGCCTTGCATCATTAGTTCCACTAATTTCTTCTTATCTTCATAACAGAAAAATACGTGTAATGGTAGATGGCCTTTATTCTCAATTTCACTCAATAAATGCTGGTGTTCCCCAGGGATCAGTTTTGGCCCCAACTCTGTTCCTCATTCATATCAATGATCTCATATCTACCACTCATAATCCAATACATTCCTACGCAGATGACTCAACACTCCACAGTTCCTTCACATTTACCAATTCTTTCACCCAACCCGATCTTATAAATTCAAAAATAAACACTGCAATTTCTCTGAACCGGGACCTTTCTAGAATTAATGAATGGGGACAAGAGAATCTAGTTTCCTTTAATGCACAGAAAACCAAGTACATTCAATTTTCTAACCGACAGAATCTCACTGACTCCCATATATTTTTTAATGATGTAAATATTCCCACTTCCCCTAGTATTGACATTCTCGGTGTAACATTAACTACTAACTTGAGCTGGACACATTATGTTAGAGGCATTGCTAAGAATGCCTCTAAAAAACTGGGACTCCTGTACAGAGTTCGAGAATTCTTCACTGACGAGCAGTTGGCCGTAATATATAAAAGTCATGTGCGCTCTCAGATGGATTACTGTTCACCTCTGTGGGGTGGAAGTGGAGTGGTTGCATTGAGGCAGTTGGACAAAATTCAAAATAAAGCTATTAGATTAATCAATAACCCTGCAATCACACAGGACCTTCCTACATTAGCCATACGAAGAAACGTTGCATCCCTTGCATTATTCTACAGATATTTTCACAGCAATTGTTCCGAGGAACTTGCTTCAATTGTGCCGCCTCTCCACATCTTTCCCCGTAGAACTAGGGCAGCTGAGAGCGCCCATGAATTTACACTTTCTCCTCCACAATGCAGAACTTCTGCTTATCAGAATTCATTTATCCCCAGAGCTACTACTCTTTGGAATTCACTTCCCTCGAATTGCTTTCCACAAACTTACAATCAACAAATGTTTAAATCCAGTTGTTACAAACATTTTATGAATGGAGGATGCCTTTAGGCACATGGACCTTTTTGTTTTATCTGTGTTTTTCCTTCCTCCGTTCATTGTCTCTTAAAAAAAAAAAAAAAAAAAAAAAAAACTGCTTGTTAAAGGGAGTCATCGTTTGAAGGGTTCGATGCATTGTTAAAATAATTTCACATACATGAATTTAGAGTCACAGATGAACCTTTTATAGTATCAGTATTGTAGAGGCTTCCCATCACTGACCACAGCCACCACCTCCTAGTCCTCTCGCTGTCTAATGAATCGATCACAACACAGAGCTTGGAAATGAGGCCCCAGGGTCGATCCCCGAGGCGTCCCAGTCCCTAATGTAATGTACCGGGTATGTCTTTGTTCGGAGTGACCCGACGTGGCCCATTGTAAACTCTTTACGAATATCTTGGAAGTCAAAATGTTCTGCTAACAAGTGTTTCACTTGTAATATACTTACACTGTGCTGGATAGGCGGCGGGGATGTTATCCAGTGAGGTAGCCATACAGCTATGCAGTATACACATTACAAAATCAACAATGAGAAGAAAAATTCAGTGTAGTGAATACTTGAATGTAAAAATTATACCCACACGACGGAAAAACGTTTTACTGTGATGTGGACTTGAGAGAGAGTCGAAACTGCCGTCAAATCACAATACAACGTTTTTCCTTCGTGTTGGTATAATTTCCCCACATGGAAGATTGATGACACATATGACTGTGACCCTTACATGCCGACATACTGTCAAGGCGTGGTTACGTTTGGTTCGTCATTAGTATAAACAAAACAATATATATATATATACATAGTTAAGGAGATTTACAGCATAAGATGTGACCTGTAGTGTCCAACCATAAATTGTTCTTACTATTTAAGATAAATCATTAACTCGGCTACCTATGAAGTCCCTAGTCAAATTCGTTCCACCTTTCATCCCTTTCACATCCATTGCACCTGTATAGACCGTCACTAACACATTCAACCTGCCAAGTTCTTAGGTTGTGGCTGGATCCTACGACTTGTGTATGAATAGAAATACATTCTCCAAGTAGGATTTCCCTTCTCCTTAATATACTGTACAGTATAATTATAGGACAAGGTTAAGTATCCTGTATCACGCCGTGGTAGAATTGGCTAAAACATGGACTATCTTCCTGATTTATGGTGGTTCGAACCCAACTGAGAGTATATATATATATATATATATATATATATATATATATATATATATATATATATATATATATATATATATATATATATGATCAACTCTTCGATATGACCCCGCCATTATTAGAGGCAACCTTTAATATTATAATACAACCACCTGTAACAGTAAATCACACCTGCGAACACTATATTGCAACTTGCTGGTGAGTTTCTTGGTTCATATACAACACCTGACGTTCCTCTGCGGACCTCATAAAGACCGACTAGTGTTCGCAGGTGTGATTTACTGTTACAGGTGGTTGTATTATAATATTAAAGGTTGCCTCTAATAATGGCAGGGTCATATTGAAGAGTTGACCATTTAAGTTATTTACCACTGTTATAATGCTAGTTGGGAATTATACATTTAATGCGATCAGTTCTGTTAATATGATAAAACTTGAAACCCTTTACTAATTGTATACGAATATGACAATAGTGTAGGACCAACAAATATGACAATAGTGTAGGACCAACAAATATGACAAGAGTGTAGGACCAACAAATATGACAAGAGTGTAGGACCAACAAATATGACAATAGTGTAGGACCAACAAATATGACAAGAGTGTAGGACCAACAAATATGACAATAGTGTAGGACCAACAAATATGACAAGAGTGTAGGACCAACAAATATGACAAGAGTGTAGGACCAACAAATATGACAAGAGTGTAGGACCAACAAATATGACAAGAGTGTAGGACCAACAAATATGACAATAGTGTAGGACCAACAAATATGACAATAGTGTAGGACCAACAAATATGCAATAGTGTAGGACCAACAATATGACAATAGTGTAGGACCAACAAATATGACAAGAGTGTAGGACCAACAAATATGACAAGAGTGTAGGACCAACAAATATGACAAGAGTGTAGGACCAACAATATGACAATAGGTAGGACCAACAAATATGACAATAGTGTAGGACCAACAAATAGACAAGAGTGTAGGACCAACAAATATGACAATAGTGTAGGACCAACAATATGACAAGAGTGTAGGACCAACAAATATGACAAGAGTGTAGGACCAACAAATATGACAAGAGTGTAGGACCAACAAATATGACAAGAGTGTAGGACCAACAAAATGACAAGAGTGTAGGACCAACAATATGACAAGAGTGTAGGACCAACAAATATGACAAGAGTGTAGGACCAACAAATATGACAAGAGTGTAGGACCAACAAATATGACAAGAGTGGTAGGACCAACAAATATGACAAGAGTGTAGGACCAACAAATATGACAAGAGTGGTAGGACCAACAAATATGACAGAGTGTAGACCAACAAATATGACAAGAGTGTAGGACCAACAAATATGACAAGAGTGTAGACAACAAATATGACAAGAGTGTAGGACCAACAAATATGACAAGAGTGTAGGACCAACAAATATGACAAGAGTGTAGGACCAACAAATATGACAATAGTGTAGGACCAACAAATATGACAATAGTGTAGGACCAACAAATATGACAAGAGTGTAGGACCAACAAATATGACAAGAGTGTAGGACCCACAAATATGACAAGAGTGTAGGACCAACAAATATGACAAGAGTGTAGGACCCACAAATATGACAAGAGTGTAGGACCAACAAATATGACAAGAGTGTAGGACCAACAAATATGACAAGAGTGTAGGACCAACAAATATGACAAGAGTGTAGGACCAACAAATATGACAAGAGTGTAGGACCAACAAATATGACAAGAGTGTAGGACCAACAAATATGACAATAGTGTAGGACCAACAAATATGACAAGAGTGTAGGACCAACAAATATGACAAGAGTGTAGGACCAACAAATATGACAAGAGTGTAGGACCAACAAATATGACAAGAGTGTAGGACCAACAAATATGACAAGAGTGTAGGACCAACAAATATGACAAGAGTGTAGGACCAACAAATCCATCTGTAGAGTGCCAATATGTAATAGGTTAGGTTGTGTCGGGTGTACAGTGTTCAGTCATATTGTATATACACACTTAAACTACAAGGAATACTATGAAGCAACTTGGTTGAGCCCGAGAACTTTCAGTCTTCTACTGTGCTTCTCACTGATCAGCTTGTTCTTCCTCTGTCCAATTGCTCTTCTTTCCTACTTTACTCCAGCCATCTGGTCTGGGGGACTGGGGTTCTCGAAAATAAAATGTATTTATTATTTTTGTCTTGACGAAAACTTTCCATTGCCTTTGTAGGGCATGGACATATGTGAGTTTAAGTGTACCTGTTGTTATTATAATAGGTTAATCAATGTTGAAGACGAATATATAAAAGACGTTGCTATTCAATATTCATTCTCTAAGCTTTATTGTCTATTATCAATTATTTAGAATAGTGATTACATTTGTTGTCTCTATCTCATATAGGTAGGTTCAACTATATCCTGCATTTCTGATTTCCGCAAAAAAAAAAAAAAATCGTGTTTGCAAATTCGTTGATAAAAATTTGATGGCATATCCTGACGTGGAAATATATTCATAAGCCGGTGCTGAATGTGTAAGGAGTGTCGACTGTTTCTCTCGCATCTACACCATCGCTCGGAGTACCAACCAGAAACCTAAACACAACTTGTTTGTACAATGCAGGCACAGTTCAGAATGTGCTGTATTACCCTTGTCTTCAACTACCGAAGCGAGCACATCTACAAACAGAAACATACACATTGAGAAGCGGCACTCAGCTCGCTACTGCATATCTGAATACAGTTGCATATGACAAGAACGACTTCAGGACAACAACAAAAACATCATTGTTTATGTACGTTCATTTTATTACAAATGGAGTGGGTGACATATTACTTTATTAATGTTTGTACATAAAGTATTTGGACCCATGGTAATCATATGCTGAGATTGTCATAAACGCATGATTGGTGTAGTGCCACGGGAGCCAGCCTTACGGTCAGCTCCCCACGGCCGCCAGCTGTCTTCTGGCTGAATCTTCACATGCTGGAACCACCTCAGGGATTTCCCGCGGCCCCTCCTCTTCCCCTCGGTCCCTCCCAGCGACCCTCCCCTCGGTCCCTCCCCTCGCGGGCGGGCCTAACTTCCTGGCTCTCCCTCCCTGGAAGCAACCACTGGTCACTCCTGCCACCTGGTGGACGCCGACCAAACTGGTTGACCATCGATTGTGTCCAGCCAGCGGGTCTTGGCCTGTCCATCTGTCTGTCCACCGCGGCCCTCACGACACTGCCGCTGGCTCCGTCACAGCCGCCTGTCTTGTAACACCCCGCCCGCCCGCCCGTCACTCCTCCCAGTCTCCACCACATCACCACCCACTCACCTCACCAAGCACATTCTCTCCCTGTAGCACTACTCTGTCACTCCCTATATACCTTCTTGAGACTGGTTCAGTACGCTGCCGCCCTTCCTCAGGTACACGCGGCCGCCCCAACAACTGCCCAGACATTCACCACCACACATACTGGTTCACAATGCCACTACCACTATCGCCACTACATCCATACTCTCACACAAATTTACCCACAATTCCACTATTATTCTAATTACCAACACATCAACATCATATTACTAAAATACATTACATCATTGTACACCACCACCGTCATGATAATCACCTTATTTTACGTCAGCCCACTGCGTCAACATACTTTTATCACTACATGTCAATCCATGTTAATACCACATCCTCATACAGTATTATTACCACATGATCACTCACAGCAGCCCTTACGTAATCATCACTATACTCGGAACAACCGTCTCCTTATCGCACAAATTTGTATATTATTATTATTATTATATGAGATGCCGAAGTCTCCAACCAGGGTGCAGAAACACCATCAAGATGAATCCACACAAAACACCCGGAGGCACTGGAGAGAGACTACGGCAACTTAGGAAAAAATAAAAACATATACTGTATACTGTATATATACTGTACATATACACATATTAAACACAGATAACATATTATGCAGTGGAGGATATCAAGTATAAATATAATTCAATAAAATAGAATATACCGGTATATATATATATATATATATATATATATATATATATACTGTATATACAGTATACTGTATATACAACAAAATTATCATAAAAATAATGATAATACTAATAATACTAATACTAATTATAATAATATTGAGGATGATGATAATCATAACAAACGATACTCTTCCGTTAATTATTATCCACTTGTAGCTCTGAGGGTGGATGGGACTCGTTAGCCTTGGTCAGCAATCCATCTAAGGGAGACTACCTTATAAAAATCCGGGTGGATGGGACTCGTTAGCCTTGATTGGCAACCTGTCTTTTGGAGTAAACCTTATACAAATCCGATTTGTTTACTTAAGGGTGAAGCAGGTTAGTGGATGAACTAGCCGCACACCACTGTAGAAAAATGGTGCTAATAAGATACATAGAAGGCCTCAGAGTCGGACGGACCTTAAATTGAGTGGCGATCAATCCTGTAAGTCCTTCAGTAAACTGGCATGGGTTGTCCCTCTTACAGGGGATAGGTCAGCTTGGGGGCATTTTGTGTATGGCCACCTTCATTATGGGGAGTAAGGCGTCCGGCAACAGATAGTACATAGCTCTGAGGCTGAACATTTACAGATTTTTTTTTTTTTTTTTTTTTTTTTACACTAACTGAAGGTACAGTGCAGTACTTTTTTCTAACTCAACAAGGAAGTGACCCCTTTGGCGGCCAAGATGATACCTGAGTTCCGTACATACACAGCTGCACTGGCCAATATAGACGTGGAATGCGTATAGGTTACCACAAGCCCAAAGTTAGATAGCATGGCAAAGAAGGGACTAAGTTCGGCCTACCAAAAAATGTACAAATTAATCTAGAAGGGGGATCTACTGGATGTTTTTTAAGTCTGATGGAGGTCTAGGAATTAAACTAGAGAAATAATAAATACATGAAAAAATCGACCAAAAATGTAACCATCCCCCCGATGGTTACATTTTTGGTCGATTTTTTCATGTATTTATTATTTCTCTAGTTTAATTCCTAGACCTCCATCAGACTTAAAAAACATCCAGTAGATCCCCCTTCTAGATTAATTTGTACATTTTTTGGTAGGCCGAAGGCCGGTTTAAACTAGGCCTTCCTGGAGGGCCCAGGGGACCGTTTTTTGGACTTTAAAAAGTCCTCTGTAGCCCAAACTATAAGTCCTAGAGACTTATAACTGATGCCATTTGTTTTTTCTCGCCGAGCTGCTTCTAGACATGGTCGTAGATTTCATTTTTGCCCAGCCATTCGCCCAGAATCGAAAATATTAAAAAAAGAACCAGGTAAATCCTTGATTTTGGTCGAATTTTGACTTGTCAATATTATTACATATTTGGATTCGTCTCGCCGTTGCGGTTTCAACGGTATAATTATTTTTTAATTTTTACATTTTTTTTTTTAGGCCCAATAGGCCTATTATAAAGTTTAAAAACTCCATAGACGAGTTATTTATGTACGATTTTTTTTTTAATTTATACCATAAGTACACTTTGGCAAGCTGAATCGAATGGCGCAAACATAATTAAAATCGGACCATAAGTTTAGAATTTCGATTTTGACTAGCCCTTCCTGGAGGGCCCAGGGGGACCGTTTTTGGGACTTTAAAAGTCCTCTGTGTCCCAAACTATAAGTCCTAGAGAATTCTAACTGGTGCCATTCGTTTTTTCTCGCCGAGCTGCTTCTAGACATGGTCGTAGATTTCATTTTCGCCCAGCCATTCGCCCAGAATCGAAAATATTTGTTTCCAAAAACCTTGTGTTTAAAAAAAAAAAAAAAATGGGTTAAGCCCAGGTAAATCCTTGATTTTGGTCGAATTTTGACTTGTCAATATTATTACATATTTGGATTCATAAGAACATAAGAACATAAGAAAATGGGAGTCTGCAGAAAGCCGATTGGCCTAAGCAAGGCAGATCCCTGTCCCACACAACCCCAATTACAAAGCCCAATTATAGGCTCAACACTCTAATACCCTGAGGATCATCTTACCAAAACGGTTAGAGATTAACGCAGGATTACGGGGGTCTGCAGAGCGCTGATTGGCCCAACCCTGCTGATCCCCCTTCACACCCAACCCTTCTCGTCCATATGCTTATCCAATTTTATCTTAAAGCTCCCTATCGTTTTTAATCCCACTATAGCACTTGGTAGTCCATTCCACCCATCTACAACTCTGTTACCAAACCAATATTTGCCTATATCTTTTCTGAAACGAAATTTATCTAATTTGAAACCATTGGTACGAGTTCTTTCGCTATCACTGAGCTTTAGTACATTTGTCATGTCCCCTTTGTTAATCCCACTAACCCACTTGAACACCTCTATCATATCCCCTCTAACTCTGCGTCTCTCTAACGAATGTAAGCCTAATTTCTTCAACCTTTCTTTATACGGAAGATTTCTAATATTATGGATCATTTTTGTCATTCTACGTTGTACTCTCTCCAATGAATCTATGTCCATTCTGTAATAAGGACACCAAAATTGAACAGCATAATCCATATGGGGTCTCACTAATGACAAGTAAAGTTTTAAGATAACATCAGCAGTTCTGTTACTCACACTCCTTGAGATGAACCCGAGAATCCTGTTTGCCTTGTTTCGAACGCTTATACACTGTTGTCTAGGCTTCAAATCATTGCTAACAAACACACCTAGATCTTTCTCACAATTCGAGTTTTCTAATTCCACATTAGCTAGTTTATATTTAACATTTGTATGCATCTTCCCTATCTTTAATACCTTGCATTTGTCAATGTTAAACTTCATCTGCCAATTTACTGACCATTCGTGTAAGGTATCTAGATCCCTTTGGAGGCACTCTATATCTCTATCTGAATCAATTGTTCTCCCCATCTTGGTATCGTCTGCAAATTTACTTATCCTACTAGTTATACCTAAATCAAGGTCATTTATGTATATAACAAACAACAGAGGACCTAATACAGATCCCTGGGGGACACCACTTTTGACTGCTCCCCATTCTGACTTCGTACCATTTATGCTGACTCTCTGCTTCCTACCAATTAGCCATGACCTAATCCATCCCAACAACGCCCCACCTATTCCATGCGCCTCAACCTTTCTCATCAATCTCTCGTGGGGGACTCTGTCGAAAGCTTTACTGAAATCTAAATATATTATATCATATGACTTGTCATTATCTACTGCTTCATATACCTCTGAGAAAAAACTAAGCAAATTAGTAAGGCAAGAACGTCCCTGAGTGAATCCATGCTGAGAAGAATTTATTAAATTAAATGTATCTAAGTGGTTTCTAATTTTACTAGCAATAATTGACTCTAGTAGCTTTCCTATGATTGATGTAAGACTAATGGGACGGTAATTGGATGCTATTGATTTGTCACCTTTTTTGAAGATCGGAACTACGTTTGCAAGCTTCCAAGCTTCTGGAACTATACCTGTCTCCAATGACTTGTTAAATAAAAATGTTAATGGGTAACTTAACTCATCCCTACATTCTTTTAATACTCTAGCATATACCTCATCAGGACCAGGCGATTTATGAGGTTTCAGTCTGTCAATTTCCTTAAGCACATCATTTCTACTTATAGTAACCGTACTTAACCTATTTTCTATACTATCGCTATATACCTTACGGACTTCTGGAAACTGTGCCAAATTTTCATTAGTGAAAACGGAAAGAAATTGACCATTTAATGTACTGCACATTTCTAAATCATTTTCTGTCATTTCTCCTATCGAAGTTTTAAGGGGACCAATTACATCTCTAACCTTGGATTTATATAGTTGGTAAAAAGCTTTAGGATTATTTTTTGAGTCATTGGCAACCTTAATTTCATAATTTCTTTTTTCTTTCCTAATATCCTTTTTTACCTGTCTTGATAGATTCTGATAGTAAGCAAGTAGGTGAATTTCGCCTTTTCTAATTTTTCTATATATTCCTCTCTTTTGTCCTAGAAGATCTAATAGTCTATTATTCATCCATTTGGGTTGGTTCTGTGTTGATCTAAATTTTCTTTTGGGGATGTATTTATTTTGTGCATTGAATACTGACTTGATAAAATTATCGTATGTATCTACCAAGGTTGACGTCTCTTCCTGACTTAAGATGACAGGTGCCTGAGAAGGGGTACACTCATTTGGACACCTGGATCGACTTAATTTTTTGACCATAGGGTCCGCTAATAGGGCTCTTCTTAACCCACCATAATTGGCTTTTCTAAAGTCAGGTATTAATGTTGTATTCTCTCTGGTATTACCTTTCCATTGTATATTAAAATACACAGAATTGTGGTCACTATTTCCTAGGTGGTCCCCTATCTCTACATTATTTACCATATTGTCATTGTTACTGAAAACTAAATCGAGAATATTATTACCTCTAGTCGGCGTATCTATGAATTGAAATAAAAAACTATCTTGTACTACCTCTATAAACTCCTCAGAATCAGAGTCTCCTATTTGATGCTGCCAATCTATATTCGGAAAATTAAAATCCCCCATAATGCACACATTGCTAAACCTTGATGCCATTTTAATTTCCTCCCATAATGACGTTCCGTCATTTCTACTCATATTTGGCGGTCTATACATAACTCCAATAACTATGGTCTCACTACCTTCGTTAACCTCTACCCAAACACTTTCATTATCGTTATTTAGTCTAATACCTGATTTAATACAGCTTTTTAATGTACTCCTGACAAACACTGCTATACCGCCACCCCTCTTACTTGTTCGGTCATATTTAAACAAACTATATCCTGGTATATCAAATTCTGCTAAAAAATGCCTGGTTTCTGTATTAATCCACGTTTCAGTTAGCGCTATTATGTCTATATTTTCTTTGCTAACAAGGGCTCTAAGTTCGTTCATTTTGTTACATAGACTCCTACAGTTTGTGTAATATACTCTCAATTTACTTCTTTTCTTTATACCTAATTTACCTTTGTTTTTAGCGACATTTCCATCTTCTGTTGCACCATCACTACTATTATTTGCATTATAGTCATCATTTTTAGCATGAGACTGAATATCCTTATCGCTTTCGCCTGACGCTAAAATTGTTCCAATTAACCTCTCATTTACACTCTCAATATTTCTGTTCAAAACCCCACAACCACCCTATCTAAAGAACTAGCTAATGTAGAAACCCCTAACCGTGAAAGATGAACCCCATCCCTTGCGTACATCCCATCTCTCCCATAGAAACTATCCCAGTTATCAATGAATGGTATTGCTTTTTCTTTGCAATATTTCTCCAAACGGCAATTGACACCAATCGCCCTGGATGTCCATTCCTTGGGAACTCCTCTTCTGGGTAGGATACAATGTACTACAGGGATCCCTCCCTTCATCCTAACTTTATCTAACACATCCCGATACTGCTGCAGCAGTTCCTCACTTCTACCCTTACCAACATCGTTACTCCCGGCACTGAGACAGATAATGGGGTTATCTCCACTATCTTCCAAGATGTGGTCCATCTTCTCTAAAACCCTCCCAACTCCATGGCCAGGCAGACACACAACCTTCCTAAGTTTAGTGCGGGTAGCCCTAACTAAATGTCTTACCATGGAGTCGCCCACAATTCGTCTCGCCGTTGCGGTTTCAACGGTATAATTATGTTTTAATCTTGACCCATTTTTTAGGCCCAATAGGCCTATTGTAATGTTTAAAAACTCCATATACGAGTTGTTTATGTACGGATTTTGGTTAAATTTATACCATAAATACACTTTGGCAAGCTGAATCGAATGGCGCAAACATAATTAAAATCGGACCATTAGTTTAGGATTTTGATTTTGACTAGGCCTTCCTGGAGGGCCCAGGGGACCGTTTTTTTTTTTTACTTTAAAAGTCCTCTGTAGCCCAAACTATAAGACCTAGGGAATTTTACCTAGTGCCATTCGATTTTTCTTGACCAGCTGCTTCTATACATGGTCGTAGATTTCATTTTCGACCAGCCATTCTCTCAGAATCGAAAACAAAAAAATCTCAAAAAGCCGAGGCAAATTGTTGATTCTGGTCGAATTTTGGCTTTCCAAGATTAGGATATATTTGGATTTGTCTCGTCGTTGCGATTCCAACGGTATATATTTGTTTTAATTTTGATACATTTTTAGGCCCAATAGGCCTATTGTAAAGTTTAAAATTTCCATAGACGAGTTATCTATGTATGGATTGTGTTTAAATTCATACCACAAGTACATTTTGACATGCTGAATCGAATGGCGTACGGTAGTTATCAGCCACCACCCAACCCTATTATCGCCTTTAAATTCAAGTTATCTGTCATTATCAAGTATAAATATACAAACAGTATGTATTTTTGTATATTTATACTTGATATTGACAGATTACTTGAATTTAAAGGCGATAATAGGGTTGGGTGGTGGCTGATAACTACCGTGTTTGATGGAGGAGCAATAATGGTTTTGTGGTTTTCACAGGTAAGCAACGGTAGCCTTGTCTGTTTCTTAGTCATTAATATGCGACTTTAACCTCATGACACAGGGACAAGTGGATTATTTCTACACTTTTGGTAATGCACTATATTGACAAAAATTAGGGGACGGTGTGTAAAAAGCTGTGTCAAAATATCATACTGATCCAACTGTTTGTTAATAAGTTATTCCCGAAAAACGATGCCACACGGCCTCTGAAACCCATAGTAGTGCGTGTGAAGGCTCCTTTGCATATTCCAAGAAAGGGCCGCTAACAGGTGGAGGTTTTGTCCGACACGACCTTCAGAGCTATCAAGAATATTGTTTACACAACTTTGGCTATTACAACAAAATAATTCACTTCGACATCAAAACCGACAATTAATATCATAATAGACGAACACCCTGTATCAATATCCTTACCTATACTCACCACTATACTGTATTTTACAATCGGATTCACACACAGTATACTAGGACGCATTATTTATGTTAATCTGGCTATTATTAAACAGGAGAGGCTGCACTATGCAGTATATCTCCACGATTCCGTCCGTAATCTGTTTATTACGGTCTCGTGGAAAAATGCGGAAGTCTGTATCAGCATCATTATATAACCGCGGACACACACACACACACACACACACACACACACACACACACACACACACACACACACACACACATTTGGAAGATTACGAGTTAGCCTGGTCTTCCTCAAAGTTGTGCTTCTAGTGCGCGTTAAAGCCGGGCGGGGCAGTAAAGATCAGAGCATTGTGTCGCCGGCATTCTCAGCCAGGGTAATTACTTCAGCAAGGGACCCTCTAGCAAATAGTCATCCCGACATCTGCATGGCGACAAACTTAATGACAAAAATAAACAATATAAATAATGAATTAATTAAAAAAAAAAAAAAAAAAAAAACATACATACTTAAATACATATAATCGGTGTATCATGTACTGTTGTTCATATATCAAACTTCATGACAAATCAATATATATATATATATATATAAAATATATTTTAGGTGTATCTTGTACTTTTTTCACATACAATATGTTACTGTAAGCTTTAGGGAGGTAGGGACAACATACATAATAATAACAGTTCTCTGTGGCAGTTTGTTCTTTGTATCACTGTAAATTACGAGATCTTTATAAGAACAAACTTCATGACACAAAATAATCGGTGTATCGGTGGGCACCGTAACTACTCGGCCAGGTCCGCTCATGGCCAAATGGTTATGGTGCACAACTCTCCCAAACATACCTGGAGTACAAAGTACAAAGGAGTACAAAGGAGTACAAAGGAAATCAAGCAACAACAGGTCCCGTGACCCTTCTAGGTTGCTTGTCCTCCAAAACACTGAGGATCAAGTGTCCAAACAGTGGTTTAGAGTGGGTAAGGGAACATTGGAAAGGGAATTACTGCCCTGGAACTAATGTCCGTGGCAGGATTAGGAAGTTAGTAGGGGACAGATGGGTTAGTAACTGAGGGGGGGATAAAATAAAGTTATTCATTTACAAACGCAGTCAGTCGCGGGTTTGATGCGAGATATTTGTCTAGGCGGAGTTTAAATGAATCAACGGTGATGCAGTCTATAACGTTTCGGGGAAGCCCATTCCACAAGTTGACAACTCGATTGAAGAAGAAATTCTTAGATTCGTGCGAGTTAAAAGATTTACCAATAATTTTGCAACCGTTTCCCCGCGTGTAATTAGATTGGTCGATAGTGAAGTACTTACTACAGTTTCATATTGTCGATGCCTTTGATGATTTTGAACACTTGAATTAAGTCGCCTCTTAATCTGCGCTGGGTTAAAGGAAATAGATTTAATTCTCTAAGACGCTCTTCGTATGGTTTGTTCTTTAGGCTAGGTATCATTTTGGTAACTCTACGTTGAACTCGTTCTAGCTTGTTTATATCTTTTTGGTAATAAGGGCACCAGGATTGAACGCAGTATTCCAGAAGAGGGCGGACTAAGGAATTGTAAAGGGTTAGGATAACTTCTTTGGATTTATGCTCAAATGACCTGCCTATAAAGCCAATTATTTTGTTTGCCTTCTTAACAACTTCTGAACATTGTTGACTCGGTTTTAGGTTACTCGATATTGTTACTCCCAGATCGGTTTCTCTGTTTACATTCTTAAGCTGAGTGCCATTCATCGAATAGTTTGCTTTCTCATTTAGGTATCCGATATGTAGTACTTTACATTTATCCGCATTGAAACTCATTTGCCAAATTTGGGCCCAACATGACAATTTATCTAGATTGTGTTGCATATCGTCAACTTGTTCTTTCGAGAGTACGCTATTTGCAATTTTTGTATCGTCAGCAAATTTTGAGATTGTACAGGTGAGACCCTCATCTATGTCGTTGATGTAAATTAGAAAGATAATTGGTCCTAGTACCGATCCCTGGGGTACCCCGCTACTTACA
Source organism: Paralithodes platypus (assembly GCA_032716605.1). Lineage (NCBI taxonomy): Eukaryota > Metazoa > Arthropoda > Malacostraca > Decapoda > Lithodidae > Paralithodes > Paralithodes platypus. The sequence continues at coordinate 8,901,930 of CM064529.1, forward strand.
TTGGTCCATTTTGATGCCTTACCGTTTATGACTACTCTTTGCTTTCTGTCGCTGAGCCAATTTTCTATCCATTTCAACACACCGTCTTGTATTCCATGCGCTTTTAGTTTTAGCAGTAAACGTTTGTGGGGAACTTTGTCAAAGGCCTTTTGAAAATCAAGGTATATAATATCTACAGCTTTACTCTCATCGTAGAGGTTGAGGATATCGTGGAAGAAGTCTAAGAGGTTTGTTAAACAGGAACGTTTTTTACGAAAGCCGTGTTGAGTATCTTTAAGTATGTTATTTTCCTCTAAGTGATTTACGAGTCTGTCTCGTATGACAGTTTCTAGCATTTTACATACAACTGAGGTTAAGCTAATTGGACGATAGTTACTGGATAGGGATTTGCTGCCTTTTTTGAATATCGGTGTTACGTTGGCTAGCTTCCACTGATCGGGCATAGTTCCAGACTGCAAGGATTTATTGAATAGTAATGTCAGTGGTTTAGAGAGCTCATCCTTAGCTTCCTTTAGAACTCTAGGCGAGATTGTATCAGGTCCAGGCGTTTTATTTACCTTGAGTTTATCTAAACAATTCAATACTTCTCTCTCTGTAACGGTGATATTGCTTAAAACATCTGAATTATCAATCTGAATCGGCGATGGTGTAGGGATATCACTGAGGTCTTCTGTTGTAAAAATGTGAGTGAGTGGGTTCGAATCTTGGTCAGGATACCTCTGTCCTAACGTGTCCGATATTATCATAAGATATAGTTTTCATCGGCCTGAAAGGTTGTGAAACTTAGCTTTGCAATCCCTTGGCTCTCAGATGGCCTTGCTAAATGTGGTGTAAGTGCCCGGACGCTAAGATAAGTCTCGCTCTTACAAACTCACCCGATTGTCATTTATACATTTGTCACCCGAATTCAACGTGCAAAACCTGTATCACAACTGCTCTTTTACCTCAAATTTTCTGTGGTATTTCTAGGCTGTCAGTTTCTAATTTGACTTTGTAAAACATTCTACATATAACGTTTTCAGTACCTGAGCCTCCTGTTAATTCTATTCTGGCTCTTGTTAGACGATTTTATTCAGCTTAACAGCAGTTAACAGGCTTCGAGCTATCTCACTTAACCCTTTTTACTACCACAAATCCTTCTTAGACTGCAAAAAATAGTCCTAATTATGGCTAGAATATAATTACAAAAACGTCGCTGGTACAGAACGGGTTAAATTAGTCTGCTTAGTGTCCAATACCAATGTAAAATAACCGTAATAAGTCGCTAGAAATAATTTAGCCGTCGAAAATTGACGATAAATGGATTAGTGTGATACTTACCCATTAACCCTTCAGGATCACGACACGTTTTGACAGTATAATCTGGCTATTATTAGACGACTATATACTGTACTGCTTAGGGAGAACTTGTGGATTTATTCAGATCGTATTTACTCCGTATTAGTCCTAAAGGGATATTATAAGCTAATGAAAAATTTCCAATGATAACCAGAATATGATGACAATGTTATTTAAGTGCTGAAGAGCTTAAGGGGAGGTATTTAGTTTGTTCCCTAGACCTCCATCAACCTTAAAATTACACCCCTTGAGTCCCTTTCAAGATAAATTTGTACATTTTTCGGTAGAAAAATGTCCGGCTGAAAGCCGGTTCCTCTTAAATTACAGGCTCGCTATCGCTCGCCAGGATAAAATCGACACCTAAATGGCACGAAAGGTCTTAATAGGGATGAAAAGTCTTAAAATGGCCAAAACTAATGGGGCAAACGTTTTATAATATCAAAAGCAATGGGGCTAAACATGAGGGAGAAAGGGGTCAAGACAAAAATCCCTCAAGTGGAAATCCCCCCTTAACCCACTCCGAGGGTTCCTTCCTATGCTATATTTGTTCTCATCACCTGGTTACTTAGGATGACTAACAGTATGTATGCAAGTCAGTTGAGATAGTTTTTACCCCTTTGAGTCTAAAGAATATCTCCTAAATCGTATAAAATTACCCAATGATAACCGGAATAAAGTATCTAAATACTCAAGGGGATAAATTACGTTGTTGTTGTTGTTGTTGTTGTTGTTCCCCAAGCTGCCTGGCCGAACAGCCCCAAGGCCCCAAGCAAAGCCAAGGCCATAACCGAGCGCCCCCACAGAACCCTCCCTGCTTACCACAATAAGGCCTGGGTGACCGAAGCCACTCCATGGCGGGGAGCTGAGGAGGGTGCGGAAACGCCCGGGAAACCAAAGCCCAACCCAGGGCCCTGTGCCCCTCAGCAATTATGAAGAAAAAGTTGAGGGGCAAGGGAAAAATGTGACGTTTTGGCTTCCAATCTTGGTAGATTGGGAGGTCAATCCACGGAAGAGACGCCGTCACTTGAGATCTAGAAAATATATAAGTTAAAGGAACAGTCAGAGTAAGCTATGGGTATGGCAGAGATTGCTCAGCTCTCACTCTGATAGACCAGCCCATCACCACATGACTAGAACCCAATCCTCTCAGCATCAGGTAGGATAGGCCCTAGAAAGCCGCCTTTGGCGGGGGGATAGCTCCCCTATTTCAACCCCTTTCGGGGTTGGGCACCCGCCCAACGATAAGTAACGTTACGTAGACCAATTATGTAGTAGGAGGGATATTATTTATCCCGTAATATGGCACCTAATCGGTATCCAAATGATTTGTTAAGAGGTACTTTCTAAGCCGGGTAATATAATCTGGTAGCATCATTTATAAAGTAATTAAATACGGTAGTACTGATTAAAAGAGTTATGGGAAGATGAGTCATTTTGTCGATATCCCCCTTTTCTCTCCTATTTAGCCCCATTAGTTTTGTCGATATCCCCGTTTCCCTTATATTTAGCCCCATTAGTTTTGAGATTTCAAGATGTGTGCCCCATTAGTTTGTCGATTTTCAGACATTTTTCCCCATGTCTTTGTCAATATTCAGACCTTTCGTGCTATTTAGGTGTCAATTTATTTACTGGCGAACGATATTGAGCCTGTAATTTTGGAAGAACCGGCCTTACCGAAAAATGTACAAATTAATCTAGAAGGGGATCTAATGGATGTTTTTTTTTTAAATTTATTGGAGATCTAGGGAGGTAACTAAAAATATAATAATCTATGAAATAATCGACCAAAAAATACCCCTACCCCCCCTTAAAATACCCCTACCCCCTTAATACCCCCTACCCCCTTAATACCCCCTACCCCCTTAATATTATTATGATATTGAACATGAACGTAACCAGTCCCACATGACATTACTTCACTAATTTATATCCGATATTTGGCTAAAAGGTTTTCTCTAATGAGATATAAGTTAATGACTTTCTGAGTGAGCCCAAGATTGACAACGGGATACTGAACTGAATAATTATCCAGTGAATCAACTGATGCGCGTCTCTGGTATATTAGATAACGATTTATTAGTCATTTATCACATTTTATGATACATTTATTATATTATTATTATTATTATTACTGCAAGTATTTGACGTCAGGATCATAAAGCGTTTTGACAGTTTATTCTGGATATTATTAGACGGTTTCATACACGTTAAGGAGTATCTGTGGGACTTGAATGGGTGCAGAACTACATACTATCTTAATTAACCCTCTGACTTCCATATACCACCCTAATCTGAATAAAATAGTCTAATAATAGCCAGGAAATGGAAACGAAATTTGTATTGTATCTTGAAAGGGTTAATGATCGCGACTGTATACTTTGCTTTGAAGTAGTATATCATAATTGAATACTAATGGATTGGCAATGTACGGGATTTATAGATTAGACCATGTGTAGCCTAAAGTGCATTATAATTAGGACACGTTAGATGAATAGGTAGCCAGATTAATAGAGAGACAGATTGCTACACATTATAATACAGTCGTTATCATTAGAAGAAAAGAATTACTAAATTATATAATGGTATACAGATGACGGATGAATAGATAGACACATATTGACTGTTATTGGATAAAAACACATATTGAAAAAGGGAAAGGAAATAATCTTAAAGAGTAAAATTATATATTGTAATGTATTCATCAATATATAATTTTATTTGCCATTTAAAATGTGAATGTGTGTAAAGTTCCAATTGCCATATCTTTGTCTGCATATGAATCCCTGGACTTAGCTAGGGTTTTCTGGTTAATGGCCAATATAGAAATTGCTCATTGCTAGAAGCCAGAAACAATATTTAGGAAACCTCTTTTGATTATGTAATTTGCTGTGATTAATTATACAAAACAAATATATAATTACAAAATATAACCTGTTGGAAATGCATTGCCGCAATTAAAAACATTTACGTGTTATGACTATGGCCATTAAGTAAATTAATGTTTATATAATATGGAAGTACTGTGTATAGTATGGAAGTACTATGTATAGTATGGCAGTACTGTGTATAGTATGGCAGTACTGTGTATAGTATGGCAGTACTGTGTATAGTATGGAAGTACTGTGTATAGTATGGCAGTACTGTGTATAGTATGGCAGTACTGTGTATAGTATGGCAGTACTGTGTATAGTATGGCAGTACTGTGTATAGTATGGAAGTACTGTGTATAGTATGGCAGTACTGTGTATAGTATGGCAGTACTATGTATAGTATGGCAGTACTGTGTATAGTATGGCAGTACTGTGTATAGTATGGCAGTACTGTGTATAGTATGGCAGTACTGTGTATAGTATGGCAGTACTGTGTATAGTATGGCAGTACTGTGTATAGTATGGCAGTACTGTGTATAGTATGGAAGTACTGTGTATAGTATGGCAGTACTGTGTATAGTATGGCAGTACTATGTATAGTATGGCAGTACTGTGTATAGTATGGCAGTACTGTGTATAGTATGGCAGTACTGTGTATAGTATGGCAGTACTGTGTATAGTATGGCAGTACTGTGTATAGTATGGCAGTACTGTGTTATAGTATGGAAGTACTGTGTATAGTATGGCAGTACTGTGTATAGTATGGCAGTACTATGTATAGTATGGCAGTACTGTGTATAGTATGGCAGTACTGTGTATAGTATGGCAGTACTGTGTATAGTATGGCAGTACTGTGTATAGTATGGCAGTACTGTGTATAGTATGGCAGTACTGTGTATAGTATGGAAGTACTGTGTATAGTATGGAAGTACTGTGTATAGTATGGAAGTACTGTGTATAGTATGGCAGTACTGTGTATAGTTGTCCATTCCAATCAATATGATAATAATCTACACATTTTTAAATTATTTACTTTGATTACGTATGTCTCTTTTCAATTAATGTTCTTCATTAAACCATTCCACTCCACTGAACTATCGAGGGCCCCATTAGACGGTAGTATCCCTTGATTCCATCTTGGAACTGCCTCCGTAATATATGAGCAATATTGCCATCCCATTCCACACACCATTTAGCTAAATCACCCTATTATTCCATAAGCCAATTAGCCCGCCTTGCCTAAGTTCCCTATGGCGGTGGCAGGAGGGCGCTTCAGGAGCTGCAGTTTGGTTATGAATCGGGCAAATAAGCAGGTTGAGGCTCATTGGCGTGGGGCAAATATCGGAGTTGACCCCGGGGGGGGGGGGGGGACCAATCCTGCCTTAGCGTCACGCCCGCCACCAATGGGGAAGCGTTTGTGAATATGATAATGAGCATCAATCACAGGAAGTGCGTGCACCTTCTCCCCTTAATTACTGATATCTGAGGCTCCTGCGCACACAATCAGCCGCCTTGCAGCTACACCGACTCCCATATCAACCTTTTGTCGTGGACAGATAAGGCCGAGTGTCCCCCACACCACTATCGCCACGCGTACGGCCTTCTGGCTTTAATTACGAATATGCTAGGTTATCAAGATGTCAGATGGAGCTGCGGCTGCCTGACTAAAAGCAGCCTTATGCCATCCCGAGACAAGGGTGGAAATGGCAGCATCTGAGAGGTGGGATACGGCGGGCGTGTGCTAATTGTGAGTATGTAAATGAGACGGACCGCGATTATGGCCTAGCAAGAAGATACAGACACCCAGCACCACCTCAGCCACAATCGATAAAAGCCAGCTTTGGATATATCTAGCGGAGCGGCCTCTCTCACGGCGCCTCTTCCCGCTGCTCTCACACCGGTCACCGGGGGGGGGGGGGGGGGGGGGGGGGAAGGGGGTCTCAGTCATCATAGTGTCGGATCACTATATTAACCCCTTCACCACCACTACGTATTTTTCATAAAAATCTGATTAACAATAGACAATTTTCTTTCGTTTATAATCTACCTATGCGACTCAAATGGGTTAATACGATCTCCATAAACCCTCTTAGTAACATAGGTCCTTCTTAAACTGCATACAATCATCTAATTTTAACTCACTATCATCATACTTGAACTTAACGTCTCTCTCCAGATTAAATATATCGCTACATTATATTTGAGCTGAATAAACATTAGTTTTCTGCCCACAGCTAACTCAAAGACAACTGCAGAGGTTGAAGAAACTAAACTTAAAACTTTACTTGTCATTAGTGAGACCCCATATGGATTATGCTGTTCAATTTTGGTGTCCTTATTACAGAATGGACATAGATTCATTGGAGAGAGTACAACGTAGAATGACAAAAATGATCCATAATATTAGAAATCTTCCGTATAAAGAAAGGTTGAAGAAATTAGGCTTACATTCGTTAGAGAGACGCAGAGTTAGAGGGGATATGATAGAGGTGTTCAAGTGGGTTAGTGGGATTAACAAAGGGGACATGACAAATGTACTAAAGCTCAGTGATAGCGAAAGAACTCGTACCAATGGTTTCAAATTAGATAAATTTCGTTTCAGAAAAGATATAGGCAAATATTGGTTTGGTAACAGAGTTGTAGATGGGTGGAATGGACTACCAAGTGCTATAGTGGGATTAAAAACGATAGGGAGCTTTAAGATAAAATTGGATAAGCATATGGACGAGAAGGGTTGGGTCTGAAGGGGGATCAGCAGGGTTGGGCCAATCAGCGCTCTGCAGACCCCCGTAATCCTGCGTTAATCTCTAACCGTTTTGGTAAGATGATCCTCAGGGTATTAGAGTGTTGAGCCTATAATTGGGTTTTGTAATTGGGGTTGTGTGGGACAGGGATCTGCCTTGCTTAGGCCAATCGGCTTTCTGCAGACTCCCATTTTCTTATGTTAATATTGTATCACCAGCATTATTATATAATTAATACTATGGGACAAATACAATCTGCATTTCGCTTAAGCTTATTGACGTTTTTTAGTTTACCTTTCATTTCCTATTAGTGCAAGTCAGTTCCCGATTATTTACTATACCCTGATACAAATAGGTAGGCCAGAAATCGTGAACCCAAAACCCTGTAACTCAAAAAGGGCTAGAGGAAATGGGCTGTAAAATTCCACACCCATACCCTGGCTGACCCCTCCCAAATGGCAGAAATATTAGCTCGATTACTCTAGTCGTTTGTGAGTTATAAAGGTTGTTCAAGAGTTTCGGGGTGCATATTTGGAACAGGGTACAGTTGTATGTTTATTTATATATTTTGTATTTAGTGATTATAATACACAACAGGCTAACTCTGGGAAGACATATCAACTATACACAATTGAGACTTACAAGGTTCCTTCTGGTACTCCGGGCTCTCTCCCCTCGCAAGTGCAGACTGTGGTATGACGGGCTGGTATGTCATAATTAGTCCAGCCCGTCACACCGTACTCTCTCTATTCTAATACCACCGCCATACTACACGGTGTAGCTAAATCCAAGAAAGATCATCTATTCATCTCGCATCTTCATTTGTTTTGGTTGATCACCTTAAAATTCTTAGTTCTTGTCTGTATTGGTTTACTGGATATATAATAACAAATGTTAAGGCATCAGAGAGAGAGCAACTCCAAACAGAAGAAGTAGGGATGTAAATATGCATAATATCCATGTAAAACTATGCTAATGAGTTAACTGAAGGAAATACGCGGAGGTACTTCTTGTTCGTTATTTATTAACGTATATATCTTTTCTCTCTCTCTCTCTCTCTCTCTCTCTCGTCTCTCTTCTCGAATCATCTCTCCTCTCTCTCTTCTCTTCAAGTATTCAAAATTAAAAGGCATCGACAATAGAACTGTAGTAAGTACTTCACTATCGACCAATCTAATTACACGCGGGGAAACGGTTGCAAAATTATTGGTAAATCTTTTAGCTCACACGAATCTAAGAATTTCTTCTTCAATCGAGTTGTCCAATTGTGAATGGGCTTCCCCGAGACGTTATAGACTGCAGCACAGTTGATTCATTTAAACTCCGCTTAGACAAATATCTCGCATCAAACCCGCGACTGACTGCGTTTGTAAATGAATAACTTTATTTTATCCCCCCCTCAGTTACTAACCCATCTGTCCCCTACAAACTTCCTAATCCTGCCCCGGACATTAGTTCTAGGGCAGTAGTTCCCTTTCCAATGTTCCCTTACCCACTCTAAACCACTGTTTGGACACTGATCCTCAGTGTTTTGGAGGACAAGCACCTAGAAGGGTCACTAGACCTGTTGTTGCTTGATTTTCTTTGTACTCCTTTGTACTCCTTTCTACTCTTCTTTTAAACTTCGCCTAGACAAATATCTTGCATCAAACCCGCGACTGACTGTGTTTGTAAATGAATAACTTTATTTTATCCCCCCTCAGTTACTAACCCATCTGTCCCCTACTAACATCCTAATCCTGCCAGACATTAGTTCCAGGGCAGTGGTTTCCTTTCCAATTTTCCCTTACCCACTCTAAACCACTGTTTGGAAGCTTTGATCCGCAGTGTTTTGGAGGACAAGCAGCCTAGAGGGGTCACTGTTGCTTGATTTCCTTTGTATTCCTTTGTACTCTCTCTTTATGGCGGGTGTTTTGTTAAGGTTGATGGAAGCCTAGGTAGGAAACTAACACAAATATTAAAAAACTACAGAAATTAGCATACATATATACGCTGTATTAAGCCAATCATGAGTTGAATCGACAAGGAACTGTTGAAAATGTGTATAAATATTATCTGTTCTTGGTTTGTGAGTTTAGTTACAATAAATGCACATATATCTCTGGAAGGCAGTGAAGCATATACGATACGTGTGCAATTTGTTTTCTTTGTATTGATGATTTACCCATGTTTGGATTTGTGACATACAGAACCTAGCTGTTTCCCTTGCCGTTGCATATAGATAGATAGAGAGATAACCGAGCTGTTTTGCCGTTGCCATATAGATAGATAGATAGATACATAACCTAGCTGTTTCCCTTGCCGTTGCATATAGATAGATAGATAGATAGATAACCTAGCTGTTTCCCTTGCCGTTGCATATAGATAGATAGATAGATAGATAACCTAGCTGTTTCCCTTGCCGTTGCATATAGATAGATAGATAGATATAACCTAGCTGTTTCCCTTGCCGTTGCTATCATAGATAGATAGATAGATAACCTAGCTGCTTCCCTTGCCGTTGCATATAGATAGATAGATAACCTAGCTGTTTCCCTTGCCGTTGCATATAGATAGATAGATAGATAGATAACCTAGCTGTTTCCCTTGCCGTTTGCATATAGAT
>CM064529.1:8911586-8976586 GCA_032716605.1 Paralithodes platypus
AACTCTCCCAAACATACCTGGAGTGAGTGGGTTCGAATCTTGGTCAGGATACCTCTGTCCTAACGTGTCCGATATTATCATTAGATATAGTTTTCATCGGCCTGAAGGGTTGTGAAACTTAGCTTTGCAATCCCTTGGCTCTCAGATGGCCTTGCTAAATGTGGTGTAAGTGCCCGGACGCTAAGATAAGTCTCGCTCTTACAAACTCACCCGATTGTCATTTATACATTTGTCACCCGAATTCAACGTGCAAAACCTGTATCACAACTGCTCTTTTACCTCAAATTTTCTGTGGTATTTCTAGGCTGTCAGTTTCTAATTTGACTTTGTATAAACATTCTACTATATAACGTTTTCAGTACCTGAGCCTCCTGTTAATTCTATTCTGGCTCTTGTTAGACGATTTTATTCAGCTTAACAGCAGTTAACAGGCTTCGAGCTATCTCACTTAACCCTTTTTACTACCACAAATCCTTCTTAGACTGCAAAAAATAGTCTAATTATGGCTAGAATATAATTACAAAAACGTCGCTGGTACAGAACGGGTTAAATTAGTCTGCTTAGTGTCCAATACCAATGTAAAATAACCGTAATAAGTCGCTAGAAATAATTTAGCCGTCGAAAATTGACGATAAATGGATTAGTGTGATACTTACCCATTAACCCTTTCAGGATCACGACACGTTTTGACAGTATAATCTGGCTATTATTAGACGACTATATACTGTACTGCTTAGGGAGAACTTGTGGATTTATTCAGATCGTATTTACTCCGTATTTAGTCCTAAAGGGATATTATAAGCTAATGAAAAATTTCCAATGATAACCAGAATATGATGACAATTTTATTTAAGTGCTGAAGAGCTTAAGGGGAGGTATTTAGTTTGTTCCCTAGACCTCCATCAACCTTAAAATTACACCCCTTGAGTCCCTTTCAAGATAAATTTGTACATTTTTCGGTAGAAAAATGTCCCGGCCTAAGGCCGGTTCCTCTTAAATTACAGGCTCGCTATCGCTCGCCAGGATAAAATCGACACCTAAATGGCACGAAAGGTCTTAATATGGGGTGAAAGTTCTTAAAATCGCTAAACTAATGGGGCAAACGTTTTATAATATCAAAAGCAATGGGGCTAAACATGAGGGAGAAAGGGGTCAAGACAAAAATCCCTCAAGTGGAAATCCCCCCTTAACCCACTCCGAGGGTTCCTTCCTATGCTATATTTGTTCTCATCACCTGGTTACTTAGGATGACTAACAGTATGTATGCAAGTCAGTTGAGATAGTTTTTACCCCTTTGAGTCTAAAGAATATCTCCTAAATCGTATAAAATTGCCTGATGATAACCGGAATAAAGTATCTAAATAGTCAAGGGGATAAATTATGTAGTAGGAAGGATATTAATTATCCCGTAATATGGCACCTAATCGGTATCCAAATGAGGCTTAAGAGGGTACTTTCTAAGGGGAAATATAATCTGGTAGCATCATATATAAGTGTAATTAAATACGGTAGTAGATTAAAAGAGTTATGGGAAGTATGAAAGTTGCATTTTTGTCGATATCCCCCTTTTCTCTCATATATAGGCCCCCATTAGTTTTGTCTGGATATCCCCGTTTCCCTTATATTTAGCCCCATTAGTTTTGAGATTTCAAGATGTGTGCCCCATTAGTTTGTCGATTTTCAGACATTTCTCCCCATGTCTTTGTCAATATTCAGACCTTTCGTGCTATTTAGGTGTCAATTTATTTACTGGCGAACGATATTGAGCCTGTAATTTTGGAAGAACCGGCCTTACCGAAAAATGTACAAATTAATCTAGAAGGGGATCTAATGGATGTTTTTTTTTAAATTTATTGGAGATCTAGGGAGGTAACTAAAAATATAATAATCTATGAAATAATCGACCAAAAAATACCCCCTACCCCCTTAAAATACCCCCTACCCCCTTAATACCCCCTACCCCCTTAATACCCCCTACCCCCTTAATATTATTATGATATTGAACATGAACGTAACCAGTCCCACATGACATTACTTCACTAATTTATATCCGATATTTGGCTAAAAGGTTTTCTCTAATGAGATATAAGTTAATGACTTTCTGAGTGAGCCCAAGATTGACAACGGGATACTGAACTGAATAATTATCCAGTGAATCAACTGATGCGCGTCTCTGGTATATTAGATAACGATTTATTAGTCATTTATCACATTTTATGATACATTTATTATATTATTATTATTATTATTACTACAAGTATTTGACGTCAGGATCATAAAGCGTTTTGACAGTTTATTCTGGATATTATTAGACGGTTTCATACACATTAAGGAGTATCTGTGGGACTTGAATGGGTGCAGAACTACATAGTCTATCTCAATTAACCCTCTGACTTCCATATACCACCCTAATCTGAATAGAATAGTCTAATAATAGCCAGGAAATGGAAAATAAATGTGTATTGCATCTTGAAAGGGTTAATGATCGCGACTGTATTCTTTGGTTTGAAGTAGTATATCATAATTGAATACTAATGGATTGGCAATGTACGGGATTTATAGACTAGACCATGTGTAGCCTAAAGTGCATTATAATTAGGACACGTTAGATGAATAGGTAGCCAGATTAATAGAGAGACAGATTGCTACACATTATAATACAGTCGTTATCATTAGAAGAAAAGTATTACTAAATTATATAATGGTATACAGATGACGGATGAATAGATAGACACATATTGACTGTTATTGGATAAAAACACATATTGAAAAAGGGAAAGGAAATAATCTTAAAGAGTAAAATTATATATTGTAATGTATTCATCAATATATAATTTTATTTGCCATTTAAAATGTGAATGTGTGTAAAGTTCCAATTGCCATATCTTTGTCTGCATATGAATCCCTGGACTTAGCTAGGGTTTTCTGGTTAATGGCCAATATAGAAATTGCTCATTGCTAGAAGCCAGAAACAATATTTAGGAAACCTCTTTTGATTATGTAATTTGCTGTGATTAATTATACAAAACAAATATATAATTACAAAATATAACCTGTTGGAAATGCATTGCCGCAATTAAAAACATTTACGTGTTATGACTATGGCCATTAAGTAAATTAATGTTTATATAGTATGGAAGTACTGTGTATAGTATGGCAGTACTGTGTATAGTATGGAAGTACTGTGTATAGTATGGAAGTACTGTGTATAGTATGGAAGTACTGTGTATAGTATGGCAGTACTGTGTATAGTATGGCAGTACTGTGTATAGTATGGAAGTACTGTGTATAGTATGGAAGTACTGTGTATAGTATGGAAGTACTGTGTATAGTATGGCAGTACTGTGTATAGTATGGCAGTACTGTGTATAGTATGGCAGTACTGTGTATAGTATGGCAGTACTGTGTATAGTATGGCAGTACTGTGTATAGTATGGCAGTACTGTGTATAGTATGGCAGTACTGTGTATAGTATGGCAGTACTGTGTATAGTATGGCAGTACTGTGTATAGTATGGCAGTACTGTGTATAGTATGGCAGTACTGTGTATAGTATGGCAGTACTGTGTATAGTATGGCAGTACTGTGTATAGTATGGCAGTACTGTGTATAGTATGGCAGTACTGTGTATAGTATGGCAGTACTGTGTATAGTATGGCAGTACTGTGTATAGTATGGCAGTACTATGTATAGTATGGCAGTACTGTGTATAGTATGGCAGTACTGTGTATAGTATGGCAGTACTGTGTATAGTATGGCAGTACTGTGTATAGTATGGCAGTACTGTGTATAGTATGGCAGTACTGTGTATAGTATGGAAGTACTGTGTATAGTATGGAAGTACTGTGTATAGTATGGAAGTACTGTGTATAGTATGGCAGTACTGTGTATAGTTGTCCATTCCAATCAATATGATAATAATCTACACATTTTTAAATTATTTACTTTGATTACGTATGTCTCTTTTCAATTAATGTTCTTCATTAAACCATTCCACTCCACTGAACTATCGAGGGCCCCATTAGACGGTAGTATCCCTTGATTCCATCTTGGAACTGCCTCCGTAATATATGAGCAATATTGCCATCCCATTCCACACACCATTTAGCTAAATCACCCTATTATTCCATAAGCCAATTAGCCCGCCTTGCCTAAGTTCCCTATGGCGGTGGCAGGAGGGCGCTTCAGGGAGGCTGCAGTTTGGTTTATGGAATCGGGGCAAATAATATAAAGCAGAGGTTGAGTGGCTCATTGGCGTGGGGCGGCAAATATCGGAGGTTGGACCCCAGGGGGGTGGGGGGGGGGAGACCAATCCTGCCTTAGGCGTCACGCCCGCCACGAACCAATGGGGAAGCGTTTGTGAATAATGATTAATGAAGCATCAATCACAGTGAAGTGCGTGCACCTTCTCCCCCTTAATTACTGATATCTGAGGCTCCTGCGCACTACAATCAGCCGCCTTACAGCTACACCGACTCCCATATCAACCGTTTCTTTTGTCGTGGGACAGATAAGGCCGAGTGTCCCCCCCCACAGCACTATCCGCCACGCGTTACGGCCTTCTTGCTTTAATTACCCGAAATATGGCTAGGTTATCAAGGATGTCAGATGGAGCTATGCGGCTGCCTGATCCTAAAAAAGCAAAACCTTATGCAAGCCCGAGACAAGGGTGGAATGGAAAAAATGGGCAGCACAGCATAGCATCTGAGAGGTGGGGTGATACGGCGGGGTCCTGTGTGCTAATTGTGAGTATAGATGTAAATGAGGACGGACCCGCCGGATTATGGCCTAAGCAAGAAGATACAGACACCCAGCACCACCTCAGCCACAATCGATAAAAGCCAGCTTTGGATATATCTAGCGGAGCGGCCTCTCTCACGGCGCCTCTTCCCGCTGCTCTCACACCGGTCACCGGTGGGGGGGGGGGGTCTCAGTCATCATAGTGTCGGATCACTATATTAACCCCTTCACCACCACTACGTATTTTTCATAAAAATCTGATTAACAATAGACAATTTTCTTTCGTTTATAATCTACCTATGCGACTCAAAATGGGGTTACATACGGATTCTATCCATAAACCCTCTTAGCTATACATAGGGTCCTTACGTTAAAACTGCATACAATCATCTAATTTTAACTCACTATCATCATACTTGAACTTAACGTCTCGCTCCAGATTAACTATATCGCTACATTATATTTGAGCTGAATATTGTGTCACCAGCATTATTATATAATTAATACTATGGGACAAATACAATCTGCATTTCGCTTCGATTAAGCTTATAGTGACCTTATTGACGTTTTTTAGTTTACCTCTCATTTCCTATTAGTGCAAGTCAGTTCCCGATTATTTACTATACCCTGATACAAATAGGTAGGCCAGAAATCGTGAACCCAAAACCCTGTAACTCAAAAAGGGCTAGAGGAAATGGGCTGTAAAATTCCACACCCATACCCTGGCTGACCCCTCCCAAATGGCAGAAATATTAGCTCGATTACTCTAGTCGTTTGTGAGTTATAAAGGTTGTTCAAGAGTTTTGGGGTGCATATTTGGAACAGGGTACAGTTGTATGTTTATTTATATATTTTGTATTTAGTGATTATAATACACAACAGGCTAACTCTGGGAAGACATATCAACTATACACAATTGAGACTTTCAGGTTCCTTCTGGTACTCCGGGCTCTCTCCCCTCGCAAGTGCAGACTGTGGTATGACGGGCTGGTATGTCATAATTAGTCCAGCCCGTCACACCGTACTCTCTCTATTCTAATACCACCGCCATACTAGACACGGTGTAGCATACCTCCAAGAAAGATCATCTATTCAATCTCGCATCTTCATTTGTTTTGGTTGATCACCTTAAAATTCTTAGTTTCTTGTCTGTATTGGTTTACTGGATATATAATAACAAATGTGTCAGGCATCAAGAAGAGAGCAACTCCAAACAGAAGAAGTAGGGATGTAAATATGCATAATATCCATGTAAAACTATGCTAATGAGTTAACTGAAGGAAATACGCGGAGGTACTTCTTGTTCGTTATTTATTAACGTATCTCTCTCTTTCTCTCTCTCTCTCTCTCTCTCTCTCTCTCTCTCTCTCTCTCTCTCTCTCTCTCTCTCTCTCTCTCTCTCTCTCTCTCTTCAAGTGTTCAAAATCATCAAAGGCATCGACAATATGAACTGTAGTAAGTACTTCACTATCGACCAATCTAATTACACGCGGGGAAACGGTTGCAAAATTATTGGTAAATCTTTTAACTCACACGAATCTAAGAATTTCTTCTTCAATCGAGTTGTCAACTTGTGAATGGGCTTCCCCGAGACGTTATAGACTGCAGCACCGTTGATTCATTTAAACTCCGCTTAGACAAATATCTCGCATCAAACCCGCGACTGACTGCGTTTGTAAATGAATAACTTTATTTTATCCCCCCCCCCAGTTACTAACCCATCTGTCCCCTACTAACTTCCTAATCCTGCCATGGACATTAGTTCTAGGGCAGTAGTTCCCTTTCCAATGTTCCCTTACCCACTCTAAACCACTGTTTGGACACTTGATCCTCAGTGTTTTGGAGGACAAGCAGCCTAGAAGGGTCACTAGACCTGTTGTTGCTTGATTTTCTTTGTACTCCTTTGTACTCCTTTCTACTCTTCTTTTAAACTTCGCCTAGACAAATATCTTGCATCAAACCCGCGACTGACTGCGTTTGTAAATGAATAACTTTATTTTATCCCCCCCCCAGTTACTAACCCATCTGTCCCCTACTAACTTCCTAATCCTGCCATGGACATTAGTTCCAGGGCAGTATTTTTCTTTCCAATGTTCCCTTACCCACTCTAAACCACTGTTTGGACACTTGATCCTCAGTGTTTTGGAGGACAAGCAGCCTAGAAGGGTCACTAGATCTGTTGTTGCTTGATTTCCTTTGTATTCCTTTGTACTCTCTCTTTATGGCGGGTGTTTTGTTAAGGTTGATGGAAGCCTAGGTAGGAAACTAACACAAATATTAAAAAACTACATAAATTAGCATACATATATACGCTGTATTAAGCCTATCATGAGTTGAATCGACAAGGAACTGTTGAAAATTTGTATAAATATTATCTGTTCTTGGTTTGTGAGTTTAGTTACAATAAATGCACATATATCTCTGGAAGGCAGTGAAGAATATACGATACGTGTGCAATTTGTGTTCTTTGTATTGATGATTTACCCATGTTTGGATTTGTGACATACAGAACCTAGCTGTTTCCCTTGCCGTTGCATATAGATAGATAGATAGATAGATAACCTAGCTGTTTCCCTTGCCGTTGCATATAGATAGATAGATAGATAGATAACCTAGCTGTTTCCCTTGCCGTTGCATATAGATAGATAGATAGATAGATAACCTAGCTGTTTCCCTTGCCGTTGCATATAGATAGATAGATAGATAGATAACCTAGCTGTTTCCCTTGCCGTGCATAATAGATAGATAGATAGATAACCTAGCTGCTTCCCTTGCCGTTGCATATAGATAGATAGATAACCTAGCTGTTTCCCTTGCCGTTGCATATAGATAGATAGATAGATAGATAACCTAGCTGTTTCCCTTGCCGTTGCATATAGATAGATAGATAGATAGATAACCTAGCTGTTTCCCTTGCCGTTGCATATTAATTAGGTTAGGGTTAGCTTAGGTTAGTTAGGCTGGGTTCCCCTTTGAATTAGATTATGCCTAGGTTACAAAGGCTATAACTATAACTATAACTATAACTATACCTTGTTCATTATACTGTAGGTGGGCTTAAAGTCTTATCCACTAACCTCTACAAATCACAAACGACTAGAATTATCGAACTAATATATCTTCCATTAGGGCAGCGTCTGCCATGGAATAGGTGTGGAAATCTACAGCCCATTTTATCCAGCCCCTTTCGAGTTGCAGAGGATAGGGGTTATGATGTTTGGCCTACTTATAAAGAATGCGCTATAGGTTATGACTACGCAATATGGTGTCAATGAATATAAGGAAGATTAATCCTCCTAATGAAAGCATATGATCCTCCCGGGATTCGAACTCGGGACACCACACCCAGAACCTAAACACCTAAACCATTACACCACCAACACAGTGGCAGAAGGGCCCCAAGAGAAGAAGACCCGGTGAGGAAGAGGACGGACGGACGCCTCTGCCTCCCCAATCTGCGAGTGTCTCCCTCTTATTGACTTTAT
The DNA here is from genome assembly GCA_032716605.1 of Paralithodes platypus. Lineage (NCBI taxonomy): Eukaryota > Metazoa > Arthropoda > Malacostraca > Decapoda > Lithodidae > Paralithodes > Paralithodes platypus. The sequence continues at coordinate 8,919,811 of CM064529.1, forward strand.
GTCTTCAGTTCGCCAGTTTGAGGTGACTGGTCCGGCTCTTCAATTCCGGTTTAATTAATCCTGCGTCTTCCCTCGGCCGGTGGTAGTGGTGGGTCGTCTGGTGTTCGGCGTTCATATGGTCCTCGGGAATCGATCTGTTCCGTTACGGTTGAATACCATACGTCACACAATCTTTGGGTGCCGGGATTGGTTCTTGCAGACAGCTGGGGCCCGAGATTAACACGGTATTAATTAGTAACAAGGTCGCTCTGACAGGTGGGCCCTCGCTACTCTACATAATTAGTCAGGTTCAGCTACCTTCCCCCTCCCCGACATATATATTTCAGATACTGTTATTATTGTCCTATACAGTAAAGTATATATTATATCTTAAGTTATATGAGGGCCCCTCCTCCCACACCCTCTTATATCTGTCTTAAATACTATTGCTATATATAACCGAAATGTGATGAACATTACGTCATCGTGCTGAATGGGTAAAGAAACCTTCGGTATTTAGAAAGGGTCAGTAGTCATGTGTTGATTCCCAGGCACATTTCCCAAGCAAGTTGAACATCTCCGTACAACCTATACACCCTCTATGTATTCCTTCCAGGCCGCCTCGGCACTGGACTGTTATTCGTTCTACCAGCTAGTCTAGTCTCCCCCCTCCAAGGCCTTAATCCACTTTCTCCTTTTTCACTTTCTCCATTTTTCGGTCTCACCATATCCCCGGCGTCTGTTATTCTTTTTTTAACCCTCCGTCCTTCACATTTTTCGCCATTTATTTTTTAACCCTTTCTCTCTCTCCCTTTTCCCCTGCGCCCGGCCGCCCCCTCCTGTGTTTTTCGTGGACCGGCCTACTGTTAGTCTAATCTGGTTTGTCTTCCGTGTGTTTACAGGGACCTGGCCGGGGAGAACACTATGGCAGCAAGGGGAGGGAATCTGTGAGTGAGTACCCTGGGTTAGTGTTGTAAATACACGTGAAAGTAATTATACATATTGTGACTTTGACTACGATAGCTATTTTCAACTTAAACCTCAAATTCGTATAGTTAATCTGTATTCAGTTTTTCTTTGTCATGTGTATAAAGGGGATAAACGGCAGGTTGCCTGAAACGAGTGTCTCCTTCAAAGCTAAAAGAGTGACGGTGCCGAATTCAATTGACGTTGGGGTCAAAATGCCAGGGCACACGTAGTTTAAAGCAGTTTAAGTCATAGGATGGAGGAAATAATTATCTGGGGAGAGAGGTCCAGAGTTCACTTAATTAGTAAAAGAAAGACTGACAAACTTTGCTAATTCTTGGGTTGGAGAGACGGACAAAATAGGAATTAGACTGTGTTGAAAGGCGGGTGCCTCGCACTTGCCGCAAGGGATCAGTGTATGCACTGAGAGACCTCTGAAGAACACTGATTGTTGTAATAGTTGTATAAGAGTGAAAGATATGCAACAATGCGGCGTGTAGAATTATATTGTAGGGAACCTGTTAAATAATTATACTATAACCAAAGGGAACCCTTTTTACCATTATCTAAGTGAATGTATAATGGTAAAACTGTGACTACCTCAACAGCAAAGGTAGGGGTTATTACCTGACAAGAACATTTATTATGGGGAAAATATGTTACTAAAGTTTTGAAAGTGTTAAAAAGGTGGCCACATTTTAAGACAAGTTTGTAGTTTCCTGTATTGAGAGAGGGGTATACAAATTTTAGATATAGTTAAGGTTGAAATAAGTTTGATTTACACAACCACACACACGCGCGCACACACACACACACACACACACACACACACACACACACACACACACACACACACACACACACATACACACACACATACACACACACACATCAACTTTATCATATGATCTATCAAATTATAAAATACGAATGTTATGAAGCACAGCTTAATTGAAATATAAATTAACGTAATAGATATCTTGACAAAAAGGGAAGGAAGAAATGATAATATCTATCGTTTAAATCTTGGAGAAAAAAAATGCCAAATACTATTTTGATCATTTGGAACACATCCCCACCGTATTTAGAGTGATCGGAGAATTAATGTCGTGCGAGTAATGAACAAATTATAGAGACACGCGATTACATAAAAAATTGAAATAATTCACATAATCCAGGTGAATGATTCGCTGCGCTACTTCAGGCCTACACGATATATATATATATATATATATATATATATATATATATATATATATATATATATCATTACATTGAACGTATTTATCAATACCAAATATCAGTGTGGAATGTTTTCATAGAAATTTAAATTTGTTTTATGTGTTTTATGTTTATGTTATTAACAGTATGCAAATCAAACTAATGCTAAATTATCTTTATACTCTAAATATATTAACAGAGGTAAGCAAAGTTATGGGTAATCTGAAAGTTTGCGATCTGTCTTTGTCAACCTCTATCACCAGTAGTTTATGAATGCCAAAACAGCATTCAATTATAAGGCTTAAGGGGGGATGGGCGTATATATTTGCTGATATATTTATGTTTGTATTATTGTGAAGTGTGTGGTGGTTGTGGTGTTGGTGTTGGTGATGAGCTTCAGTAATAACGCTGGGTGAAGGGGAAGGGTGGCGGTGGTGATGGACGAGAGAGGCTGCTGCTCGGGGCTCCCAGGCCGAATTATTGCCGAATGAATCAGTGTTTGACAATTTGAGTTGAGAGGACCGGGGGGGCGAATTTCTCATTTTTGACGAATGTGTCATGCAGTCTCGACGGTTTTGTTGGTCTTTTCCCGTGTTTATTGAATGTGGTGTTCGAGATCTAAAGGGGAAAAACACATTATTTGCCGAATATGCTTACGTCTCAATATTTTTTCACGGGACTGGAGTTCTTGAAAACAGGCTACAGTCATGACGCTTCTATTGACTTACAGTGTGCTGGCTAAATAATCCAGTAGGGTTATTAACTTCTGAAGTCCGATTTTAACTAACTAACTAAACAGTTGTTACTTACCTGCGAAATAGATGACATAATATGCTCTGCTTGGGGTAGCAATTAAAATGGTCCAGACCAAATCCTGTACTGTGGTTAGTTTACCCTTTGAGGAACATGACGCATTACAACAGATTCTTTTGTGTATTATTCGACGATGTTAAACAGCTTAGGGAAGACCTCTAGCAATCATAGGGATAAAGTAGATGTCCATTAACCTTTTGACTCACACAGATCCCTCCTTAAGTTAATCAAATCGTTTAGTAATAGCCGGAATAAACTGTAAAAATGCGTCATAATCCGCATGAGGTTAAGGGGAGATGGGCCGTTTTTCTGCCACCCGTTCTCCCTCATGTAGAGCCCCATTAGTTTTCAGGCTTTAAGATGTTTGTCCCATTAGTGTGTGGACTTTAAGACCTTTCGCCCCATTTATTTGTCAATATTAAGACCTTTCGTGCTATTTAGGCGTCGATTTTTTCCCTGGCGAACGACAGTGAGCCTGTAAAGTTGGAAGAAAGGGGCCTTCGGTCGGAAAAAAAATTCTACCGAGAAATGTACAAATTAATTTAAAACTCTAATTGATTTTTTTTTTATTGATTTTTTTTTTTTTTTATGGAGGTCTAGGGAGGAAACTAAAAGATTAACATATATAGAAAACAATCAACCAAAAAGTGAACCATCACCCCTTAATGGGTGAGTAGTAGTGAAATAGAGAGTGGGAGGGGGCAGATTGGAAACAGTACAGGCGGAATGTGTGGACAGTGACGATAAAGATGAATACAGCCCGGAAGGTGAATAAGAATGAGAGGAATGTGTGTGTGTGTGTGTGTGCGTGTGCGTGTGCGTGTGTGTGTGTGTGTGTGTGTGTGTGTGTGCGTGTGAAAGAGAGAGAGAGAGAAAGAGAAGATATGCATGAAGGGGAAGGGTGAAGTACAGGGATTTTTAAAAGGACACTGCATATCAAATTGTTGAATAAAAGAAACGCTCTCTATCTCTCTCTCTTTTCCCCTATATATATATATATATATATATATATATATATATATATATATATGTGGTGATTAAGAACACGTTCTAGGACGTGTTGTTCACACAGAAATATAAACAACGTAATGGTAAATTTCTCTGGAGGTCAGTTTTCATACTTTTGAAGTTATTAAATATATATATATATATATATATTTCTACCTCAACCTCAGAACGTATGTAAGACACCATTCGAACACATTAGCTATCCTCCCATGCTCGCTCCCCATCTCCCTTCCGTATGTAAGACACCATTCGAACACATTAGCTACCCTCCCATGCTCCCCCTCTCCCTTCCGTATGTAAGACACCATTCGAACACATTAACTACCCTCCCATGCTCGCTCCCCATCTCCCTTCCGTATGTAAGACACCATTCGAACACATTAGCTACCCTCCCATGCTCCCCATCTCCCTTCCGTATGTAAGACACCATTCGAACACATTAGCTACCCACCCATGCTCCCCCTCTCCCTTCCGTTTGTAAGACATCATTCGAACACATTAGCTACCCTCCCATGCTCCCCATCTCCCTTCCGTATGTAAGACACCATTCGAACACATTAGCTACCCTCCCATGCTCCCCCTCTTCCTTCCGTATGTAAGACACCATTCGAACACATTAGCTACCCTCCCATGCTCGCTCCCCATCTCCCTTCCGTATGTAAGACACCATTCGAACACATTAGCTACCCTCCCATGCTCCCCCTCTCCCTTCCGTATCCAGGTTCTGCCTTTATTTGTTTAGGTTGTACCTCACTGCTAAACTTGACATGCATGTATCAACTCCATTGTTAATAATTATGAGTAATTAGATCAATCAGACTCACAATTTATGCTTGCACTTCTTTTGTAATATATAAATTTAACCTTCTATGCCGTGACTGTGTATAAATAATACCAACCATAGCTTCCTTGTTGTTAAATTCTATGGTCGAGCTAGCTTCTGCCATTCATAACACAATATATCGCTTCCGGGAATATATGTAAATGGTACAACGAGTTTTCTAAAATTAATAGGATATCAGAATCGCAGACATTTATGCAAATGTTACGAGCATCATGATGAGTATTCATATGTTTTACTGAAAATTCAGAAGTATGTACAGTTGTCCACATAAGTTCTGTTCCTCTCTGTAATCTTATACATAGAAATATTATGTGCATGATTGAATTACAAGTGTAGATTCTTATGCAGTGGTTAAGGGGAGATCTCCACTTGAGGGATTTTTTTCTTGACCCCTTTCTCCCTCATGTTTAGCCCCATTGCTTTTGATGTTATAAAATGTTTGCCCCATTAGTTTAGCGATTTTAAGAATTTTCACCCCATATTAAGACCTTTCGTGCAATTCAGGTGTCGATTTTATCCTGGCGAGCGATAGCGAGCCTGTAATTTAAGAAGAACCGGCCTTCGGCCGGGACATTTTTCTACCGAAAAATGTACAAATTTATCTTGAAAGGGACTCAGGGGGGTGTAATTTTAAGGTTGATGGAGGTCTAGGGAACAAACTAAATACCTCCCCTTAACTCATCTGACTATTCATATGATAATTAAAATAAACCACACTCGTAATTCGTTCGCACTAATTATACTTTAATACATATAATCACGACGAGAAACATAACTTATGTGGCCAACTGTACATTAAATGATGCAACTATCTGCCGAAAAGTGAATCGGATATCATAGATGTATTATACATGTATGGAAATGTTACGAATAAATTAGTCATCTTATACATTCATATTTCCCCCGAACAGCTATCGTCTCCTAATTCCCTGGTGACCTGGGGATATTTGGGCCGAGTCACACCAGTGCTTTTCCGGGCAATTTTTGATCGGCAACCTTAAGGCGGTGTCACACGAGCGATATTTCCAGCACTTTTTACGAGCAATTGTTTTCTGGGAGCTTCCAAATAAAAGTTAAAGAAGAATTAAACTACCTAAGATAATCTACCTTCGACCTAGTTTCCGATCCCAATGTGAAAGAGCCTCAAACTAGTGCGAAACAAAATTGCTCATCGAATATTACCGGAAAATCCGATCGTATGACATCGCCTATATCCTGACAATATTTTCAGGTTATTTCTGTATTGATATCAGCATTTAAACTGAAGGTAGATTATCAGAACTGATTGGCTTAATATAAATCCTATAACTCATAGGCTTCCAGACCCAAATTGCCGAGAAAAGATACCGGGTTTCGTTGTTGTGATTGTGGGTTGGTTATGGGATCCACTCTGGCTGAACAGGTGGCCGCAGACGCCTCTCATCTTCTACACATCATTCCACTTTCATAAAGTCTCCCCCTCTTCACGTTTTCTCCCGGGGGAACTCTTGCCCATCTCGCCGCCACAAATCATTTTACTCACCACACCAGATTCTTCCTCTCTTTCTTTCCTTTCTCTCTTGCTCATTCTCTTTGATAAAAACGTGTATTTGTTTGTTTTATATTCTTATCTGCCTTTCCCGTTATATGTTATTCATATCAAGGTCTACAAACTGGGCCCTGATTCATATAACGTCGCCAAAATCTTTTCTCTGTCGCCTGTCCGCATATTGTCAGTTCCTTGGCACTTCCTAATAACTAATCTTGGATCATAGCAGTCGAAAAATGTCATAAATGTGTTCGTATTCAAAATTGTATCAATGTTTTGAGAATAGCGATTAATGGATTAATGTAGACTTGTTTGAGGATGGGATGAGAGAGGAACATCGGTATAATAACAGCTGTGAATATAGACCTCCACTGTACGTCAAGTGAAATCCTGTCCCTCCCCCCCCCCCCCCGGGTTAATATCTCCCCTCGTAGTGGATCAACAAATACAGATTGTGTGAAAAAAGAGAAAATGCATCTTCCGGGCGTGCTATTTGTAAATATTGATATTGGACATCAGCTGTCAAATCTCGTGGGCCCCTTGAGAGCTCAGCGTTTTGGCATTCTCGCCCTTATAGGCTGACAACGAACCTCCCCAGTTCGCCCTCTTTTCCTCGCGAATCAGCCATTTTTCTCGTTATTTCATTAAACCCTATCTATTTTGCCCTCACATGATACTATATTCTAAATCCACCTTTACATAATTATCTCCAGAAACTGTAAATAGGGTGCTAAAGGTTAATGTAAACAGTGTGCCTTTAAGGGTGTGTCTAGCGTGTACATGGGGGAGGCGGCCGGGGCAAGATGATGCATTTGAGCCAATAGGTTGTCAGTGGGTGAGAAAGATTGATAAAGTGACGGACGGCCCCTGGAGGTTATCATGGTGGTGGTGGTGGTGAGAGAGGTTGTTTGATGTTGGTAATGGTGGTGGCGGTGGTGAGGGAGGTTATGATGGTGGGGGGGGGGGGGGGGGAAGGAGGAGGGTGGTGGTGGTGAGGGTTGTTTGATGTTGGTAATGGTGGTGAGGGAGGTTATGATGGTGGTGGTGGGGGGGGGGGGGGGGGGGGGGGGAGGAGGAGGGGGGGGGGCGGAGGAGTGGTGTTGGTGGTAGTGATGGAGGACTATTAGTGATGCTAGTGGTGGAGGATTGATGGTGATGGTGATGGCAGAGGAGTGGAAGACTGTTGGTGGTAGTGGTGGTGGTGGAGGAAGACTGTTGGTGATGATAGTGACGGTGGAGGACTGATGGTGACGGTGGTGGTGATGGCAGACTGGTGGTGGCGGTGGAGGACTGATGATTTTGGTGATGGTGATGGTGGTGGTGGCAGTATTCCCTGGAGTGCCAACGCCAGGATCAAGGCATCAATAAATCATAATGCTGCTTTGATGGCACTGCCAGGTCCAGTCACACGGGGTATGGTGGAAGGTGGGCAGGAGACAGAGAGAGAGTGTGAGAGAGAGAAAAAAAGAAGAGACAGGCAGCCAGACAGAGAGAGAGAGAGAGGCTATCAAGCATTGCAAACAATAAATTAATCCTGGTCGCTCCTAGCTCTGTTCATTCTTCACTCTTCATCAGGACGAACTATGTTGGTTGGCCGAATCACGTTGATTGGCGAATTGAGTTGAAGAGCTGTATCTGGGTCAAATGGGCCGAGACACAGGATGGGCCAATCGGCGAAATAGACCAATTAGTCGATTTAAGCCAAGAAGTGATATAAAGCCGAACGGTCAGATTAGATTGATCTGTTAAATTGGGCAGAGCGACCGAATCTGATTAATCTAATCTATGTGAACCGTGCCATCAAATTTCGTCATCGAATATTATAATTGGCTCCTGTCGAATAGTTGAATGCACTTCCATTCATTTTTCCATATTTTTTCTCTGTTCAATAGATTTGTGTTGGTCTTCGAAAAGATCTTTGCCGATCAAGGCAAATATAAAACATTGGTTTACGCATTAAATGTAAAGCAATTCTTGTTAAAGAGCTTTGAAAACAAATTTGATCATCAACTCTTGTCTTCAAGTTTTACCATCGAGTTCTGTTGATAAGAAACATACCAATATGTCATGTTGATTAATATTGTGATCTAGTTTTGTCATTGCATCTTGCTAACGATTATTTGGTTTGTTAAAAGGAAAAAAAATAATGAAACAAGTCCATCTCTAACCCTCTTTTCATCCCACTTGTAACCTTCTTCACATAATAGACATCTGTGCTAATCCAGACCAACAAGAATATCAAATACAAGAATATGATGGAAAAGAAGTACTGCGAGCCGGTCGTCCATAAACCTTATACTCGTCTACGTAGCGGAGGTAAAAATAAGGGAAGAAGGAACCAAAAATCGCCTGGAAGTGATGGTGGAGAGGGGAGAGGATTACTGCAGAGAGGGGAGATATGAGAGAGAGAGAGAGTTACACACAGAGTTACACACAAAGTTACACAGATACTCAGACCACACAGACCTCGCGGTCCCTACTAGGTGGTCCGGCCTTAATACTACTAGACAGAGATAGTTCATAGCAAAAGAATAAGACAGCAAAGTAGAAGGCTCTCGCCTCACTCTTCGCTCCCTCCGGTTAAAAAGCCGTACCGTACCGAAAAATAGGATGAAGTGTAACAAAAGTTTTTTATAGAGTGTAGAAAAAAGTTAGTCTGAAAGGAAATTTACACTTACCTTCTGACTCATTCATACCAGAGAGAGAGAGAGAGAGAGAGAAAGAAAGAGAGAGAGAGCGGGGGGAATGGGTACAGGCATAGATAGTTAGGCAAACTGATGACATTCTCTATCTCCGAGCTACGACCTCGTCTAGATAAGTACATGGCAGCTAATGTGCTCCTCAAGTGAAGTTAAAAAGATCAAATGTAAACAATGATATAGACACTTCTTGTTATTTCAGCAGGGGTAGAAATAAAGAAAAGGGGAAGAGGAGGGAGGGAGAGATGAGAAGGAAGGAAGGAAACGTAGATGGAGAGAATTGATTGGTCAACAGAGGGGAGGAGAGATGGCCTGAGAGAGTTACACAGAGTTATACAAATACTTAGACCACACAAACCTTGCGGTCCCTACTAGGTGGTCCGGCCTTAATGTTACTACTTTTCCCTACTTTCCTACTTTTACCTACTCCTCCTTTTCCTCCCCCTTCTTCTCCTTCTCCTCTTCTTCTTTCTTTCCTCCTTCTACACTACATCTGCTCCTTCCTACTCCTTCACTTCTCTTCATTCTCCTTTGTCTTCTTCGCCTTTTTCTTATCTTCCTCTTAAACTCTTCCTACTTTTTTCCTACCGGCACTTCTTCTCTCTTCCTCCTCTTCTTCCTTTCTTCTCTTAATCTTCCATATCCTCCTCCTTATGCTCTTTTACTCCTCTTACTCTAGTCTACTCTTCCACTCCCCTTACTTGTTCATTTTCCTCCTTTTCAGCCTCCTCCTCTTCAGCTTCCCCTTTCTTACTACTACTTCTCCTCCTCTTCCTCTTCCACTACCACTACTTTTGCCCCTCTCCTCCTCCATCTTCTCTTCGACTCCCTATACCTATCCTCCTCCTCCTTCTCCTTTTCCACTCTCCCTACTTCTCCCTCCTTCTCTTCCTCCTCCTCCATATCCTCCTCCTATTCGACTCCCCATACCTTTCTCTCTTCTTCCTTCTTTTCCATCTTCCTACTTCACCCTCCTTCTCTTCCTCCTCCTTCTTCTCTTCCTCCTCTTCCCCTCCTCCCCCAGATTGCGGACATTCCCTCCATTGTGACCTATGAATGAAGGCCGGGGGGGGGGGGGGGGCTGTTAGAGGTTCGGGATTATTATTAATATGGCCGTACTGGTGTCAAGTGTGTCCTCATGCTGGTGTCATACAGGTCCTGGTACTGGTGTCATAAGGATTCTGGGACTGGTGTCATAAGGGTTCTGGAGTTGGTGTCATACGGATCCTGGAGTTGGTGTCATTAGGGTTCTGGAGCTGGTGTCACAAGGGCTCTGGAGCTGGTGTCACAAGGGTTCTGGAGCTGGTGTCATAAGGGTTCTGAAGTTGGTGTCATAAGGATCCTGGAACAGGTGTCATAAGGGTGCTGGAGCTGGTGTCAGACGGGTCCTGAAGATGGGCCTCAAACAATAAGGGATCTGCAATGAACCAATATTCTTGTTTTCCATATTTCAGCTTCATATCTCAACAAACAAGACCACATAACATTTGTTTAGATTCTTCACTTTTAATGGATTCGATATGCAGCTTTCCTAATCAGCAGACAATGTTGAATAAAACGAATGCATCCCATCATAAAATATTATGCATTAATAATTCTATAAATTTAAGAATGTCGAATAATTTGTAGATAAATTACCATACAACTTGCGATATCACGACTTAGTGAAACAAAAAATCTACGATTACAATATACACCTTGCAGATAAATTACCGACAACATTCTTAAAGACAATATGTTTTACAAAATATGGAATGACGTAAATATATGAGTAGGATTCGTGATATTAAAATTGTCAACTAATTGCCCATGTTTTAGCATATACCTTGCTCTTATTGGTTTAACTGGAAGGTTTCACAAAATAACGAACAAAAATCTTCGATAAAATGTTATATTTATTCTAGTCATGAAAGAGCAGTCCATTGCGACACTGAAACTGAATGTCTCTTATTTACACATCGCAGTTTCATGCCAAGAGGATTTAACACGCAGATTTAAGGGGGGTGACCTGTTTTTGTTCTGTCCTTTTCTATCTTTCTCTGGCTTGTATCCATTTGGCCCCATTCAGCCTACTGTTTTAAGACGTTTATCCCCATCCAGGTGTACATTTTTTACTGGTGAGCGGTAGCGACCCAGCATATTTTTTATTTTGTTTTGACAGCAGGCTAAATTTGTAAATTTTTCGATAGAAAAATGTCTCCGGCGAAACCGGATTTCTTCATATAATGCTGGCTCGCTATCGCTCGCCAGGAAAAAATCGACACCTAGATGGAGATAAACGTCTTAAAATAGTTGGCTGAATGGGGCCGAATGGATACAAGCCAGAGAAAGAGAGAAAAGGACAGAAATAACAAAAAATAGGTCACTCCCCTTAAGTGTGTATTATGTATGACGACTGGGAAATCCTCTGACGGTCTTATTCCAGCTATGAAGGATCCACCCGGCCCCTGATGGCTCGCATTGAAGTTTAATTTGGGGCATTCCTGATTGGAGATGAATAAATCAGTGTCAGCGTACAGTATTTCAATCGCCCTTTTATGTTTCACCGACATATTTCCTTACCGATATACAGTATATATATATACAGTATATATCCTGCAACACCAGGGTTAACACAAACATCTTGATTGACGTCTATATTAGCTAAGTTTTTAACCGGCAGGGTCCGTCATCATTTTCCATGCTCCTACAAAACAAGAAGGAGAAGGAGGTCAAGTCTGCGGAATGCTTTGTTTACATTCAGGAGTTTGATTATGTTTGGTGTTATATTTCGGTAAAATAGTTTTTTTTTTCAAGTTGTCGATAACGAAATTCCTCCATGCGGACTATAATGAGAAAAATATGGCGTGTCTATTGGTTCCTATTTTCCCTAATAAATTGTTTCTAGTAGTGCGGCGCAAGACGCCTTTATATTATAAAGGCTTTTCCTGCCCAATTTAATTAACTACAGATTTAGCTAAAATTGGTAAAATAAGTAGGCTATATGTTGTACTATTACTAATATTGAACATAATTACAATAATAATAATAATAATAATGATAATAATAGTAATAGTAATAATTTTAATAGTAATAATAATAATGAAAATACTAATAAACTAATAGAATGATAATAATAATAGTATTTATACTTATAATTAAAACACAAATACAAACTAATATAAGTAACTACTACAAGCACCAATACAACAAACACACATTTGTATAATAAAGTAAGCCAATAAGAGTGAGGCTAAGACAGGCAGGTGACAATGTGGAGATAATGGCAGCAGCAGTTTAGGACCATCGATTGATAGTGTGTAGGGTAGAGGGAAAATCAATAGTGCTGAGATGGGAGGCTGGAAGTGAGTGAGTGACCAGGGCCCCTAGGTGCTCTCTACAGGATATGGAAGGAGGGGGAAGAGGAGAGAGAGAAAAAAAAAAAAGTGGAGAAGGCGTAGGAACCGGAATGAAAAAAAGGAGGAGGAGGAGGAGGGGGGAGAAAGAGGAATACAAAGGACTTACAAACTGCAACAGACCCGTTTGTTCTTTCGGGGAAATTTGGATATCTACAATGGTAAGCTACTAACTACTAGGTAAAGAAAAGGATAGTGAAAAATAAAGAAGAAAAGGTATAGGAAAAGAAGGGAAAGAAAGGAGACCAGGGATAGAAGACAGGGATAGAAGGTATAAACAAATAAACAAGGCGACAAATACAAATCATAGTAAAAAACAATCAATCAAAAAAGCAATTACATAAATTATTTGAAATTATAAACAACAATAACAAAATGTAACACATTGAAAACAGCCAATTGAATTCACAACATCACAAACAACTAGAATAACAAAATAATACGATGATGCTAAACACCGGCATCCCGCTGACCCAACCAAGGAGCCCACATATCGACCGAGCCTAAGCCAGTGTCACACTACCGGGGGTTTTCCGGCAATTTTCGATGAGCAAGTTTTTTCTTGAGATATTTTGAGGGTTTTTCCATATTGGAATCTGAAACTAGACTGAAGGTAAATTATGTTAGGTGGCTGATTTCTGATATAACTAAAATGTTGGCACGCTATCAACTGAGCCAGCCGTCCGGCTGGCTCAGTTGATAGCGTGCCTGAATCCCATCTTGAAGGTCTAGCGTTCAATCCCCGCTCAGATTGAACAGTTTTTCTGGGATATAGCCGGCGGTTACCATCTCCCCATGAGCAAGGGGGATGGGTAATGGTATCTGGTAGACTGAAGAAAGCCAAGCGCTTGTGAATCCTCGAAGGAGGAGAACGAGCGCTATATAAGTAACCAGACGATTATTATTATTATTAGATGCCAGACAACAATTGCTCGTAATACGGAAAAAGAGCTCGTGTGACACCGACTTAAGAGTAAGACCAGCGCCTCCTATCGACCGTGTATGAGTGATCTGGTAGAGTCCGCTGGGGTCGAGGGGCGGAATGAATGCAGATACCGGGAGATGGAATGTTGAGATGGGGAGAGACGCGGGGGAGGAGTGACTGGTGGAGGTATATGTGGACGTTAATATGGAGGGTTGAAATGTGGATGAGGAATAATTGAATGGATGCAGACACAGGATGGAATGTTGAGATGGGGAGAGACGTGGGTGAGAAGTGACTTGTGGGGGATATATGGACGTGAATGCTAGGAGTGAAATGTGAATGAACATTTTATAAAAACTACATTTTGAAAAGTAGACAGAATGATTATAAACACCATGTGAGGAGGACCACTTTATTGAAAACGTTTTGCATAATCTTTATCAGGCCAATACCACACACCAAAATATTATAGAAGTCAACAATTTCCTTCGAGACGAGAAAGGGGGAGGGGGAAGAGGAGGATGGAGGGCGGGTATATTCATACAGATGTCAAGTGATTGGTGGAGTCAATATTAATTGGTGGAGCGTCTTCTGTGTGTGTGTGTGTGTGTGTGTATGATAAATGAGGGGAGATGAAGAGATGGAGCTGCGATGAGGAGGAGGAGGAAGGGAGGGAGGGAAATGGGAGATGAGAAAGAGGGAAGGGGAGAGAGGAAGGGATGGGGAGATGAGACGGAGAAGAAGGGAGAGAGGGGGAAATGAGGGAAGATAAAGTGATGGGGATGTGATGAGGAGTGGGAAGGGAGGGAGGGAGGGGAAGGGGAGATGAGACATAAGGGAGGGGGAGAGGAAGGAAGAGAAGGGGAGAGGAGACGGGGAAGAAGGGTGAGAGGGGGAAAGGAGACGGGGAAGAGGGGTGAGAGGGGGAAAGGATACGGGGGAGAAGAGAGAGGGGGGGACATGGAGGGACGGGGGAGGAAAGGAAAGAGGGGGACATGAAAGGACGGGGAAGAAGGGAGAGAGAGGGACATGGAGGGACGGGGAAGAAGGGAGAGAGGGGGAGAGGAGACAGGGAGGAAGGGAGAGAGGGATAAATGAAGGGACGGGGAGGAAGGGAGAGACGGGGGAGGAAGGTAGAAAGGGATACATGGGGATTCCAAGGTCCGGTGTTCGTTAGTTGGCGTCTTATAGGGTCGTCCGATTTGCCACTCCGGTGCTGCCAAATTGAGAGTAAGGAGAGGGGAGGCTGCCACGGCTACTTCCCTCCTTTGTCCCTCTCCCGAACCAGGGTTAACAAATAAAGTCCGCTAGATAGTATATAAAACCCGAAAATTGCTAGAATAATGCTAAAATGTCTAGAATATTTTGTTGCTATGTGTATGAAGGAGACAATAGGCTAGTCTGCCTGTAACAAATGTCTCCCCCAAAGGTTGAAAGTGACAAAAGAGCCAATATCAAGGTACTTTATAGGAAATTTAGATGTTTTGGATATATATATATATATATATATATATATATATACTGTAAACATATACTGTATTGGTCATATGGAATGTACGCAAGTTAGAGCAGAGCTGTCCCATTAATATCAGTAATATGTATGTCATTATTTACGTATTGTGTATCAGAGATATTCGCATATACAGATATACTAATGATTAATGACGAAAATACACAACCTCCACAATAAATTCATGGGCACGTCGAGAGATTGAATATTTTAGTGTATTCATGATCAATACTCCAGAAGAATCATACAAGCAGCTGAACAAGATTGACATTTCCTATCAGCTTCAATGGTATTCTAGTATTCAAATACCCAATATATATTCCTATAAATTTTCATATGCTTAGTTATATACACCGTAAGGATGTAAATAATACCAACTTTATTATCAATGGCAAATTCAGTATATAAACTTAGAGAAAAACATAGATAAAGTATTGACAAACCTGTGTAAATGTATAGCAAAAGGAGAACACACACACACACACACATACACACAGATACACACACACACACACACACACATATACACACACACACACACACACACATATATATATATATATATATATATATATATATATATATATATATATATATATATATCCTATGACAATACTTACTTCAGCCACTACATTTAAGTCCCTACCTGCCCTAACAATCCCCAGTAAAGACTTAAGCCCAAGACTACTCGGGTTGTATTTATATTAGGACTAGTTGATAACATTTGTATGGTGTTTTACATGATGATATACAGTATATGACAGGTGGCGTCTTGAATGCAGTATATGACAGGTGGCGTCTTGAATGCAGTATATGACAGGTGGCGTCTTGAATGCAGTATATGACAGGTGGCGTCTTGAATGCAGTATATGACAGGTGGCGTCTTGAATGCAGTATATGACAGGTGGCGTCTTGAATGCAGTATATGACAGGTGGCGTCTTGAATGCAGAGGTGAGATAACTATTATTGACGTTGTGGCAAATAACAGCTATATAAAACTACTAATACAAGGAAGCGAGAAAGGGACATCACGCTCAGGTAGGCACGGGTTTCTTAGTCCAGGTGTTTATGTCCACCTGCTTATGAATCACTATACCTGGTGAATAGGAAAGAGGTCGGGAGGTAGAGCAGGTGGGTTGAGAGAGAGAGAGAGAGAGAAAGAGAGAAAGCACATACATCAGAACTAAATATTACCTTTAACCCCTTCTATACCAGCGATGTCTTTTTAAGGGGAGGTATTTAGTTTGTTCCCTAGACCTCCATCAAGCTTAAAATTACACTCCCTTGAGTCCCTTTCAAGATAAATTTGTACATTTTTCGGTAGAAAAATGTCCCGGCCAAAGGCCGGTTCCTCTTAAATTACAGGCTCGCTATCGCTCGCCAGGATAAAATCGACACCTGAATGGCACGAAAGGTCTTAATATGGGGTGAAAGTTCTTAAAATTGCTAAACTAATGGGGCAAACGTTTTATAATATCAAAAGCAATGGGACTAAACATGAGGGAGAAAGGGGTCAAGAAAAAAATCCCTCAAGTGGAGACCTGCCCTTAATGCTATCGTTGCTCTTATTTGACTAGACGAATTGTTTGCAGTTTAAAAGGATCTGAGGCTCTAATTGAGCAGGCATCAACCTTCGGCCAGGAAATGTTTCTATCGAAAAATGTACAAATTTCTCTAGAAGTGGGATCTTGCGGATGTTTTCTTAACCTTGATGGAGGTTCAGGAAGGAAATTAAAACAAAATAATAAATTAATTTATATATCGATCAATGAATAAACTCTTCCCCACTTTAGTATTATTAGCATTTTGTATATACTGTATATATATGCAATTATTCTTGACCTTGGATTCACCGGGACCAAACTAGAAAAATCTAGGTTTCAAGTCAAGAAGTATATAATCACTCGGTCACGGAGTCCAAATATTTATTTACGCGATTTTATAAATGTCCGAACACTTTTTCAAGCATTGTGTGGCAGGTTGTTCCGTGGACGATTGAAGCACAAACGTTTACTTTCATTTAACTTGAATTGGCTGAACATTTTCTCTGAAGAATATTGTAATTCTTGTATATTTCCTTTTCCCGAGTTCTATGTCTTTGGAGAATATATTAACATTCAACAATATGCCTCTTTGAATTAAGGAGGGATTGGCGTATTTATTTGCTTGTTTATTTATCTTCTATTATTTGTTTTAAAGTTTCCTCCCTAGACCTTCATCAAGCTTAAAAATACCCCCAAGACTTTCAAGGTAAATTTGTAATATAGTAGCAACCGACCTCCAGCCGGGACATTATCCTACCGAATAATGTACAAATTTATCTAGAAGTGGGATCTTGGGGATGTTTTTTTTTTTATTGTTTAAGGTTGATGGAGGTCTAGAGAGTAAACTAAAAAAGATAAGAAAAAGATAATCCTCGCTTGGTTGATATAGCAGCAGTTGAGATCTACATCCTGATATGGTTTACTGATAGTTGATTTGTCCAGTTACTATAAGTTATCATACAATCAGAACCAGGTTATAGATAGTTAGTTACAATAAGACTTCAGAGGCTAGCAACCTTTCTTGATAATCAAGCCAGCAAACTGTAATTCAAGAATAGCGTCAGGACTGGAGCCCCTTTTCAAGAACTTCTGTCCCTTATTAATAACCAGGTGCGGGAAATTGATGTTCATATACTGGAACACTGAGAAGGTGAAGGTCAATATTGTCCACCACTACCATTCAAACTCAGTCGTTATAATCCATTGACATTCACATCAAATCGTGGTGGCTGGTGTGGTGCGGATTCGCCAGGTGCAAGTGCTTCATTGGGACTTTGTTGAGTCTTGTTGAGATACTGTTATCACTATACCAACATCGGCCACTGTGGTGACATGATGAGGCTGTGTTGTGGCAAGTCTTTGTTGTGCTGTTGTATGTATGTGCATGTCTTGAGTGGAGGGAGAGACGTGGATGGTTAGATGGATACAGATGGGTAGATAGATCAATAGATAGATAGGCAGATTGATACTGCCTTCTTTTTCATCTCTCCCCTCCCACTCAGCCCCTCCCTTCCCCCGTCCCTTGCCACCCAATTAATAACAATAATATCAGTGATAAGGGGAGAAGAGGTGAGGTTATTTATTGAAGGAGGTGTAATGAGACAAGGTTCCCAGGCCGGGTAGGGGTGGGGGTGGGGGGGGGGGGGGTTCATTTACATAGCCAGCCGATGATGAAAGGAACTTGTGTGCCCTTTATTATCCCCCCCCCCCACCACCACCACCACCTACATTGCCTGCTGGTGACCTCTGAACACCTGCCCCACCTGTAGCACGTACACATACATACACACACACATATACACACACATACTCTCTCTCTCTCTCCCTGCAGGGTATAATTACAAAGCAACTGAGGTACAGAATAAACAAACACACACACACGCACAAACCACTACAGGAAATATGAACAATACAATTGAGGCACAACACACACACACACACACACACACACACACACACACATATCACTACAGGAAGTAAGGACAATATAACTGAGGTACATTACACACACAGTCATTAATAACATCACGGAACCATAACATTATCTGGGTGGCCTGAATTACGACCTGTACAATCCCTTAATTGGTTATTGGGATTATTTTACGAGTTATATATGTTTTGTAAATATATCTTAATGGATGACGCTTGCAGTGAAAATTGTACATAGATATATAAGTGGCCTGCCCACACAGACACACACACACAGACACACACACACACACACAGACACACACACAGATCATCAAATATACAAGCATTAGTGGATGGATTAGCCGAACACCACTGTAGAAAAATAGTGCTCACAAGATACACAGAGGGCCTGGGAGTCGGACGGATCCTAAATTGAGTGGTTAATCCTGTAAGTCCTTCACTAAACTGGCTCGGGTTGTCCTCTCACAGGGAATAGGTCCGCTTGGGGGCATTCTGTGTATGGCCACCCTCGTAAGGGGAGTAAGGCGTCCGGCAATAGATAGATAGATAGATAATATCATTCTGGAAGACATGTGTTCATGCTCAGCCATCTCCCACAAGGATACTAAATTATTGATGACTAAACGTATTCTAGATTTTACCATGCATTTTCTGTCGAAGATGATAATTTTGTTTTCACTTTGTTTATATAAATATCCGTGCTGTTGCGTGTGCCCTTAATATTTAACCATGTTGCACTATAAATATTTGATTATGGAAGAAAAGTTTCTCATTCCAAGAAAGGGAGAAATATAATACATAACAAAATTAAAAATGTCGATATACCTTCTTCCATAGTCAGAACAGTGTGTACAATTTACAACCCTGTCTATTTTTCTCTTTTATCTGGGAAGTCAGTTGAAATCCTGCATAATTTACACGTCCATCCTTTGGGTATAATTCCTGATGAATATAATGAATGAGGTTTAGTCCCCGTAGTTGAAGAGGCAGACCGGGGCCATAGTGTATTAAGATTAGTTCATGATTGTTGTATGTGGCCAGTTAGGGATGGGGAAGGATGTGTTAGTCATCTCGCTACCTGAATACTTTGCTACCGTGTATTTTAATTCACTACAAAGCCTAATGCAACGTAACTAAAGTAACCTAAGCTAACCTAATTTGGTCAGGTGAGGTTCTTCAATAGTTTCATCATTTAAGGTGACAAATATTTGTTAGTGAACATTTTTAAACGGAAACAGGGGCAATTGTAATGGTCATTTCTCAAAACATGTCTTTAATTTTGTATTGTATTTGTGTTTCCAGTGAATTGTAAAGCAACTATCCGACCTTATTTAATCCAATGTTGTGATAGTTATGTTCGACAAATGTAGGTTCTCCAACGAATTATCAGTTATTTTCGGTTTTAGGTAGCTAGGTGATCAGGTAGTGATTTTTGTTTATTTTTTAATACCGTGGGAGTGACGTGATGGTGCAGGATTGGGGGGGGGGGGGAGAGACCCTTGCAGAAGACGTCACATGGGATGAAGCCGTTTGATGACAGCATAGAGAATGTAATGTAACAAAGACAACACAAAAAGGGTCATGTACACTTCGTCAAAGAATTGTCTGCACCCCTACGCTGATTATTAGGTGTGTACAACTCGGTAGGGTTGGCACCTCTGCCTGCAGCTATATTCATATGTCAGAGACGATTATGTGACAACCAATTATGTGACAGTGGAGGTCATAGCTAGACATATAAGTTGGTTTTATTTTATCTGACGGTATATTGAAACCCTAACTAATTGATTTACCGATATTTGTAGCGACACTATGAATGTGCAATGCCTCTGCATCATAATAAAACCACAAAATTAACAACATGTTTACATACAAAATCATCTTAATAGGTGAATCACCGCGATGGGGACATGACACTTTATAGTCAGCTGGAATCAAGCATATGGGGGTTGAGGATGTAACAATATAATATGTAATAGTGTGACATTTGACAGAACAAAATTACTATAAATCAGGTGACAACTAGTGTCATAGTGAAACATGTGATAGTGGAATATATAATTGATAATTTTTAATCATTTTGTATCGGAACGTATCGCAGTAGAGCATGTAACCATGAAGCAAATTAACCGTAGTATATAGGACATACATAGCACAAGAAATTAACCGTAGCATATAGGACATACATAGCACAAGAAATTAACCGTAGCATATAGGACATACATAGCACAAGAAATTAACCGTAGTATATAGAACATACATAGCACAAGAAATTAACCGTAGTATATAGGACATACATAGCACAAGAAAACGTGGCTTTTAGCGGCCTGAATTTTAAAGTATGGAGGCAAGTGGCTGTTGAGCTTACAATTTTGACCAAGCATGGAATGGAGGAGTGCGTAGCATTGTGGAAAGGGTATTATGACATAAGAGCATGCCGCCTAGTAGCATGTAGCACAAAGGTAGTACAAAGGTAGTACAAAGGAAATCAAGCAACAACAGATCTAGTGACCCTTCTAGGTTGCTTGTCCTCCAAAACACTGAGGATCAAGTGCCCAAACAGTGGTTTAGAGTGGGTAAGGGAACATTGGAAAGGGAATTACTGCCCTGGAACTAATGTCCGTGGCAGGATTAGGAAGTTAGTAGGGGACAGATGGGTTAGTAACTGAGGGGGGGGGGGGATAAAATAAAGTTATTCATTTACAAACGCAGTCAGTCGCGGGTTTGATGCGATATATTTGTCTAGGCGGAGTTTAAATGAATCAACGGGGATGCAGTTTATAACGTTTCGGGGAAGCCCATTCCACAAGTTGACAACTCGATTGAAGAAGAAATTCTTAGATTCGTGTGAGTTAAAAGATTTACCAATAATTTTGCAACCGTTTCCCCGCGTGTAATTAGATTGGTCGATAGTGAAGTACTTACTACAGTCCATATTGTCGATGCCTTTGATGATTTTGAACACTTTAATTAAGTCACCTCTTAATCTGCGCTGGGTTAAAGGAAATAGATTTAATTCTCTAAGACGCTCTTCGTATGGTTTGTTCTTTAGGCTAGGTATCATTTTGGTAACTCTACGTTGAACTCGTTCTAGCTTGTTTATATCTTTTTGGTAATAAGGGCACCAGGATTGAACGCAGTATTCCAGAAGAGGGCGGACTAAGGAATTGTAAAGGGTTAGGATAACTTCTTTGGATTTATGCTCAAATGACCTGCCTATAAAGCCAATTATTTTGTTTGCCTTCTTAACAACTTCTGAACATTGTTGACTCGGTTTTAGGTTACTCGATATTGTTACTCCCAGATCGGTTTCTCTGTGTACATTCTTAAGCTGAGTGCCATTCATCGAATAGTTTGCTTTCTCATTTAGGTATCCGATATGTAGTACTTTACATTTATCCGCATTGAAACTCATTTGCCAAATTTGGGCCCAACATGACAATTTATCTAGATTGTGTTGCATATCGTCAACTTGTTCTTTTGAGAGTACGCTATTTGCAATTTTTGTATCGTCAGTAAATTTTGAGATTGTACAGGTGAGACCCTCATCTATGTCGTTGATGTAAATTAGAAAGAAAATTGGTCCTAGTACCGATCCCTGGGGTACCCCGCTACTTACATTGGTCCATTTAGATGCCTTACCGTTTATGACTACTCTTTGCTTTCTGTCGCTGAGCCAATTTTCTATCCATTTCAACAAACCGTCTTGTATTCCATGCGCTTTAAGTTTTAGCAGTAAACGTTTGTGGGGAACTTTGTCGACAAAGGCCTTTTGAAAATCAAGGTATATAATATCTACAGCTTTACTCTCATCGTAGAGGTTGAGGATATCGTGGAAGAAGTCTAAGAGGTTTGTTAAACAGGAACGTTTTTTTACGAAAGCCGTGTTGAGTATCTTTAAGTATGTTATTTTCCTCTAAGTGATTTACGAGTCTTTCTCGTATGACCGTTTCTAGCATTTTACATACAACTGAGGTTAAGCTAATTGGACGATAGTTACGGGGTAGGGATTTGCTGCCTTTTTTGAATATCGGTGTTACGTTGGCTAGCTTCCACTGATCAGGCATAGTTCCAGACTGCAAGGATTTATTGAATAGTAATGTCAGTGGTTTGGAGAGCTCATCCTTAGCTTCCTTTAGAACTCTAGGCGAGATTGTATCAGGTCCAGGCGTTTTATTTACCTTGAGTATATCTAAACAATTCAATACTTCTCTCTCTGTAACGGTGATATTGCTTAGAACATCTGAATTATCAATCTGAATCGGCGATGGTGTAGGGATATCACTGAGGTCTTCGGTTGTAAAAATTGATGCAAAGAAGGTATTGAGGGCATTACTCATTTGTACTTCGTCTTTGGTGTATTCTCCACTTTCATCGACTAACGGTCCAACAGTTGAAGTAACTACTTTTTTCTTTCTGATATAACTATAGAATTCCTTCGGGTTTGTTTTACTTTGATTCGCAATATGTAACTCTAAGGTCTTTTTACTTTGCTTAATTAACTTTTTGGCTTTGCGTCGTAGCTCTACAAATTTCACCCGTTCTTCGTCATTTTGTGAGGATTTCAATCTATCATTAGCAAATTTTTTAGCAAGTGCCACAGCAGTAGAGCATGCCGCCTAGTAGCATGTAGCAGTAGAGCATGTAGCAGTAGAGCATGTAGCAGTAGTAGCATGTAGCAGTAGAGCATGCCGCCTAGTAGCATGTAGCAGTAGAGCATGTAGCAGTAGAGCATGTAGCAGTAGAGCATGTAGCAGTAGAGCATGTAGCAGTAGAGCATGTAGCAGTAGAGCATGTAGCAGTAGAGCATGTAGCAGTAGAGCATGATCTCGTGAATATAATAATGTGATAAAGTAGCACTCAATACGGGACCGTATAGCAGGAAACCCTGTGGCACTGGAGCATGATTCCTGTACACGGCTAGACTGTAATATTGATAGGACTAATTCACAGACTCAACCTGTTATCAACCACCTCCTCTACACTCCCAGGATACGGTAGAGTATCTCCCCGGAATGGACCACAAGGTCTTTGAGATACTAACTATGCCTTATAACTCTTTGGAACTCCTTGTATCTCTCTCTCTCTCTCTCTCTGACCATCGCCGCCCCTGGCCGGAGGTCCAACAACAACAATAACCTGGACTCCGGCCCCGTTCGTCATGATCCCGGCCCTTTTGATGCCGGCTCTATTTTGAGGTCCGGCAGCGTCCAATACAGTCCCAGGGATCTTAATTACCGGCCCTCCCCGACATGGCGTGCTTTCCGCTCCCTGCACCGCCACGGACAAACAACTTTTCAATTTGCATTTCTGAATATCACAGTTCAAGAGGTTGGCCGGTGGGAGGGGCTCTTTTCCTGTTCCGCGCAGGTTTAATTAGGAGAGGCTTTTTTATCATTAGTTATCCATTTATTATTATTGTTTTCTATCTCGTTAACTCACATATTTTCATATTAAGCCGCGTAAAATCGCATAATGGTAGCAAGAATACAATACGTTATGGGTTTGAACTGAAAGAATGTATTAAGTAGTATCTATTTTGACTGATCCGTGGTAGCATTTTACGCGTCTGGCCGTAATTTTATTGTCAAGTCTTGTTTTGATTGCCTTGTGATTGTTGGTCTGGTGGGAGCTGACAAAAAAGGTGGTGAAATTTGCAGATAAATATATAGGTGAAAAAAAGAGAGCATGATCGACTTGGTACGTGGTTGACCCGTGGGAAAGCAGTATTGCCGGCCGCAGTATCACCAGTTTGATTATTAAAATCCAATTATAGCGGTCAGAGAGAGCTGATTGTGGCAGTGTGCAGCGAACGGGTGGTGGTGTGGGGGGTAGTTTGGCTAGTGTGGTTGGTGGTAGTGGGGATGTGGGTGTTTGGTTGGTTGTCACAGTCATGATGGTAGCTGGTGTCAGGGGATGGTGGTGATGGGGGTGGTGTGGTCGTGTTAGTGGGGGTGTAGGGGATAGTTTGCCTTGTATGGTTGGTGGTGGTGTTGTGGAGGGTGTTACTGGTGGTGTGGGGGGTAGTTTGGCTTGTATGGTTGGGGTGTGGGGTAGTTTGGTTGTGGAGGGTGTTAGTGGTGGTGTGGGGGGGTAGTTTGGCTTGTATGGTTGTGGTGTGGGGTAGTTTGGTTGTGGAGGGTGTTACTGGTGGTGTGGGGGGTAGTTTGGCTTGTATGGTTGGGGTGTGGGGTAGTTTGGTTGTGGAGGGTGTTAGTGGTGGTGTGGGGGGTAGTTTGGCTTGTATGGTTGGGGTGTGGGGTAGTTTGGTTGTGGAGGGTGTTAGTGGTGGTGTGGGGGTAGTTTGGCTTGTATGGTTGGTGGTGTGGGGGGTGGTATGGTTGTGGAGGGTGTTAGTGGTGGTGTGGGGGATAGTTTGGTTTGTATGGTTGGGGTGGTTGGTTGTGGAGGGTGTTAGTGGTGGTGTGGGTGGTAGTTTAGTTTCTATGGTTGGTGGTGTTGGGGTGGGGTGGGTGTGGAGGGTGTTAGTGGGGGTGTAGGGGTAGTTTGGCTTGTATGGTTGATGGTGTAGGGGAGGTGTGTGTGTGGGTAGTTTGGCTTGTATGGTTGCGGACGTTGGTGTTTGTTTGGTGGTCACATGATGGTAGGTGGTGTCAGGTGATGATGGTGTTGGGATGGTTGGTGGTGTTAGGGTTGGTGTGGTGCTAGGTGTTACTAGGTGATGGTGGTGTTGTGGTGTTAGGGTTGGTGTGGTGCTAGGTGGTGTCAGGTGATGATGGTGTTGGGATGGATGGTGGTGTTAGGGTTGGCGTGGTGCTAGGTGGTGTCAGGTGATGGTGGTGGTTTTATAGTTGGCGTGGTGCTAGGTGGTGTCAGGTGATGATGGTGTTGGGATGGTTGGTGGTGTTAGGGTTGGCGTGGTGCTAGGTGGTGTCAGGTGATGGTGGTGCTGGGATGGTGGTGGTGTTATAGTTGGTGTGGTGGTGTTAATTGTTGATGGTGGTGTTATAGTTGGTGTGGTGCTAGGTGGTGTCAGGTGATGATGGTGTTGGGACGGTTGGTGGTGTTAGGGTTGGCGTGGTGCTAGGTGATGTCAGGTGATGGTGGTGCTGGGATGGTGGTGGTGTTATAGTTGGCGTGGTGCTAGGTGGTGTCAGGTGATGGTGTTGGGATGGTTGGTGGTGTTAGGGTTGGTGTGGTGCTAGGTGGTGTCAGGTGATGATGGTGTTGGGATGGTTGGTGGTGTTAGGGTTGGCGTGGTGCTAGGTGGTGTCAGGTGATGATGGTGTTGAGATGGTTGGTGGTGTTAGTGTTGGCGTGGTGCTAGGAGGTGTCAAGTGATGGTGGTGTTGGGATGGCTGGTGCTGTTAGGGTAAGGTCCCGGCCGAAGGCCAGTTCCTCCTAGTTACAGGCTCGCTATCGCTCCCCAGGAAAAAATTACATCTAAATGGCACGAAAGGTCTTAATACTGACAAAGAAATGGGGCGAAAGATCTTAAAATTGCCAAACTAATGGGCCGAACGTCTTAAAATTGGAAAACTAATGGAGCTAAATATGAAGGAGAAGTTTAGTCCAGGCGAAGCTGAGTACCTTGGCAGGTCATGTTACTTTAGGATTTAGGTTTTGAATCGAACTCCAGAAACGCCCGAAAACTTCTAAATCACCCATAGACGGGTTATTTATGTATGTATTTTGCTCAATTTTCTACCACTAGTACACTTTCACCCGCTGAATCCAATGACACAAACAAAATTAAAATCGGACCAATACTTTAGGATTTTGGTTTTGAATCGAACTCCAGAAACGCCCGAAATGAGCACTTTTTTCAACTTTAAAAGGCTTCTGTAGCCCAAACTAAAAGTCCAAATTAATTCTACATGGTGCCATTCGATTTATCTCGCCCAACACCTTCCATACATGGTCGTAGATTCCATTTTAGAAAAGCCATTCGCCCAGAATCAAACGTTATTTTTGTTTTAAACTTGGGTTTTAGCCAGAAAAAAAAAAACATCTCCCGCTAAGATCTTACGAGTGGCACGATGATAAATCATTATAGACTTTAGCTGCAGCCATTGTCCAAAGTTGCAGCTTATTGTGTATATTATGAACGTGTATATATCCGACACGCATTTATGTTCAGTTTTTGGCTGTTATTAGACGAATTTTTTCAGATTAGGAAGGGTGTATGACAGTCAGAGGGTTAATCTATTTTTATAAGTTTCACTCCAACACCAAACACCTTCCAAATTAAATTAATGAAATCATGTAATCCACCAATTGAGATAGTCTTCACCTTTATAATTCCCAAAGATCCTTATTAAATTGTATTAAATCTTCCAATGACAGCCAGAATAAACTGTCATAATGCGTCAAAATCAGCAAAGGGTAAATTGTGGTGTAACGTGTTCCGAGCGCTAGTGAATTCATCTTGAAGAACTGGCGCTTTTGAGAAATATATGGCCAAATTATTATTATTAAGCTCTGGAACTTTCTCCTTCCATCTGTCTCTCCCTCATCCTATGACTTAAACTGCTTCAAGCTCCGTGTGTCGAGAACTTTTGGACTCAAACGTACCTTGAATTTGGCTCTCTATCACTTTCTCAACTTTGAGAGACAGTTATTACAAAATAAAAATAAAAATAAAAAAACACGCAAATCCTCCCCAAAACAAACAAGAAAGACACACAAAAACCTCCCTTGTATCTTCAATATAACAGTAACACAACTTAGCACTTTCCACCCCCTAAAACCTTCCCCACCACTGCCTTCACCCCCACCCCCACCCCCACCACAACTCAGCATAATTATCCTATCCCACAACCCTCCACCCCACACCCCCATCCCCACCCCACCATAACTCATAATTTTCAACCCCCACAACATTCCACACCACTGCTCTCATCCCAACCCCACCACACTACCACAACTCAGCATTTCCAATCCCTACAACCTTCCACATCAATGGTTTCACCCTAGCCCCACCACAACTCCTCATTTTCAACTCCCACAACATTCCACACCACTGCTCTTATCCCAACGACCACCCCACTACAACTAATCATTTCCAACCCCACGGCCTTTCACACCACTGCTCTTACCCCAACCCCCACTACAACTAAGCACTTCTAACCCCCACAACCTCCACACCTCTGCTCTCACCCCCACCCCCACCCCCACCTCCACCCTCACTCCGTCCAGTCACCCCGAGGTTCCCCCTATAAGAGAGCACCTCCTACCCCCTCCCCAAACACATTCTTGATTGGATGGTCAGCCTAATGTGTTTATGAGTGTCCAGGCGGTGGTATATGCATTCAAACGGCGGCATCAGATCCTCTCTCACAGCCAACGAACTCGACCCTCTTTCCTCGTTCATTTTTTCCTCGGGATACTACAATATTTTGCGAGTTATGTGATGTGGATGAGTGGCTAGAGACTCGTAAGCGGCGCTAGGGGAATGTCTGATTTGGGAAGGAGAGTAGCTGTGTTTAGTCACGTATATGTTATTTCGTTTTTGTCTTATTTATTTATTTTTAACTATCGTAAACAAATGTTTTCTGATACACATAGTTTCTCGCTTTTGGTTAACAATGTTTGTCTACATTCCTATAAAGTATTAATTATACTAAGCTAGAGTAACATACACATTCATTTTCTATGACGGCTCGAAAACTTTGTGAACGGCTAAGTTGCCAACACATAACTAAATATTCCTTTTCATGCAACTGTTTGTTCTCGGCTTGAATACACGTGAGAATAAAATCATCGTACAAGGATACTACACCTTTGCATTGTTTCATATCCATCAAGAAATCCTCCCTCCACAAATAGTTGCGGTAACTGGTAGGTACTGATAGGTGCTCTAGCAGCGGGATGGTTGGTATTGCTCTATTTGGCCTCTTTGAATGCCGGACAATCTGCGACCAAAGCTAGTCAGTGTGGTGACCTGATGCCTCTAAACTGCTGCTCTCCGGCCCTGCTGAGGCAACCAGGATCACCTCAAACTCGAGGAAAGAATAACAAAAATATAATACGTTGAGGTGGAACAGCACAAACCTTTTATAAGATGGAATGAATATATAATAATATAGACGAGTTAAATATATTTTTGGTATCATTGTGAGGCGTTTGGTGTTGGAAGTGAAATTAATAAATTCGATTATTAACCCCCGCCAAACAAATGTTGCGAACATTATTAAATATTATCTGTCTGCTTATCTGTCTGCCTGCTTGTTACAGGATTTCTCCAAAACTAATTAACGGATTTAGATGAAACTACGTCAGTACCTTAATGTGTCATCAACATTAAAGCATTTAAATATGGCCTATACCCGATTGCCTTACCCCGCCAAAAAATACATGTTTGCTATACCCTGTTCCAAGTAAGTAGCCCAAAACCCTTGAACAGATGATGAAAGTATTGAGGGATAAGCCTTTACAACGGCACCAGTAACCTCTATAACTGACAACCGACTGGAGTAATCGAGCTGATATTTCTACCATTTGGGAAAGGTCAACCAGGGAACAGGTATGGAAATTTGCAGCCCGTTTGTTCTAGCCCTTTGTGAGTTATAGAGGTTAGGGTTCACGATTTCTGGACAACATTCACCTTTGGCTTGAAACTAGGGATAGAGAGAGTAGGAAAATACGTATCCTTCATGTGTACAAATATTTCCCTTGTTTCTTTTAAAGTTATCAATATTTACTTGTTACGAATCCCTATTTAAAACTAGTATCCTCTAAAACATCATAAATTAGAACTCAATTTATGCTCCAGCGATCAGAACTTAAGACTCGCAGTTGCTTGTAATAAGAGAGAAATGAGAGGAAGGTAAGGCAGTGCTCAATCCATATGAAGATCTCTTACGTCGGAACGAGAAGAATAAAAGAAAAGATCAAGACTAAAACTTAAGGAGCGATGGGTTATATTTCTTGACCCCCTTCTCCCTCATGTTTAGCCCCATTAATTTTCAGATTTGTAGATGTTTGCCCTATTAGTTTGTCGATTTTAACACCTTTCGCCCCATTTTTTGTCAATATCAAGGCCTTTCGTGCTATTTAGGTGTCGATATTTTTCCTGGCGAACGATAGTGAGCCTGTAATTTTGGAAGAACCGGCCTTTGGCTACCGAAAATTTTACAAATTAATCTACAAGGGAGATCTAATGAGTGTTTTTTAAAGTTTGATGGAGGTCTAGGGAGGAAACTAGAACAAATATGAATAAATTAAAAAATCTACCAAAAAGTGAACCATCTCCCCTTAAAAATATAGAAGGATGATAAATAAAACGGAAAGGGAATGGAATGTGCCTATATTTTCCGTGGACGCAGGATATCCTAGAAATATGTGTGTGCGAAGGAGATCAAGAAATATATGTGTGCGAAGGAGGTCAAGAAATATATGTGTGCGAAGGAGGTCAAGAAATGAAGGGAAGGAGGAATAAGTAATACCAATGGCGATAGTAAATAATGGACACTTTTATGTTGGGATAGTTTACGAAAGCAACTCTCCAAACATTTTGTATGGATGTTTTTTTTTTTTTTTTTTTTTTTTAAAGAGACAATGAACGGAGGAAGGAAAAGCACAGATAAAACAAAAAGGTCCATGTGCCTAAAGGCATCCTCCATTCATAAAATGTTTGTAACAACTGGATTTAAACATTTGTAGATTGTAAGTTTGTGGAAAGCAATTAGAGGGAAGTGAATTCCAAAGAGTAGTAGCTCTGGGGATACATGAATTCTGATAAGCAGAAGTTCTGCACTGTGGAGGAGAAAGTGTAAATTCATGGGCGCTAATATCACGGAACACCTTGCAGTAATTTAAGTATGTATGCTTTATTATGGTAGCATAGTCGAGTTAGTGTTAGACTATTTGAAACATGGTTCTTGTCATTGGGCTTCAATAATAATTACTAATATTATTATAATAATAATGAATAATAATTAACTATAATAATAATAATAATAACCTGGGCATTTATTATTCAAGTACATCAATTATTCCATAAAAATATAGTGTACTAGCTCTTGGATAATTAGTGCTCTGAAAATTATAAAGAAAACTACCATACATATGTGAAAAGAGAACTGTCGAAATACAAAAACATTCAAACAATTCACTTGATCAATGTGTCATGGAAGGTCAAAGCAATCATCCTAATCGCCGAAAATGACCTCGCTCAAACCGAAAGAAAAATCTCCCTTTTCTATTCGATCCCTCACTGTCTCCGGAGGAAGAAAAACACCCCCCTCTGTATTACTATGTATTTTTTGACGTGGGGCTAGAGAATGTGTGCGCGTGTGGCTCCTGCGGGTATTCAGACGTTTCACTACCTTTCCGCCTCGCTGACAAAAACCCGAAAAACCGAAAATTCGCTCGAGAATCTATAGTAGGCTTCATTTCAGCTGGCGGTAAATTGAATCCCTTAGCAGCTAAATTGAATCCCTTAGCAGCTAAATTGAATCCCTTAGCAGATAAATTGAATCCCTTAGCAGCTAAATTGAATCCCTTAGCAGATAAATTATACTTAATGGACAAATATGAAACTACTATGTCTCTGCATCATATTAAGACTTGGTTCATATAATTTGCACCATATTTCGCAACATGATCTTAAAAATAACTGAACAATCTTGATGGGAACTTTTCAATGTACTGTTAGTTGGAAAGAAACAGACTATAGCTTGCCGTACTCAACTTACTCATAATTAGCTCGAGGTTCATTTGGGGAAGGTTATTTATACTATATTTATTTTCAGCTGACGGTATATTTAATCTCCTAGTCGCTGCTTTCTCGATAATTGACGGCAAAATATTAATCTACTCTGTCTCTGCATCCTATCAGTGTCAAGTTCTTATAATTCGAAGTTGCATAATAAATCGTAGGCAGTGTCCACCAACCTTTAACTGTCTTCGTGGTGCGATGTATAAGGTGTTGATTTTCGGTGTGAGCATCCTGGGTTCGAGTCCACGGACTACCACATGTGTTTGTAAATTTCATTAATCGATTTTAGGAGTATGGTTGGTTGTTGGAAGGAACATAATAATTTATATTGGTTCAGGAGTAATTTATCGAGAGGACTTCCCTAAGTGGTTAAGGCCCCATTAATTGATCTTTCCATTCACATATGCATAGCCTACGTGAGTTGCAGTTGGGATGTGTGTACATGCTTAGATTGATATGCAGGAATCGAAGTTGCATAATAAATCGTAGGCAGTGTCCACCAACCTTTAACTGTCTTCGTGGTGTGATGTATAAGGTGTTGATTTTCGGTGTGAACATCCTGGGTTCGAGTCCACGGACTGCCACATGTGTTTGTAAATTTCATTAATCGATTTTAGGAGTATGGTTGGTTGTTGGAAGGAACATAATAATTAACAACATATTTCGCTACAAATTCTTCGGAGCCGGAGAACAGAGAATAAATGCGAAATGGATCTTGAGATGGATAACTTTGGCATTAGGAGCGAGGTGGCCAGGTAGGGAGTATCCCCCAGCCCCCCTTCCTGCGGCCCGATGATTCCCCGACAATAGACTGGAGGACGATCTGCCTACGTCAGCGCCGGCCCGATCACACGTTATGCCCCCTGCCCTTTGTCCCCCAGCCCTCACCCTTAATACACCAGGCTCCAGGGGTGAGAGTCCCGTACACCCAAAATCCTACTTCTCAACACCATCTGTAGGGTCAAATATAAAAAATTTCCGTCGTTTTGGCAAATTTGGGGCCATGTTGTAAAACTAGAGGTGTATTCACAATAGCTATAGTACTGTATTTGTCTTCATTGTGGATTAAGTAAGGAAGTACTGTATGTAAACTGTATAATGTAAAACTTGCAAAATAAACAAACTTCACATAGCGTATGAAAGATGAGGTACGTATCCATTTTGTTTACCTCACGACCGTTCACGATGCAAGGAAAGCAACATGAGGACTACTGTAAAATTGTTGACCCCCCGGCTCCCTCTAGATGACTCCGCTGCTTATGTGCCGCGGAGGGGAAAAAGATCAACTATTTCCAAAGATACAGCGACACTGACAAGCACTCGTCCCCGTAAACATAACCCTGACCTTTGTAACTGTAAAGGGTTGGAGCAAATGGGTCGTACGTTTCCACACCAATACCCCGGTTGACCCTTCCCAAATGGTAGAAATACTCGTTTACTCTAGTTGTTTGTGAATAATGGAGGTTAATGTTCAAGAGTTTTGGCCTTCTCATTTGAAACAGGGTATAGTGTAAATACAGTACACAGTTGTCACATTAACTCATTCAGTACCGGTGACGTCCTTTCCACTGTATTCCAACAACTCTTAGGCCATT
Organism: Paralithodes platypus; assembly: GCA_032716605.1. Taxonomy (NCBI): domain Eukaryota; kingdom Metazoa; phylum Arthropoda; class Malacostraca; order Decapoda; family Lithodidae; genus Paralithodes; species Paralithodes platypus. The sequence goes on from CM064529.1 coordinate 8,952,453, forward strand.
TTATTCACCTCTGGAAGGACGTCTATCAATAAAAATTATACAAACTCTTTAAATTAATCCTTTTAGCTACCATATATCCTCCCTAAGCTTCATAAAATCGTTTAAGTGTAGCTAAAATTAAATAAGAAAGACGTCACCGGTACTGAAAGGGTTAATGACTGAATATCTAGTTACACTGACAGACCAATTCGACTCATTTAAGACACAAATGAGAACATATCTAGTTTGGGTACTTATTACCGAAACTACCACTAATTATTACTGAAACTACCACTAATTATTACTGAAACTACCACTAATTATTACTGAAACTACCACTAATTATTACTGAAACTACCACTAATTATTTCTCAATAGTTGAAGGCTAGTATAGAATAAGGATGTTGCAAAGATCATATTAAAATGTGTTTAAATCTCCGGAGATACATTTTATGATATGCACTATAATTATAAAGTACTGTAACAAATTTAAAAAAATCTCCCTATAACTCTCCCTATTGATGGCAGTGAAACTCTTATTAAGACCCTTACTGTTAAAATAGATGCTGATTTCAATAAATCATGGGGGTGAGTGGGGCAAAGCCTCCCTCAACCCATCCTGTATCCAAAGGCAAAACAAATTGTGTATTTACTCTGAAAATTACTGACATCTGAGTGTTTTAAGATAGTTGGAAATGGGAGAAATAACCTTTTCCGGGGATTGTAACTAATTTCAACTACTGTATAATGATGTATAAATATGCATATACCATAATTGTTTATTAATGAGGCTACATTTGGCTAACATAATAATATGGCTAGTAGTCGTACATTTGACAACATTTTGTAAAAAGTATAACACAAATGATAACAAATCAATGAAATAGAGTCGCAGGCACTACTTTGATATTACTCCGCCATATATATATATATATATATATATATATATATATATATATATATATATATATATATATATATATATATATATACTATGTATGCCCTAAGCAGGTTAAGAATAAACCCCGCCCCTGGTTGCATGATGAAGGGTCGTATAAAAGGTCGCAGCCCCCAGATATGACAAGGGCTACCCATGATAAGGCCTCTGGTTGAGTAATATGCCTCTCAGTTACTGCCGGACATTCTGATACCGCACATTTTTCCACTAATCCTTTTCTTTACTTTATTTTACTTTTTAGGACAGTTCATTTTATGTAGTATATATACACGAGAGAGAGAGAGAGAGAGAGAGAGAGAGAGAGAGAGAGAGAGAGAGAGAGAGAGAGAGAGAGAGAGAGAGAGAGAGAGAGAGAGTCATAGTCATAGAGAGGAAACCACCATCACTCTATTACCATCCTCCCATACCTCACACCAGCTCAGCCAGTGTGATCCCTAGTCTCACCATACGAGAGAGTGTGTGTGTGTGTGAGAGAGGGAGAGTGTGTATGTGAAAGAGAGAATGTGTGTGTGAAGTGAGTGTGTGTGTGTGAAAGAGTGTGTGTGTATGAGAGAGAGAGAGAGAGCATACAAAAAATCCTAGATTGATACAGTATAGAATGTGTGGAAAAGAGAACAGGAGGGACAGAAAAGGTAGTACAAAGAATTGGGTAAGACTCGCCGTAAAAAATGTAGAAGGAAATGAAAGAGGAAGGGCGAGAGGGAGAGGTAGGACTGGAGAGAGATAGAAGAGAGCAGAGAGAGATATGAGAGGAAGGGGAGAGAAAGAGAGAAGAGGGATAAGCTGAGCAGGGGAGAGAGGCAGGAACGTTCCGGGAGCTGTGAGATAAAGTGAAGGTATTGTTAGGCAAAAACATTTAAAGAGAGAGGAGGTGGAACAGTTTTCAGATGAGATCTTTATCAAATACAACTCAAAGTTGATGTCAGAGGAATATTATTCCATTCAAGCATTGTATATCATTTAGATTAACATATCACACTAAAACTGAGGATGAATTTCCAAAGTTCATTACTTGCATACTTACTAAATCACAAAATATATATCCATTTGTCATTATAATAATAAAACAAAATCAAGAGAATGCAAGAGTATTACTTAAATAATGCCAAACAATGTCTGCTATTGATATAACTACGGTGAACAAAGAAATGGTATGGTAATAGAGCACTTTAGATATTATGGTGTTAATGACTGTGGACTTTTATAACGTGACTGAATTTGAGCAGCTATAACCTGACCGGGCAGTACAGGTAAATAGAGCAGTAGGAGTAGCTTTCTATCGGGAAGAACATATTATATACTGAAGGTTGGGGATGTTGTGAAAGAGTTGTATACTTAGATCAGAGTGAAACAGTCATACGGATGACAGATATACATACAATACATTTGTAGTTAAAACATAAGTAAGTAAGTCAATATATACATACTAGAAAGTGCTTTGGTCAATAGCGTTACTATTATTTTAAGAATATGTTGTCCTTTAAATGGGAATTAAACAAATATAGCGAAGTATTTTGAATTTAAAGATATACTGTAGGTTAAGTCCTTATCAATTTTTATTTGTATGTATTCTATTTCTAATAGTGATTTTTCATTAAATATCCTCATCTGTTAATCTTTCAAGAACATATAATTATCAACTAAAGTCAATTTTAAAGAAATTAAATCAATTTCGGCGAGGTTAAAATCGTACCTAAGTAGTGCACTTCAAGAAATTATAAATACAGTATACCAACGGCAACATTTGATATCGTGTTTGTTTCTTACTAAGCATACAAATAGTCTACGGCATGTACACACAGTCACACGCTATATATTTGTTTCCATTTGTGGAAATGCCAAGGCTAAGATTATACTCTTATACCAAATCATAGTTTAGTAGAAGGTAGCATCTGTATCCTTTCATCCAATTTTTACCTGTTGACATTACTTCTTCTTAAGGGAGTCGTCAGTCCAGTTTCCTCTCTGACCGCCTCCCTCCTCCCTTGGCACTTCTCCTCCCCCCTCCCTCTTATTCCCTTACCCCTGTGTTGGTTCCATCACACCTCCCTCTCGGTATCTTAGAATCCCTCTCACTTCCAGCATCGTAAAAGAGCAATTTCATAATATTCTCGTTGATCACATCTCTCCCCTTTCTTTACTTTTACTCACGGTTGTTGTTTTTGTATGTAGATGAGGGAGACAAAGGTAAAACTGCCTGTGACGAGTGCCTCCCCCAGAATTGAAAGAGTGACTGGGCCAAAATCAAGGAATGTACTTGGGCTTAACTACGTCACACTCCCCGTTTAGAATCCCTCCTATTGCCTACCTCCACCACGCATCCCCTTTTGAATCCACCCTTCTTCATATCTCCATCTAAACTCCCTCTTACAATCCCTCACACTTCCTAGATTCAAAACCTATTTCCTTGAATATCTCCATCCTTTTAAAATCTATCACACCTTCTCGGAATACTTCCCATTTCCTACCTCCATCACACGACCTTTAAAAGCTCAACCACTCCCATCTCCGACACACCCGTCTCTAAATTCTTCCACATTCATTATCCCTGTCACACGTCTCTCTTAGAATCCCTATTATTTTGTAGCACCTCATCACCTCTTCTTCGTAATTTCAGTATGCCCCCAGCACACCATCAAATCTTTAACATAGAATGTTACCTACTTTTGCATACATTCAGAACCACCCTCCCCTTCCTATCCTCATCACACCTCCCTCTCAGCACCCCTTCGTTGTAATGCCCCCAGCACCTACACCCCACCGGTCGCCCCTGCAGATCATCATTACCCTCCCTCACTTGTGATTCCAGGCTGACACGTTCACTCCGACACCACTGGCCAGGCGCCCTCTCCGCCACATGCCAGATCATCATTATGTCGTCTGTAGTCTGATATTAGCTGGACCCGGACCTCCCTGGATTTGGACCGTGGAGTTCAGCCTTTTTACCTTGCTAACATTGTATTTAGTCTGGGTTGTATTTTATTTGTTTTGTATATTTATTTATAGATTTATTTATTTATCTATATATTTATTTCTTCTTGTGCTGGACCACCATGATTTTTTTGGTTTTACTAATGTTGCTCTCTGGTGTAATTATATAAATTTTACTTCATAATCTAATCTTCCATAATATGAAACAGTATTAAACATCCACGGATTCCGGACTTTTTACTATCATGCTGTTTGTTCTAAGTTTATATTCTTCTCTCTTAACTGCTTTATATTCCTATCATACCTGAACTTAAATATCCTCGAACTTTGTGTTTTCGCCAATATTGATCATTTCTTTCGGATTGTATAATGCTCTATTCAAAATGTATGTTAATGATTTTACCTGACCCAGCACCACCTCCAATTTCGAGCTTCTATTTGCACCGCAAGATTATGTAAAACGGGATTTAATGGAATCGGGATGTAGTGGATTAATATAATTATATATATATATATATATATATATATATATATATATATTTATGGAAACAAAGGTATACAAGAGAGAAGGGGGGGAGGGGTATCTAGTGGAGAGAGAGGGGGTTGGTGGGGGCGGGTGGGCGGTATATACAGGGAGAGGAGGGGAAGAGCTTGGTGGTGTGGTCTGCTGCCCTGGTCGTATTTTCATAACCACTGTCCCCCCTTGCGTCCCTTGGGAGGCGGCCGGCGTGGCACTCCCTTCCTATATTACTTTTCTATTATCCTGGCGGGCCATTATATGAGTGAGTGTCCGGGGGCGGGCTATCCTGGCGGCGGTCTGGCCCTGGCTGATGGTCCTGCGAGCTCCCAGGGGCCACTGCCCAGTAAACTATGATACCCTTGGGGGCTGACTGGCCGATAGCCCCCCGCGCAGGACCTTACTCTCACTCCCCGCCGGCCACCACAACACTGGCCCTTGACCAATCAAAACCTGGGTTCCTTTTGTCCCCAGCTTTGTCATTGGTGGAGGCTGGAGTAGGGCGGGAGACACGGCGAGGCCCCGGGGAATATGTGACATCCAGTTTACACATGGGCTATCCGACTGTCAAGAGTTTAATATGAAGTCCAAGTTATTACCAGGCTCCTGCTTGTGGCCAGAAACAATAACAATGTTGACTTGATGGGCTGGGCGGCGGAAGGGGATGGTCGGGAAGAGATGGAGAGTAATAAAGTAACGTTACGGGCGCTGCGGCCTAGAAGTAATAGACCTGTATCATAGTGGTGGTGGTGGTATTGTGGACGCTATCTTATTCTTCTTTACACCACTCACTATCATTCTTACACCACTAGCTTTCTTACGCAACTATATTTTCCTTAAACCACTATCTTCCTCATATAATTTTTCTTAAGGCAATATCTTCCTTAAACAACTTTTTTTCTTGCACCCTTATCTTAATTACATAATTTCTTTCTAACACCATTTTTTCTATAACAGTAGGCCTATTATTTATTATGCACAACTGCTTTTCTCGCACCATTATCCTGAATAAATTTTTTCGTACGCCCTCTTTCTTGAATAATTTATTTTCTGGCACCACACTTTCTTATACCGCTCTCTACTCACCTGGATATTCTGACCTTTATTTGTACTATACGCTCTATCTGTCTTGATAGCGTAATGCATAGTGCGCAGAATTTCGTTGTGAGTATCCTGGGTTCGAGTCCTCGGAGTGCCACATGTATTTGTTGATTTCATTAATTGAGTTTAGATGTGAAGTTGGTTGGTATAACTAAAACATAATATTTCTTACACCTCTCTTGTGTCATCCTCTTATCTCTACGGGCTCTTCTTTGCATCGTCATATATTCGATGCGTTTTTGTTTACTTTTCACTTTAATTACCGTGCACCTGTGTTCACATATTCGTCATTCCTAGCCATTGTTGTATCTCTATTATTTGGACCGTTAACGTTTGTTCACACCATTTCTTTTGTTATCAGGATGCTCCTACCTTTATTTGTTCCCCGCTCTTTGCATATATTGCAGAATATAGATAAGAATGTGAATATAAGAAACTAAGATAACAAAAAAATATTTGGGAGTCATCGTCAACTGTGATTTGAAACATAGAAATCAGTGCATTAGTGCTCGGAATAAGAGTTTTCGGATTTATATTTAGAAGTGTGAGTAATAGAACAGCAGACGTAATCATAAAAATGTATCTAGCGTTAGTAAGACCACATGGATTACGCTGTCCAATTTTGGTGTCCCTATTACAGAATGGACATAGATACCTTGGAGAGGGTACAACGAAGAATGACAAAATGATCCATAATATTAGAATTCTTCCATATGAAGAAAGGCTGAATAAATTAGGCTTACATTCTTTAGAAAGACGCAGAGTTAGAGGGGATATGATAGAGGTGTTCAAGTGGGATTAATAAAGGGGGCATGAAAGATGTACTGAAGCCCAGTGATAGCAAGATAACTCGAACAAATGGTTTCAAATTAGATACATTTCGTTTCAGAAAAGATATAGGCAAATATTGGTTTGGTAACAGAGTTGTAGATAGGTGGAATAGGCTACCGAGTGCTATAGTGGGATCAAGAACGATAGAGAGCTTTAAGATCAAATTAGATAGGCATATGGACGAGATGGGGGGTTGGGTGTCATGGGGATCTGATGGGTGGGGGCCAATTGGGTCTCTGCAGACTCCTGTTTTCTTATGTTGACCTCTGACCATTTTGGTGCGGTCAGTCCTCATAGAATTAGTGAGTTGGGTCTATAATTGGTCCATATAATTAGGGTTGGGTGTGAGAGGGATCATCCTTGTGTGGGCTAATCGGCTTTCTGCAGACTCCCATTTTCTTATGTTCTTACGATTGCAGACCGTACGAGAAAATAGATTACTAAACAAATAATATATAAATATAAAACAAGCAAATACATACACCTCTCTCCCCTTAATTTAATGGAAATTATAGATAACGGAGGAACAGGATCGGGGAATGATTGCGAAGAAGGCAGGACATAAGAAACTAGAGAGCCCTCGGGTTAGCGCATACCTCTTCCTAGGCTGGCGGAGGTATGCACTCTACTGATCACCTCCTAAATGAAATAACTCCTTCCTTGGTGCATATCCTACCTGATCACCAAACTCGTGAACTTAGGTTCATAACTTTGTGAGCCGCCAACGCTGGCGGTGGTATTTGCTCTACTGATCACTTCCTAAGTGTAATCACTTCTTCCTTGGTACATGCCCTATCAGCCCACCAAATTTCATGAAAATCGGTTCATAACTTTTCGAGATACCTTTTTTTAAAGACAGACAAACGGGGCAAAACATAACCTCCTTCAACTTTGTTCGTGGAGGTAACAAAAGAAAAGGGAGGGAACAGAAGGAAGGAATAAATGAGAGGATGGATGAAGGAGAGAGGAAGGTAGAAAGCAAGAAGTGAAAAAGGGAAGTAAAAGAGCTGTGAATAAGGGATGTCCATGATAGGGGAGTGCGCGGGGAGGGAGGGAGAAGAAAGAAGGGAGGGAGATACCATTGGCGGTGGGGAGTGGGGAGGCGACAGTGAGCGGGGGAGAAACGGCAGAAAGTAGGGGTGGGGGTGATGGGGAGGGATGGGAGTGGGGTAGAATAGGGAGTGGGGAGGAAACAGGGAGGAGGGGAGGAAACAGGGAGGAGGGGAGGAAACAGGGAGGATAGAGCGGGGGAGCTAAACACTGACCACACCCAGCTGCCAGACGTATGACCTATTCCCCCATTAACACCTACTCTTTGCATCAATGAACATACTATAATAACTTAGTAATACCAATTAGCCTTATACACCTTTCAACATTTTATTCCATGTATGTAGGCCTATTTCAATTATGTATTTCCGATTTATAAAGTAAGGCTTAATTTGTTTTAGAAGGTTTCGTCGTGTGTCTAAATATGTATCCTTATATGGTCGTGTTACCGTCCAAGGCGAGAGCTGAGTGATGCCTAGGTCTTGGCTTCCGGAAAAAGTTTCGTCATAGAGCGCGATTTTTATAATTAGCAGGGTATCTCACATTCTTTAAAAATATTAGTTGAGGCTCGATTGTTACTAGTATAGGGGTTGTTAGCGCCGTTTTGTGCATTAGAGCAACTGATGCGGGGAAAATGCACTTGTGGCCACTGTTTTTAAAGGCTGATACGAGGTAATTAGAAAGATTGAGGCATGTGTGCTGATCTCGGCGTCTTGTTGACCCGCAGCCTTGGTAGCTCATCTGGCTTGCTGTCTCCCTCTCTCCTTCTCCCTCCCGTTGCGGTGACGTACGGATGTGTTTTTTTTGTATGTGCCGTTATTCTTGCGTTGCGCGAGTGCTTCTGTTGTTACCAGGTGTAATTCGGATGGACGGACGATCTGGTAGCCGTGGTGTTGCAAGAGGAGATGAGTAAGTAAGATGCGTTAGTGATTTATTGATAGATATTACCATCGTATTAAGCACACGTGAGCATTCATGTGTATGCGGGTCCTTGGGTCCATCCTTTGTCACACGCTGTTTTCTTGTCACCACACGAACCGCATTATATATATATTTGCTTTAGTTTGTATTATTATTATTTTGTTAAGTGTTAGGTTTGGACTTGGAATACTAGATTTTAATTCATTAATTCATTCGTTCATTTTATAGGAGTTAAATTAGCTTAATAATAATGTGCGGTGATTCGTTAAGGATTTTCTTGTAATTTACAATAAATCGCACCTCCAGGCTCCACCCACGTGTTACGCTTCATTGAAACGGTAATTATTATTATTTTGAAATGGTGATTTATAATGTTGAATTAAACAGGTAATATCATTGTGGTTATTTATTAAATATTGGTGTTCTAATTACTTGTTACGTCGAATTAATGCCATGTTATTTCAACAAAACATATTTTAGCTTCGACAACTGGATTTCGATGAGTAAGTTAAATTAGCAGTGTGTTAATGTTGATATATGAACGATAAATACGATTAAGTGGCTGATCCATTATGACAAGTGAATAGATTCGAGTGGGTGGGAGGAAAACAGAGGGAGGAGCTTTAATTACCTACGTCCTACGCTAACGAAATTTAACAGAGATTATGGTTTTGCCTTCGTGTGTTTGTGATTTTAGGGTAGGGTGTCTTGTGTTGGCCAATCGGCTTTCTGCAGACTCCCATTTTCTTATGTTCTTATATATTCTTTGAACACTATTTTGTCTATTATTGCATACTATCGTTCATCATTTCTTGCATCTATATGGTTTCTTTGCTTCTCACCATGATACTGTTTTCTTTATTTCTCGCTATTGTGTATATTACTTTTATGTCACCATAAATGTTTCACCATAGATTTCTCTAATTTGGTAATGTTCACCTTTCCATCTCCACTCTCCGGCCTACCTGTGATGGGCAGTATGGTATTTACTCTATCGGTCAGATCAGATCAGATGAAGGTATCTACATTCTACTTTTCCTATTTTTCTGAAGAGTGTTGAGAAGGGAGGAGGGGTGTTGGAGTGAGAGGAAACTGTTGGAGAGGCTTTATTATGTGTGTTTAGTCTGTATACGTCGTCAGGATGTCTCCTGACTGGGTGCGAACATGTGAAACATGCTAGGACGTACTACCACACCCACTAAATGTCCGCCGTGGCAGGGATTCGATCCCGGGTCTAATTGCAGATTCACACGTGAGCTTGCTTACCACTCGACCGGCGCAGCTCTTCTACGTATATGAGGACGACTCCATCCTTGCATTATCGGTGTGACTAGATAACTGTTTTAACCCATTCAGTACTGGTGACATTTTTAGTTCAACAGGATCTCACTCACCATGCATTGCTCACCCATATCTGCTCATCATTCCTACTTCCTCTCTAACAAGTATGAGGCCAGACTCATCTTTCATCTCTTCTTACATTACTCTCTCTCTCTCTCTCTCTCTCTCTCTGTATGTGTGTGTCTGTATAGGTGTGTGTTATCTATATACCCATAGATTTAAAATTGGTCGTTCATTATTTTTCGACCTCCCTACGAAAGGAAGCATAATATTATGTCTGAGTACATATGGCCGTCTTGTTTAGAACTATTCATAGTCATTCACTTTCTAGCTCTCATATATAACGAACCTTAGACTATCATCAGGACTTTGTGTTTGCCATTTCAGTCGCCAGGGATACACCAAAGTTACACATTGTCTTCCTGTTGTTCTGGAGTTACCAAAGTGCTCGGGGCTGCAGAAGACTATGTTCATGAGTTTGTGTGTTACTTCAGAGATCCCATTATTCTGCCGGTGAGGGTATAGTTATGAAGGCGGGATGCTCAAACTTCTCCTGCCTCACTTCTTCACCCTCAAGGGGAGAGATCGCTCAACAGTTCACTATAAAGCCGGTTGAGAGAGTTGGTAGCGTGTTTAACACTATTAGATAATGTTTTGCTAACCACAATATTACTATTAATCAGTATTTCATACGTGTAGTTTTGAATTGCAATCTTGTCTACTTTAATGGCACTTTATTGACAACGTGTCGCAAATACTCGGAGACTATTTGCGAAATGTTACCAATAATGTGCACTTCCTCAAATGGTGGTATTTCCATTCTGTGAGTTTATATTAACACAGATATTCATATAAACATATAATATAAGACCTATAACATTCAATAATTGTTCAATCTGTGTTAAGTGAATGGCGTCCAGTTATCTTTCTCCTTGTCCCTGGTGCTCCCACCTCTGGGTCCCGTTCGTCCCTGTGTCTTTCTGATTACATTCCAAACCCACTTTTTTTTTGCCTTCTCCATCAGAAGCAAGGCATAGGCAAAGGGAACTTTTTCGGAGCCTTTTTTAACATCCATTTTCACAGTTCTTTTTATTTTGAAAAAAAAAAAATATATAGACGGATTTGTTTGAGCATGCATGGTGACAAAGGAATAATGTTGCAATTTTGAAATCAAATTTTTACTGCTGTTGTATTTGCTAAAATTGTTTTCTTAGGTTATGTTAGTTTATTTTTATTAACCCCTTCTGTACCGGCGACTTCTTTTATTCTTCTTCTAGCTATATTTAGACGATTTTTTGCAGTTTAGGAAAGGTTTGTGATAGTAGAGCGGGTTAGGTGGATAGTTCGAAGCCCTTTGATTGTTGGAGCCCCTTTTTAAACTGAATAATATCGTCTAATAGCATCCAGAATAAAGTTAATAGCACGGCATCGGTACTGAACGGGTTAAGGCATCGGTGACCGTCTTTACTATTTTCCATTCGTTTCTTTCAATCATCTGTTGTGTAGCTCTCAACATTTCAAAATACACTATAAGCTAAAAATAATTGTGGTAAGTTTTTTGGGAGATCTTCATAAAACGCCGTGAAACATAAAAGTATTACTGTAAAAAAATGTAAGAAATCTATATCATATCATATAGTTCCCAAAGATTAATTCTGCTGACTCATAATTCCAAATCTCTATCAATTTCTCTAAACAAGAGACAACAATAAACAACAAGATAATAACGTTTTGGATAATGTGAAATACATTGAAGTTCTGTGATCTGTTTAAGAACATGGACAAATGTCAAATCTGTGCTGAGCTGGCTACAAAAGGGTTCTGGCATGTGTGTGGAAATTGCACTATTGCATGTATCTGAATTCTTATTTCCCTGCATGTCTGTCGTTTAAACTGTTGTTCTTAAAACAATATTTGTCATAATTATGATTGGTTAACAATTGTTATTTGATTAACCCTTTGAGTACCAGCGACGTGTTATATTTAATTCTAGCTATATTTAGACGATATTATGCAGCTTAGGAAGGATCTGTGGTAGGTAAAAGGGTAGGTTAAGATAGTTTGAATCCTTATTATTACTAAAGGTCCTTCCTAAGCTGAATAAAATCGTCTAATAGTTGCCAGAATATGATGCAAAGGACGTCCCTGGTACTGAACGGGTTAAACCAAAGGTATTTGAAATAAGAGATGTATTTCATTACATGCGAGCCATATAACTATCATTAACAAAACAACAGGTCTAATAAAGTAACTTGCTATTCGGCTTGCAGCCACACGCTTCTGGGTTCATATCACCAAGTTTTAAGGCAGAATATTAATGGGGTATATAATCAGAACTTCACTACAAAGCGCAGCATACACTATAAAAACACCTTTGCTGTTTCCAATATATTATCATATTTCAAACCTTCCTGTACCGGCGACGTCATTTTTTTTAGCTATATTGAGAGGATTATGGTTAGTTTAAGAAGGATCTATGGTATTAAATAGGGTTAAGTGAGATCACTCATGACCCATAACCCAACAAAAATACACCGTAACGCCATAATAACACCACCAACAACACAGCCTAAAACCATAACACCAACAACAACAAACCATAATACATCATACCACAACACCACCAACAACACAGCCTAAAACCATAACACCAACAACAACAAACCATAATACATCATACCACAACACCACCAAGAACACAGCCTAAAACCATAACACCAATAACACCAAACCACAATACATCATACCCTAACACCACATCATACCACAACACCGCCAACAACAAACCACAATACATTATACCACAACAACGCAACAACACCACCAACAACACATCATATCACCAACAATATAGCCTAAAACCATAACACCCACAACAGCAAGCTACAACACATCACACCACAACAACACCACCAACACCACCCGAAGAAAGAGCCCCCGGGCCGACTTTCCTAACCGGACTCTAATATTGAACTTTATGTCTGGTCCTGCGCCGAGGCTAGCTCATACCAGAATTGTCATAAACAAAAGAACCGCGGCCACAATAATAAGACCAACAATATACGAACATGTTTATCAATCGTGAGTCTCGTTGTTGTCAGGGAGGGGCCGGCCGACCTATGAACATTACCGAGAGCAGGAGTTTTCGGGAAGTAAAGGGGGTATCACACGAGTGCATCTTCCGGCAATTTTCGATAAGCAAATTTGTTCTCTTACTATTTTGAAGATCTTTCGCATTGGAATCGGAAACTAGACTGAAGGTAGATATGTTAGGTAGTTAAATGATTATGAAACAATTGCCCAAACAACATTTGCCCGTACAAATTGACGGAAAAATGGCTGGTGTGACACCGGCTTAACCCAAAGTTGTGGCGTTTGTTACATGAACGACAACCCTGGGAAATATCCAGGGAGCGGCGTAGATCACAGTCCGGGACCACCACACACTTTTATGTAGCCGCCTTCTGACCCCACGTAAATATGGCTACTCTTTTATGCATCCTTGTTCTGACCGTTCGTAAATATTGCTACACCTATATCAATCTATCTTAACTGTGGTTTTGATTCATACACGAAAATTTTAATTGTCTTGATGGTATAATGGTTAGTGTTTAAGATTTGTATGTGGTAACCCAGGTTCGAATCCTGGTAGGATCATATGCTTTCATTAATTGCATTGGGAGGTGTTTGGTATTGGGAGTTAATTTAATAAATTAGATAATAATTATATATGTGGTTTTATCAATAATGCAAACAATATTTAATAATTATTTCGGCTTACTTACACATACATCTATAATAAAAAACAAGAGATCCTCGAACTTTTATGAGCGAATTTTCCAATGGTCAGAAATGGATTTTGTATTATATATATATATATATATATATATATATATATATATATATATATATATATATATATATATATATATATATATACATTATATATATATATATATATATATATATATATATATATATATATATATATTAAATAAAAACATTAAATTATATGGGGAAACATTTAATTCAATAGAGCACAAGCATATTTAAACTAGAACCGCTTACTTTAACCTCCATTGATAATTTATTGAGGTATTTGAATATAAACTTTAAAGCGCCTCGTAATCGCTGTTTTGTAATAAGGTCAAAGGCAGGCTATTGGTTATGCTTCACATTTTACTGGAAAATAATATGGTAACTTTGATTCTGAAAGCGATTAAACTGCGAAGAGAACGAATCCGTGGCGGACTAGACCCCGTTTTGTTTTGACATAGGATTACGTCTGAGAAAGTAATGCATTTAGTTGTGGAACAGCGCCACCATATCAATTCTTTATGACCTCAGTGTCTAAAGTTTGTTGAATTTTAGATCCAAATTGCTATTTCCTCTGTTTTGTTGTGCAGCGTCAGTGCAGACCCAGAACTTTTAACATCTCGTTTTCCTGCTCTTATTTTTGGCTATCTGAACTATTAACATTGTTTTTATAGCTTGGCTAGTGCACTTTGCACTTACGTTGCTGTTAAGTTATCTTGAAGAGGTTTGTAAGCTGCATGAGAAGTAAACAAAAGAATTTGATTTGCCAGATATATCAACATGTGTTATTTTGTTAAATCTATTTTTCATGGCAACACTCTATTATTTGTCTCCCCTTAATGTGCATTATTAATATAGCGTACACATGAATCTAGTAAGAACTGCACTTATTTCAAGTACGATTTCGTGTTGAATGTTATGGCTCGATGTAGGTATCGTTTGTGAGGCATGCGTTATTTACTCCCTATTACCCTGTTATCCCCACCTACTGCCTCCCTTCCTCTGACACATTAGCTCTCCCACCTTCCCTCCTCTCTACTTCCTTCTCTCCTCTCTCCTCCCTTCCCTTCTCTCCCCCCCTTCCCTCCTCTCTCCTTCCTTCCCTCCTCTCTCCTCCCTTCCCTCCTCTCTCCTCCCTTCCCTCCTCTCTCCTTTTCCTTCCCTTCTCTCTCCTGTTCCTTCCCTCCTCTCTTCTCCCTTCCCTCCTCTCTCCTCTCCCTTCCCTCCTCTCTCCTCTCCCTTCCCTCCTCCCTTCCCCCCTCTGTCCTCCCTTCCCTCCTCTATCCTCTTCCTTTTCCTCTTTCGTATTTCCATCGTTCCTTCTGTCTTTTCATTTGATCTCATATCCTTTTGTTCCCTCTATCCGTCCATCTTTCTGTATTTCTTTTTTCACCCTTTTAATTTATCATTCCTCCTCTATTTCATCTTCATCTCCACTTCAATCCATTCTTCTTTCCTTCTTCCATTTTTCTCTCCACTTATTTACTTCTCTTCTTTCCTTCCTTCGTTACCTCATCTCTTCTTCCCTCCCTCCTACTCTTTCCTCCCTCCTCTCTGCCCTCCCCCCACACTCCAGGTCTTCCATCCTTCCTCTATTCCTTCCTATTTTTTTCTCTCTCTCTCTCTCTCCTCTACATGCCTGGCCTAATATGCCTCACCCTGGATATTTCCCCACCGTGTAGAGAAGTCCGCGAGATTGAACCGGCTATAAAATATTGTGAGTGTTTTCGCTTACCGGAGAAGCGATCATATCCAGGGGAGGGGGGAGGGATAGGAGGACCGAACATATCCGTAACCAGCGAGATTCCTCCAATTCCGCCTCTTCCTTATTATCACGTGCCCTTCTTCCCTTGTCTCCTCTCTGTTGATTAAGGTAATAAGCTGCGTGATTGAAGATGTGGTAGAGCTGCGTTAATCCTCAGTCACTTAGATTCTCTCCGCCAAAACGCGAAAAAGAGTCGAACTTTAGGTCCCAAAATCTATGGCTAGCCGACGCAACTCTCTGGAAAAATCCTTGCTGAAAGAGAGGGGGTGAGAGAGGGGTCGGGGGGCCTCTGGATATAAGATTTTTCTACGAGCCTCGCCATATAAATTTTACAGCAACACCTTCCTTCATTTTAATTTTCGTAAAAGGTTGACGGTGTCGCAAGATGAAATTATGAGTGTAGGACCGAACGCTCGCTCTCCCCCGATTTTGGGACATTTTTCAGAATACTTTGCCATTTTTTATCTCCCAACTTCCTCTTTTATTTCCCTTTGGTCGGGCATTTTAAAACCCCGCGTATGTCTTGGGTCGCTAGGACACTATTTCACGCCCTAGCATATACCGAATGACTGGAGGCGGAGCGGGAGTTTTATTCCAGACGAGGTTTCCACGAAGGGTTTCGGGGGTGTGAAGGGATGGGTATCGAGTGAAACCTAGAGGGACAGGAGAGGTTCGGGTCGGCTCTATCACTCAGGCGGGCTGGATGGATTATGCGTGGTGATGATGCTTTTAACGTAATAATGATGAGCCTAGCAATCATTGGCTCTCTCTCTCTCTCTCTCTCTCTCTCTCTCTCTCTCTCTGATGCTGGTGTGCATTTCTATTTCACTTTTATTTTTGTTCTACCTCTCACCCTCTTCTCTCTATAAATTGATGCTTTTATATATATACTGTATATATATATATATATATATATATATATATATATATATATAATACCTGTGTACCTATCTATACATGACCCATCTCCATCATCATCATCACCCTCGCCCCTATTTTATGCTTCCCTCTCCCCCTCTTTCATTTATCGACTTACACTGAGTCATCTGTATTCGAGGCTTCCATCATCTTATCATCTTCACACCCTCCACATAGTCCGATAGTCGCACCCTCATATCAGCAGGTACAGATACACATTATGTTTGAGGCATTGATATTGTTTTATGTGTTTGTCATTCATCGGATACTATAATGGTTGCTTTATCACTATGAACGTCGGCAATTTGTAGATTTAATATACTGTATAGTATCATCTGTTTTAAGGGGAGATTTCCACTTGAGAGATTTTTTTTCTTGACTCCTTTCTCCCTCATGTTTAGCCCCATTGTTTTTCTAATTTTAAGACGTTCGCCCCATTATTTTGACGATTTTAAGAACTTTCGACCCATTTCTGTCAATTTTAAGACCTTTCGTGCCATGTAGGTGTCGATTTTATCCTGGCGAGCGATAGCGAGTCTGTAATATAAGAGGAACCGGCTTTCAGCCGGGACATTTTTCTACCGAAAAATGTACAAATTTATCTTGAAAAGGGGTCAAGGGGGAGTAATTTTAAGCTTGATGGAAGTCTAGGGAATCAACTAAAAACCTCCCCTTAACATAATTAAGTATGTTTTGCCGTAGCAAACGCATGCGATTAAATGGTATTGGTGTCCATGTATCTATAGAATATTAAGGATCTCAGTGTTATATTTTTGAAAGGAACTATATATATCATCAACATATTTTAAAGTATCATGTATTTAATTGGTAAATCAAGATGTGAAAAGTTGCATGTTATCGTTCAATTAAGGTTTTCACTTACGTCTGCTCTATCATACAATGTGATATAGGTTTCTCACTTACGTCTGCTCTATCATACAATGTGATATAGGTTTCTCACTTACGTCTGCTTTATCATACAATGTGATATAGGTTACTCACTTACGTCTGCTCTATCATACAATGTGATATAGGTTTCTCACTTACGTCTGCTCTATCATACAATGTGATATAGGGTTCTCACTTACGTCTGCTTTATCATACAATGTGATATAGGGTTCTCACTTACGTCTGCTCTATCATACAATGTGATATAGGTTTCTCACTTACGTCTGCTCTATCATACAATGTGATATAGGTTTCTCACTTACGTCTGCTCTATCATACAATGTGATATAGGCTACTCACTTACGTCTGCTTTATCATACAATGTGATATAGGGTTCTCACTTACGTCTGCTCTATCATACAATGTGATATAGGCTACTCACTTACGTCTGCTTTATCATACAATGTGATATAGGCTACTCACTTACGTCTGCTCTATCATACAATGTGATATAGGTTTCTCACTTACGTCTGCTTTATCATACAATGTGATATAGGTTTCTCACTTACGTCTGCTTTATCATACAATGTGATATAGGCTACTGGTTATTTTGTTTCATTTTCGTTTGTATACGTCAACCAATTGGCATTCAGTTATTCAACGTAAATTGAACATATGGACAGCGTTATTTTTACCATATGAAATCTTTGCTTTTTAAATTGAAATAAAATAGGAAGAGGATATTATTTAGCGATAATTTGAAATTATTATTATGTTTTTTTAAGATAAAATGAAAAGGGTGTTTAGGATAGTGATTATGAAATATACAACTAATGAATATGATTTTGATAATGTATAATTATATAATGTTATTTATGATACTTCAATGGTAATTATGTAAATACTTTATGTAAAATGTGAAAAACAAAGAATATAGCGCTTATAATGAACATTTTAAATGCAAGGATTTTTCAGCTAAATGAATGTGTAATTTTCAAAATATTCGACTGTTCATTTCAATTGCCATTTCTTCTTGAAAACATAAGACGAGATTTACACTTAAGACAAACATCTTGTAGGTATGCAGTTCACCATAAAGTCTGATGATTGTGTGTGTTGTATAACTATTTTGTCATACTTATGTGTGTACCCAGTCTCTTCATTCCATTCTTTTAATTATAACCCCGATTTTCCTCAAGCGCTAATAATTATGCCATCGTAATTTTTTCCCCTCGCTCCTGTACTTAAGAGACCTCCTTAATTAATGTTCCTGCCCCCACCTCTCATCACTTGAAAGCCTCTCGAGACGAGGGGATTATATATCACTATTCGCAGAAAACAGAAATCTATAATCCAACGTCAGTACCATGTCAAATTAACGATTTGAACCCTCTTATAATCGCTGACATATACAGTAAACAATATACAGTATATTTATGTATAAAACATACACTCACACACACGAATCCCCATTGTAAGAAAAGTCGACGTCAGGAATGCGTGATATTATTTGATAGAGTCAGTGTGCTTCATTAGTTATCAGTCAGTGTTCCTTGTGTATCGTTCGGTGTGTAAATCTAATACCTGGCTGCAGCTGTAATGATATTTGTCTTTATAATGTTATCTATCTTCAGTTATTACTACGAGGCAGAATAATGTCAATATTTGGTAGTGTTTTAAGTAAACACTAGGTACACTTATCTCGGAAATGTTTTTAAAGACGGATGTTTTAATCTGGATGGATAGTTTCCTCACTGAGAGCAGATTAGGATGCAGTTGTTATTCGCATGCAAATACATTCCAAGATACCTGATATTGAGAGCCGTGGAGGGAAAACACTCGATCACATCCTCGCATTGTTTCCCGTCATACATTATACAAGCGACTATTTCGTGGCGTTAAACAATTTCCGGGAAGTTCCATTCTCCGGCGATAAGATTCAGATCCGGTCCAGTTCGGATGCGAAAGACCATCACATTTAAGCTTTGAAGAAATGCACACTGCGTGGAGGAATTTGTCACAACGCTCGCAACCCATGGAATTAGCAGGTCTACTCTTGAGAATGCAATTACTATAGTGCGCTCAGTGAATGCATTAAGAGACGGTCGGTGTTCAAAGTGCGTTTATCGGTAGGTCTCTGCCTACGTTTACGACCCGGTCCCTGTCGTTCACTGTCGTTGGTGCCGAGGGTGGGAGGAGGGGCGTGGGTCGTGGAGGTGGTGCCCTTAGTGACGAGGCTAATCATGACTCGCCTGCTGTAGGCGCTGACGTTTTTTTTTAGATATTCAAGTACGTCCTTTCATATTTAGCTCAATCCGCTGCTTCTTTGCTTTCAGACTTAATTTTGCATTGTCTTAGTAGATCGACTTATATAATTTGCTGATGAATTTAACTTTTGTGCTTCTGTAATTCAATACATGCCTGCTTGCGCAGGTCAAATATAATAGTGGTACGCACGTAAAATGTTAGTTTTTTTAATTGCTTTTAAAGAGTATTATATACAATACATGATCGAAAAAATAATTTACTTGGTAAAACATAAAAATCACACTTCTTGATTGTAGATCAATTTTGTTCTGTTCACTTCAGCACGATGACACCTTTTCACCTCTATAGTCTGTCTAAAAGTAGACGATTTTATGCATTTTAAGAAGGACCTATGCTTTACTGAGAGTTTATGGAGATCGTACTTACCCCTTTGAGTCCTAGAGATAGATTATACACTAAAGAAAATCTTCTAAGGGTAACCAGAATACTGTGAATATTACGTCATGGTGCTGAAGGGGTTAACTATATTTTTCTTTATGAGAAGACCAACCCATTCATCGCTTAAGGGGAGGTCTCCACTTGAGGGATTTTTTTCTTGACCCCTTTCTTCATCATGTTTAGCCCCATTGCTTTTGAGATTTTAAGACGTTTGCCCCATTAGTTTAGCGAGTTTATGAACTTTCACCCCATATTAAGACCCTTCGTGCCATTCAGGTGTCGATTTTATCCTGGCGAGCGATAGCGAGCCTGTAATTTAAGAGGAACCGGCCTTTGGCCGGGACATTTTTCTACCGAAAAATGTACAAATTTATCTTGAAAGGGACTCAAGGGGGTGTAATTTTAAGCTTGATGGAGGTCTAGGGAACAAACTAAATACCTCCCCTTAAGTCAATAGTAATGTTTACCTCTGACATCGCAGTTCATACCTGTTTATCCCCATTAACTCTTTTGGATATTACATAGAGATTTACGGTATAAGAGGCTGAGTCGCTTATACCTGGTTGTCAAAAATGATTGTCAAGCACATATGGTTGAGTCAAATATGGAGAACACTGTTTGGTGTTAAGTGTATTTGGCAGGAGTAGGGGTAGCTAGCCCTTCCTAAGCTGTATACATCGTCTAATGACAGCCAGCTAACGGTGATGATACTAACGAAGATATTAACGTTAATGATGATACACGAGAAACAGAATAAAGGATATTAACGGTGATGATACTAACGAAGATATTAAAGTTAATGATGATACACGAGAAACAGAATAACGGGGAGAAATGAGGGGGCATGCTGATAAACAAGACACGAAAGAAAGGAAAAGCCAGAATGGAGGAGGAGGAGGAGGAGGAGGAGGAGGAGGAGGAGGAGGAGGGGGGAAGTGGTCATGATGGATAGTGTCTGGGTCCTGCACCAGTTTTTACCTCCCTCGGGCCCGTCTCGCTGTCCCGTTTGTCATGCCCGCCGCTCCATCGCTCACGGAATATCGACAGCTATAAAGCCATTCTAATTTATTTAATCCCATTCCGTCCTCTCTGATTTATCCCACACAAAAGATTGCTCCGCCGTCGGTAAAAATGATGCGGTGAGGATACATATGTGACCGTGGCGGATGTTTATAAGGGACGGAAGAAAGCAATAATGTTTCCTTGGTATGACGAGAAGCGGAGAGGAGAAAATAATGTCTTGTGATGGGCGACGGGTTTCCCTTTTATTCGTTTGGTCTATGAGTGATAAAGGGCCGTGTGGTGGATGTGGCAGCGTCCTCTTGTTGTTGCTGCGTCGTTTGTTTTACTTGGTGTGTCGTGTGTTTTACTGTAGGTGATGCGTTCTGTGGCGTTGGAGAGGGAAGGGGACGAGGTTGATACTGAGAGGAGTTTGGTTGAATTGGAGTACGAGTTCCTCCTATTAATTTCACTATTCTTAACAAGCACTCCACACTTCTTTTCAACATACCTACATGGCTCTCTATCACTCTTTGAACCAGGTAGGAGTGGGGGGGGGGGGTTCGTACAAGTATATCTCACAAATACATGTGAGCTACTAAATGGTTTTATACTATCAGCGGGGCTCGAACCACCGACAGTCAGGATGATTGACCATGCTTTAACCAACTCTACCAAGGCGTGATAAAGGATACTTAACCTTTTCTTATTTGTATTAAGGAGAAGGGAAATCATACTTGGAGAAAGTATTTCAATTAATACACAAGTCATAGAATCCATATTCCAGGATACCATACACGGATTTTTACAAGTACCCCCATGCAACTCGGGCCGAAATGCATTTTCTGTAATTCTAACCTAACCATGCACAAGAGTCATTAATATTAAGCATATCTCACAAATACACGTGAGCTACTAAATGTTTTTATACTCTCAGCGCGACTAGAACCACCGACAATCAGGACGATTGACCATGCTCTAGTCAACTCTACCACGGCGTGATAACGGACACTTAACTTTTCCTATTTATATTAAGGCGAAGGGAAATCCTACTTTGAGAATATATTTCAATTCGTATACAAGTCGTAGAATTCATAATCCAGAATCTGTACATCTATCTATCTATCTATATATTTTGATAGTTAGATAGATATATGCCGATGTATGCCCACATTGTTACTATATAGAATTGTACACCATATATCAAATTATGTCCAACCAAATGAATAATAAGAATATACACCAAGTAACTAACACACACACACACACACACACACACACCAATAGCTGTGTGTCCTTCTGTGTAGCATCTCTTACAAGGTCACGATCAATAGATCATTACTGTCACAGCATATTAGGTCAGTCCTCTCTCTTTCTCTTAAATATATGCTCATGTATATATATATACTGTATATATATATATATATATATATATATATATATATATATATATATATATATAAATATGTTGACAGACAAAATACATTTGGCTGAAATATTAGTGTCAAGTTGTTAGTCCGATCGCAAATTACGTTTTAGGTTGTTTTACTTTTGTATGCCACATTCTCGCAGCAGGGTTATTTATTACTGTAACTGTGTGTGGGTGGGGGGGGGGGGGGGTCAAGTGGTTTATTGATATCACAACAGTAGGCTTTAGACACTGTCACACTACATACATTCCAAATTAGTATACAGACAACAGGTTTGGCTCAATACTGTTTCACTTTTTTGTCGATTTTGTCATATATATATATATATTATTTTTCTAGTTTCCTGCCTAGACCTCCAGCTAACTTAGAGAAACAACCCCATGATCTCTTTTCAAGATGTATTTGTACATTTTGCGGTAGAAAAATATCCCGGCCGAAGGCCGATTCCTCCTAAATTATAGGTTCGCTATAGCTCGCAAAGAAAATATCGACACATAAATGACACGAAAAGTCTTAAAATTGACACAAAAAGGGCGAAAGGTCTAACATCGTCAAACTAATGGGCCGAACGTCTTATCATCTGAAAACTAATGGGGGTTTAGCATGAGGGAGAAGAGGGGCCAGCAAAACGGACCATCTCCCCTTAATGTAATATGGGTGTTTTGATGGCCTTCTTGATAATGTTTATACATTGTGTGTAGATAGCAGTAGGCTGAAGTTAGCACCATTTTTCATATATATATACGTTTGTAATAATGCCAAATATCTCGTTAACAGACACCAATAATCGCATAATTTCTGAAATGATTGCATATGCTGAGTTATACATGTCACTGCATAATTTTGTTGTATTTTGTGTTATTTAATATTAAAAAGAAGTAACATAGATAAAGTTTGTTTTTAGAATAAAACTTACCTACAAACAATGTATGTACCTAGTTTATGCAAGCCTTCTGGTTGATTTAGAAATACTTTACAGGATATAAAATTATCATATAAATATGAATACACTGTTTTTATATACCGGTATATACTTATAAATTTCGCATATATTGATAAACCATTCATTGCATTTTCTTCTGGACAATGATAAATAAAGAAACGACGTGAATATACCTGAGCCAGAGTATGTTTATATAGGACCCCGTAAAGAGCTTTATATCATACCTCCCCCGGGCTGCAAATTAATCCCAACTCTATTTATCTGCGAACGAGAATGAAACACAATCAGTGGAGTTATTAAATTGTAAATGTCAGGGATTACATTAACATTTAATTAGAAATGAACGCTGGCCAGATTAAAAACCGAGTCAGTTCGAGGGGGATTCATATAATTATGGCGTAGAATTACTCTGACGGTGATAGTAAAAATACACACCCACTCTCCCACTCTCTCTCTCTAGCTATCTGTATTTCTCTATAACTGTCTGTCTAGCTATCTATTTATAGTCTGTTTACTTTCAGCTAACGGTAGATTGCATAGTTTCCATCAAGATTTCTCAGTTATTTTGAAGATTTTGTAGTGAATTATGGTGATGATTATATACACCTGGTCTTAATATTATGCAGACACATAGTACTTTCATATTTTTCCATTAAGTATTAAGAAATTAGCTACTATGGGATTCAAGTTCTCATCAGTTGAAAATAAATAGAACATAGCTATTCATCACACATACACACACACGGGTAGGCATGGTGGAAATCCAAAGTTCCCGCGTTCAAATCCCGAATGTTAACGAGAAGATTATATTTCAGTGCATTACCACAAAGTCCACCGACATGCCATACTAACCACCTTTGCTGCTCCAAATACATCAGCGTAGTATGAATATTGCCATCTATCGCATGCAGTAGGATTCAGTACCTACCGAGTAAATAGCTCAGTAGGTTGCGTGAAGTGTGAATGTAGTCCGAGGGAGTGAGTCAGTTTCACGAGACGATGGCGGTGTGGATTTGAGACGCCGAAGCCACACCGAACCA
>CM064529.1:8979086-8994086 GCA_032716605.1 Paralithodes platypus
AATTATATTATGGCTACTATTACATGATTTTATGTAGTTTGTAAAGGGCCTACAGCAAATAAAAGGCTTTGAACTATTTTACTTAGCCCTTTTTACTACCACAGACTGCACACAATCGTCTAAATATAGCTGGAATAAAATTAATAAGACGTCGCCGGTAAAGAAGGGACTACCAGCCTTGCAACCTACCAAGAAGTTGTAGATCATTGTGTGCTTCAAACAGTGAGTTCCTTTTCAATTCTTGCTATAATCCTTTCTTAGTTTTGGCTAACTTTAGAAGTTTGTATTTAGCTTAAGATGGAGCTCTTGGAATCAAAGTTGTGACATAAATCTAGTCTATGCCGCTGAATACCAATCTATTCTATGCCGCTGAATACCAATCTATTCTATGCCGCTGAATACCAATCTATTCTATGCCGCTGAATACCAATCTATTCTATGCCGCTGAATACCAATGTTTTCTGTTCAGGCTGTCTCGAATCGGCCATCCCCAGCTATGGGGCATGTGCCTGAGTATATATATATATATACATACATATACGCACCTGAAGACAAAAAATGCAGTACGAAATTAGACACACGCGACTCGAGGTATGCAATATGACTCCATCAAAACAAAGACCGCCTTGACTCCCCCTATAAAGACTGAAGGCCTGAAAGTTAGCCAGGCCGCGGTATGACAATGATGTAGCGACAGTTGTGGTGGTGGTGGTGTGGTGTGGGGGGGGGGGGGGGATTATAGCCGTAGCTCATGTCAGACAGGTAGCGGAGATGGGGACACTTCCTCTATGTGTACTTCCGTGGCCGACATGTTGCATCCCTCAGTCCCGTATTCTTTAGGATCAATTTTCAGTCTCTAATTCTAGGTTTCTTTTCTATAGGATATTCTGGTACCATCAACAAATGCTTATAATCTGTGTGCACTTCGTTTGACATTTGCATTGCAGTGGACGTTCATCAGGCTGCATATTAACAGCCCACAACAAGATGATGATGTATTATATGACTTAGGCTAGTCGGTCGTGTATTTTTACAATTTTCCCAGCAGCCAGGCAGGATATTTTGGAAGCTCTTTAAGGGTTTTGAAATTCCGATTTCGCGAACATATGGGTCAGTCAAGTAGATCAGGTCCTCTATCACAGTCAACCCCACCCCCCACCCATCCTCTGCCGTAAGAGAACACTCAGAAACTTGCAATGGCCTCATATAATCAGACCATTTCAAACTAATAGACTCCACTTAGCAACCAAACTGGAAAAATCTTGGAATCCCTTTACATTCATTAATTTAAGCCATCATTAAATAATGTAAATATATTATAAATCATATGTTGTAATTGCCTTTTCGAACACACATAAAGCTTAAATAGCATAATTATCATTTGCTCCGTAACAGCTGAAATTGTTGGTGGTACTTCAAAATATCAGTACTGTCACAAAATGTATACGATGTTCCCATAGAGAGCTGTGTGTTGGAGGCTGTCACATCCCACCACCAGGGCAATACACAATTACTTGGCCTGTCAGATATACACATAGCACTGTCGAGGACCGTCACTTCTCATTTTTTTATGGTTTGGGTGACTAGTAGGCATATGAAAATGCCATTGTTCGTTTGGGCTTATGTTCTAAACAACAACTAAGCTTTAACTAGAAGTCTATTTCCATATATATTTTTGAATGGTGTTATTATTATTCAACACCTAGAGATGCAATTAATTCTTTGACAATGTTGCCAAAGAAAACCTTGTAATAATACACAATTGTGTGTGCTTAGGCCTACGTGACGTTAAAATATGCTCCAACCTCGTTAGGAAAACATTCTATTACATCTTTTATAGATGAATGAGTGATAACGGCAAACAATATAAATCTTCTAAACGTAAAGCTTCTGAATGTTCCATAAAACACATGTATCTTGTTTGTGAATATAAAATAATATATGCTACCATAGCTTAACATAATTCGAAAAGCGCAGTTATGAAAGTAAATGGGGAGGGGGGGTGGGTGGGGGGGGGGGTAAGACACAATAAGGGGAAATTGATTTCAATTTGAAAGCTCTATGAGAGCCTAAGAAGAAAATGTATATACAGTATATGTTGTCAATTTAGTAGATAAACAGAGAGAGAGAGAGAGAGAGAGAGAGAGAGAAGAGAGATAGAGACAGAGAAGGGAGGCGTTAATCTCCTTGGATTAAGTGTCACTATCTCCCCGGTCCACTCCTCGCCCGGCCCCACAGATTTAAGACCAAAGTGGATTGTCCGAAGTAAATTCTTACCCGTAAGCTTCGGCCATCAGAACGTAAATACGGGGATAACGAGAGAACAATCTAGGGGGGATTGTGGTCGGCCGGGGACTTTAATTACTGCAACCGAGTACTGACCGTTTGCACTTAATGGTAGCACCGATATTAGACAACCGAACATAACCTCGCCTAACCTTATCTAGTTTCATTCACTGCAACATTATTAATATTGAGCTTAACTGCACCGTATCAATAAAAAATAAAGAACATCGGGTCTGAGAGAGAGAGAGAGAGAGAGAGAGAGAGAGCGAGAGCGAGAGCGAGAGCGAGAGCGAGCAGTCTAACGTGTCGTCATGCAGGGCCTCACTGGATTAAAGGGTAAAACCATGAGCCTCACCGGTCAGGCAAGGATCCGGGCATGTCTGTCAGTGGTGTCCAGGGGTAGTGGTGATGTCCAGGGGTGGTGGTGGTGCTGGGGGTGGTTGTGGTGTCCAGGGCTAGGGGTAGCTCTCAGGGGCTCTAGGAAATGGCTCTATTTCACTCTAACTAGTATTTTTTTGTTTAGTATTTGAGGACCCACTTTCATACTTAATTCTGAGTCTAAGCAATTTAGTAGGTATCGAGTATTGTTCGCATATGTGGGGTGGTTAAACCCATACCGTACTTCTCGAAAGGGTAGAGTCCAAAGCATTTCGTATCATCAACGCACCGTGCTCCTCTTACTAATTCCTTACACACTCACGCTGCACGCCGCAATGTTGCATCTCTGTGGTAATGTACGGAAAGCAAGTACAACATTATTTCCTCCCTAATAGTATCCCATAGACACAATCGACATTTGAGCCCAGAATTTTAAGATTATCAGCTCAATAACGATGCCTCTCCACTACATCTACTTTAGGTAGACATTGGGTACCACTCTTGTCAGAGAGTACAGTACGCGGACTACTGACTAGTGACTAGTCTTTAAAAGATAACTATTTAGCGTTTTAGCAATGATTCTTTTCCCCTCTACTACACTGATAGAGCAACAGCTGGAGTGCAGTAACTGCTGTCCCAAAACCTACTTAAAAGGGTCATATGTGAAAAAATCGCCGTGTTTTTCAATCTTTCTTGATTGCATTAGTATAATAGTCATGTGATACTTCAATATATAAATATTCCCATGTAAAAACAATAATACAAACATAAATTAAAACAGTTTAACGTTACTGTACTTAAGGTAAATGCATATTTATTTCTATAATTATACTCTATAAGGATACCTCTTATTAATTGTTTGTAGATGCCAAGCCTCGGTATGAAGGAGTCTTAACGGTGTAAGCCTGTTAGTATTAGTCGGCGCTTTTCTTCTTTTCTTTTCTCAAATAGGATTCTGGTATAATTTACGTACCTCATAGCATCTTCCCCCATCTCCCTCACACACACACACACACACACACACACACACACACACACACACACACACACACACACACACACACACACACACACACGATATATCTATTCTGCACGTTCTGCTGTTCATTTACTACAGAATTATAAAAGCCAATTCAAGTATATTAGCGCTAACTGGATAATGTCTGAATTGAAGTCCGGACAGATTGGGACCCAGGATATCTTTCCAACATATGACAGACAGACAGACACAAAGGCCGAGGTACAGACAGACAGACAGACACAAAGGCCGAGGTACAGACAGACAGACAGACACATATACTGTAGCTCGATTAACCCTTACAGTACCGGTGACATCATTTTCGTTATATTCTGGCAACTGTTAGACAGTTTTATTCAGCATAAGAAGGATGTCTACCCGTTAAAAGACTACATACTATCTCAATCAGTCCTTTTAGCTACCATAGATCCTTCCTAAGTTGCATCACATCGCCTAAATATATATCGAATAAAACATAACACACGTCGCTGGTGTTCAAAGGGTTAAAAAGGCACACACACACACACACACACACACACACACACACACACACACACACACACACACACACACACACACACACAAACGACCTGAAAGTTGTGGGACTAAAAATGTGTCCCGGAGTTATGAATTAAATACAATTATAGTTTTTACCTTTATGTTTGGTTATTACTCCACCACCGCAGTTATTACTCCACCACCGCAGTTATTACTCCACCACCGCAGTTATTACTCCACCACCGCTGTTATTTCATATCCTCAACTTGTGGAAAAAGGGGGCGTAGGAGAAAGTTGTCGGTATGAACGAGAGTGTTTTAGCATTTACCTGGGCCTTGTTCATCCTTTATATGCTTAACGAGGCGCGGAGAGAGAGAGAGAGAGAGAGAGAGAGAGAGAGAGAGAGAGAGAGAGAGAGAGTTACACAGAGTTACACAGAAAGTTGTCGGTATGAACGAGAGTGTTTTAGCATTTACCTGGGGCTTGTTCATCCTTTCTATGCTTAACGAGGCGCGGAGAGAGAGAGAGAGAGTTACACAGAGTTACACATATACTCAGACCAAACAGACATTATTTACATTAAGTACATAATATATTTTAAGATACATTTAAGTTTTTGGCTGAGCATTTTGAGAACATGAATTAAGAATCTCTTAAAGACCCTAAACACAGTCTGGCAGGTGTGCGGAGTATGTTATTGAAAGCGACTCGCCATCACCTCCCCCATTTATACTCTCGCCAAGATTGCTATTCCGATGACCCGATAAAAATGTCCAAAAAATCTGAGCGGTGAGGGTAATTTGCATACGGGTAATGAAAACGGGGCCCGGAATGGCTTTGTTATTGATGCTGGGGAGAGGAGAACAGACCGGACAACTAGCTCATCCAACTTGTTGGGGATGGGCTGGTCTATCAGAGTGAGAACTGAGCGATCTCTGCCATACCCATAGCTTACTCTGACTATTCATTTTACTTATATATCTTCTAGATCTCAAGTGACGGCGTCTCTTCCGTGGATTGACCTCCCAATCTACCAAGATTGGAAACCAAAGTGTCACATTTTTCCTTTGCCCCTCAACTTTTTCTTCATAATTGCTGAGGGGCACAGGGCCCTGGGTGGGGCTTTGGTTTCCTGGGCGTTTCCGCACCCTCCTCAGCTCCCCGCCATGGAGTGGCTTAGGTCACCCAGGCTTTATTGTGGTCGGCAGGGAGGGTTCTGTGGGGGTGCTCGGCTATGGCCTTGGCCTTGCTCGGGGCCTTGGGGCTGTTCGGTCAGGCAGCTTGGGGAACAACAACCTGTTGGGGATTATTGTGGTGGGTAGGTTTATTATTTGTATTACTATTTATTATTATTATGATTATTATTATTATTATTATTATTGTTGTTGTTGTTGTTGTTGTTGTTCCCCAAGCTGCCTGGCCGAACAGCCCCAAGGCCCCGAACAAGGCCAAGGCCATAACCGAGCGCCCCCACAGAACCCTCCCCGCCGACCACAATAAAGCCTGGGTGACCGAAGCCACTCCATGGCGGGGAGCTTGAGGAGGGTGCGGAAACGCCCGGGAAACCAAAGCCCCACCCAGGGCCCTGTGCCCCTCAGCAATTATGAAGAGAAAGTTGAGGGGCAAGGGTTATTATTGTTATAATACTAATATAATACTAATATTATTACTACTACTACTGATAATAATAATGTATATAATAATTCAAAACTAATGAACGTAATAACAATTATTATTGTTATTACGTTCATTAGTTTTGTATTATTATTGTAATTTATTATTATATACATTATTATTATCAGTAGTAGTAGTAGTAATATTAGTATTATTGTAGTATATAATTTCGGGATTACTTATACTAATAAGGTTGGAATAATTCGACAATTGTTCGGAAGTATGTACTTCAAGATATATTTGTACATTTTTCGGTAGAACACTTTTTCGCCGGTTCCCCCTAAATTACAGGCTCGCTATCGTTCGCCAGGAAAAAAACAATAACGAAATGATACGCAAAGTCTTAATATTGACATAGAAAAGGGTCTTAAAGATCTTCTAAACTAAACGAACGCCTTCAAATATGAAAACTAATGGGGCTAAGCATGAGAGAGAAGAGGGGCCAGAAAAACCGACCATTCCCCCTTAATATGAAGGGGCGATAGAGTAGTAACATATCTTCACATTAAATTTCAAGAAATAAGGTGGTAAGAGATTTAATTTACCGTCAGCTGATGTATACAGACATTAGTTGACCGAACCCTGTTTGCTAAATGATCCCCCCTGGTCTCATCCGCACGACCAAATAATCAACAACATACAAAACTGCAAAGAAAAAGTGATCATCGGCACCCAACCCTTCTTTCTCTATTAGTTGCTGTACATTCTTCCCCACCTCTACCCCCTCCACCTCCCCCTGAGCCCCCCACCACCCCCAACCCTTCTTTCTCTATTAGGTGCTGTACATTCTCCCCCACCTCTACCCCCTCCACCTCCCCCTGAGCCCCCCACCACCCACAACCCTTCTTTCGCTATTAGGTGCTGTACATTCTCCCCACCTCTACCCCCTCCACCTCCCCCTGAGCCCCCCACCACCCCCAAACCCTTCTTTCTCTATTAGGTGCTGTACATCCTCCCCCACCTCTACCCCCTCCACCTCCCCCTGAGCCCTCCACCCCCCCCAACCCTTCTTTCTCTATTAGGTGCTATACATTTTCACCCACCTCTACCCTCCTCCCCCTTAGCCTCCACCCCCCTACCCCCTTGCAGTTTTCTTTGACCTTTTGCCTCCCCTCTTCCTAATATCAAACCCCCATAATTTTTTTTTCTCTCTCTCTCTCTCTCTCTCTCTCTCTCTCTCCTATTCCTCATGCTTCTTATCTCTCGCTCTACCTCTTTTTCCTCCCCATTCCCCCTGTTCCTTTTTTACTCTCTTGTTCTCTCTCCTCCCCTCTGCCCGCCCCCCCCTGTACCCCCTCTCCTCCCCACCCCGACATAACCTGGTAATCCCTGTCAGAACAACGGCCTCTAATTTAGCAGACAACTGCCTTTATTGTGTTATTTTTCGTATAATCATATACAATATGCTCCAAACATAATTGCACGATGACATTTTTGAGCCGCTCTTCGACTCGACGAAAAAACTGCAAGCACCAATTTGCATGTAAATAGGCTACAATGAAAATCAACCAAATGTCCCACGGTTTTGGCAAGAAAAAGTGTTTCACATTGGGGGACATATGATAATTTCTCAAATTCTTTGCATATACCCAGGACGGCGCAAAAAGTGGAGCTTGGAAAAGGAACGGCCCCGCGACAAATTAGGTTTTTTGTTACGAGCGACTCGGGGGTGCTGCTTTGCATATTACGTTACTATGCAGCAACAGGAGGAGGAGAAAGAGGTCTGGGAGGGACAGGTGGGCACAGGTGAGACTTGGGAAGAAAGGGCAAGGAAGAAAAGGAGATCAACTCCTTCAGCAACATTACACCTTTTTACCTTTGATTCTGGATAAATTACACGATGTTATACAGTTTAAGAAGGACCTATGTTGTTCAGAGGGTATATTGAGATCGCATTTACTTCCTTGAGTTCTAGAGGTAGATTATAAGCTAAATAAAATCCTCTAATGGTAGCCAGACCATGATTAAATAACGTAATGGTGGTGGAGGGGTTAAGGGGAGGTCTCCACTTGAGGGATTTTTTTCTTGACTCCTTTCTCCCTCATATTTAGCCCCATTGCTTTTCTAATTTTAAGACTTTCGCCCCATTATTTTGACGATTTTAAGAACCTTCGACCCATTTCTGTCAATTTTTAGACCTTTCGTGCCATTTAGGTGTCGATTTTATCCTGGCGAGCGATAGCGAGCCTGTAATTTAAGAGGAACCGGCTTTCAGCCGCGACATTTTTCTACCAAAAAATGTACAAATTTATATTGAAAGGGGGTCTAGGAGTGTAATTTTAAGCTTGATGGCAGTTTAGGGAGGAAACTAAACACCTCCCCTTAACAGAGCGTAAATAAGATACAAGTTGGGGGAGAGATGAAGCAGGTGAGGCAAAGAATAATACAACGGATACAACAAAGAGCTTAAAATATGTTAACCCCGTCAGCACCATGATGCCTTTTTACCTTTGATTGTGGTTAAAATTAAATTAGTGTATGCAGTTTAAGAAGGACCTATGTTGCCAAGAGGTTTTATTGAGATCGTATTTACCAATTTGTCTCGTATAGGTAGATCGCAAACTAATGAAAATCGTCTAAGGGAAACCAGAATATGATTATTATTGTTGTTTATGTGGATGAGGGAGACAAAAGGCAGAACTGCTTGTGACGAATGCCTCCCCCAGAATTGAAAGAGTGACAGGGCCAAAATCAACGAATGTTTGAGCCACAATGGACACACGGAGTTTGAAGCAATTTAACTCATAGTATGAGGGTAAGATAGATTCAGAGAGAGTTCCAGAGCTCAGTTGTTGGATAGAAGAAATATTGGAAATATCGTTTAAATCTTGGGTTGGAGAGTTGCACAGAATAGGGGTGGAAATGTGTTGCAAGATGGGTGCTATACATACTTTACATATGGATGCTAAAAGTAAGTCATGACCAAAAGTTTGTTAATATCTATCATTGAGTTTGAAAGATGCAAGTAAACAAGTAACACAGAGTATAAATTAGAGTTTGTTGCTAGATAGAATGCATAATTTCGACACTTGCGTTGAAACATTCATTTAGTTAACTTTGGTTCTTAAAACTGTCCATAAAACATATCCGTGCAGACTATCACGATGTCGACAGAATAATAATAAATAATGCGTTCCAACAAGCATACTTGACGTAGCCTACTATACTGTGTCTTATTGACGTAGCCTACTATACTGTGTCTTATTGACGTAGCCTACTATACTGTGTCTTATTGACGTAGCCTACTATACTGTGTCTTATTGACGTAGCCTACTATACTGTGTCTTATTGACGTAGCCTACTATACTGTGTCTTATTGACGTAGCCTACTATACTGTGTCTTATTGACGTAGCCTACTATACTGTGTCTTATTGACGTAGCCTACTATACTGTGTCTTATTATCAAAGAAATCTCTCCCTGAACGCGACAACATATCGAATGTTATTGAATTATGAGCAGTGGGCATGATGCCCAGAATTGCACAGATTAATTATTTTGACAGATATAAAACGATGTAATTGTCATCAAATATATAAGTCTCAGCGAATATAGCTATCAACATTATAGCTATATAAATAATATAATTTAGTAGCTTTCTCATGTGATCGTTTTCCTATATCTATCCCGAGAAAGTAGCCTACCTATCGCTGTAAGTTGAACAAAACAAACATGATCGGTTAAAATGATCGGTTAAAGAGTCGAACAAAACAAACATGATCGGTTAAAATGATCGGTTAAAGAGTCGAACAAAACAAACATGATCGGTTAAAGTGAATGCAAGGGACACATATATTTCCCCCTTGTCGAGAACCCCTGAGCCTGTGAACATGAGAGTGGAACCATCCGGCCATAACTAACGACTATCGGGCTCTACAATCAACAACAATTCTCCTGCAACACCTTCATAAATACCCGGCCGTCACAACCCACCACAATCACTACCACTATCAACAACAATCTCAAGTCCAATTTCAGTCCCGCGTCGGTAACGGTGTCATCATAACAAATCTTGAAACCCGGGTGTTCTTGTTGTCGTTGTTGTAGTTCTCCCTGTCGTTCGATCTCTGCCCTCTATTTCCCAAGTACTCTTACAGCTACTACCACAAGCTCACTGCTATTCTTACCATTTAAGCGTTAAAATGTACTGATATCTATATCTATCAAAAAAAAAAAATGTATATATATATATATATATATATATATATATATACCCGGTATATATATATATATATATATATATATATATATATATATATATATATATATAGAGAGAGAGAGAGAGAGAGAGAGAGAGAGAGAGAGAGAGAGAGAGAGAGAGAGAGAGAGAGAGAGAGAGAGAGAGAGAGAGAGAGAGAGAGAGAGAGAGAGAGAGAGAGAGAGAGAGAGAGAGAGAGAGATAGATAGATAGATAGATAGATAGATAGATAGATAGATAGATAGATAGGTTTGTTAGATGGAGTACAGATGTTGATGCTTGTCCGGAAGTATAACATCTGAGGGGAATCCATTGATTTCTGGGGCTGATGAGTGATTGGTGTTTCTGAATGCTTGTGTGCTTGCTTTTTGTGGGCGAACTGTTATATCTGTTCTTCTCCTGTCACCTATTTTTCCTTTTTCGTGTCTCTTGCTGATCCTCCCTACCCCTTGTGAGAGTAAGGGCTGACTATACAGTATATATATATATATATATATATATATATATATATATATATATATATACAGTATATATGTATAATTATACAGTATATATAATTATATATATATATTGGCATTCACCTTTGTTTGCACTTAAACGATATATTTGAGTACACTATGCAGTACGCTATGCAGCTGTGTTCACATTACATCCTAAAATAGCAAAAAATGCATAGTTAAAACAAACTAGAAAGTTCAATAGTTTTGCTGTTATTTGATATCTGTACTATGACCTCTCGACTTCCTCTTTTCTCAATCCCCAAAGCATCCCAACTCCACCTCCTCTTCCTCTAGTACATCGCTGGCCGACAGGAGGGACACGCATCCGAAAATGCAAATGTGCCGCTACGCAACAAACTCATTACCATCCCCACCACACCACCCACCGTCACCAGCGAGAACACCAGGGATTCCAAAGTCCAAGACGTTCGGTTCCTGGCATCTCCTCGCCCTCCCCCTCGGTGTAAACGATGTAGGCGGCCTCTCACAAGACAGCTGCCTCTTCATTTGAGCATCGGGCATTCCAAGGTGCTGACGTAGAAATCAGTGAGAAAACAGTTGAGGCTACAGAGAGCCATTGTAAGGCATCTCACCCCTACTCTGTGCAACTCTCCAACCCAAGAGTGAAATGGTATTCTCAATCTTTTATTTTCTATTCAGCAGGTGAACTTTGGACCTCTCTCCCAGAATCAGTCTCTCCCTCATCCTATGACTTATATGCTTAGATTGATATGCAGGATTCGAAGTTGCATAATAAATCGTAGGCAGTGTCCACCATTCTTTAACTGTCTTCGTGGTGCGATGCATAAGGTGTTGATTTTCGGTGTGAGCATCCTGGATTCGAATCCACGGACTGCCACATGTGTTTGTAAAATTTCATTAATCGATTTTAGGAGTATAGTTGGTTGTTGGAAGGAACATAATAATTGCTTCAAACTTGGTGTGTCCAGGTATTTCGGCTCTAGCGTCCCTTTATATTGGCCCTGTCACTCTTTCAACTCTGGGTGAGGCACTCGTCACAGGCAGTTCTGCCCTTTTGTCTCCCACACTCACATAGAAAACAAAAGTCTGAATATCTGTTAACATATATGGAAGAGGCTCTTGCTAGTAGTACTGAAACAATGAAAGGAATTTTGAATGCATACAAATCTGGAGAGGACTGGATAGTGTCTAAATAATTGTGAAAATCAGTGGAATGGCTACAAAGGAAAGCAATAGTACTGTATATAAAGAGAGAAAGACTGAACGGCATACATTTGACAAGGATAGAATGTATAACTTGCTTACAAAGGCACGTATAGAAGACATTACGTGGCTGTATAGCTGTTCAAGGTGGAGTGTAAGGAACATTACATTTGAGTTAAGGTTTACTGAAGTAGCATAGACTCTTGGTATGTGTTTTGTTACTATCCTTTCATGAACTGAATCCGGGTTATGTTATCTCAAATAGGACTGTAGAGTACTCGAACCATGCCACCTGACCGTGGCCACAAGGAGATACATACGTGTCCCATGTTTGAAATGGAATACTTTCTCCAAGTAGGATTTATCTGCCTCCATAATATATATAGGAAAACGTTAACTATTCTATATCACACCGTGGTGTAGTTCATTAAAGCATAGACTCTCGTCCTGACGTTCAGCGGTTCGAGGCCGGGCTGAGAGTGAAAACATATAATATGTGTGTGTGTGTGTTGTTTATACAGTACATTATATAAAACCAGCCCCCACACTCCCTCTTCTATTGCTCACCAACATTATATATCGTCTGTCTTGATCCTCATCTCCATGCCCTTCTTCATTCCTCTCACTCATAATCAATTACTTTATCTTTTATGGATCCCTGCCATCCCAATACTATTTTTTTTGTTTTCATGTTCTCTTTATTTTTTATGGTGAGTATTAATTAGTTTCTTTGTATTGATTCTGAGTGTTAGTCTGGTTGTCTTTTCTCTCCTTTTCCAATATCCTTCAGCTTCCTGTTTACACGTTTTCAATGTTATATATTCGCATTGATCATTTTCCTGGACTCTATTTATTTCCCTCTCTTGATCATCTCTTATCCTTTGTCTTGGCTCTCTCTTATTTTGCTCGTAGCTACAACTCTTGTTGCATCTCTTTCACGAGCAGGGCAGCACCCAGGGGAGGCCACATACAGTAGGCATGTGATAAGGAGTTGCTGAAACTCCTGTTTCATTTGCCTGGCTTCCTCC
Organism: Paralithodes platypus; assembly: GCA_032716605.1. Lineage (NCBI taxonomy): Eukaryota > Metazoa > Arthropoda > Malacostraca > Decapoda > Lithodidae > Paralithodes > Paralithodes platypus. The sequence goes on from CM064529.1 coordinate 8,991,851, forward strand.
ACTGTTTCTACTTGTGCCTCACCTACACAGAGAAAATCCAGCTAACTCTCACAAACACCTCCTCTTCATATTAAGTTCAATACACTTCACAGGCACACCACAATTATTTCCAAACTCCTAATTTACTTCAAACGTACTTTGATATTGGTTCTCTATCACTCTTTCAACTTTTGTTTTTCGGGGGGATACTTGTTACAGTCGGCTTTGCCTTTTGTCTCCTTCATGCAAATAGGAAAACAAAATACTTCCCCTCTCCATCCAGCCCCTTTGTTGCTTCTACCCACCCTTTTCATTTACTTTTCACCATTCTTTTATTTTCTCTGTCGACTGCTTATCTTTTTGGAATCCCTCATTTTCAACCCTCATATTTTCTTTATCTCTTAAATTCTATGTACTTCCTCCTCTCTTACATTCATCTCGTCTAGTTCTCCCTCTCAGTGCTCAAAATGTTCGCTCCAATCCCTTGTCACTTAGCATCTATCTCAGTGTTTTATCTCTACTTGCTATGTCTCGTCTATTACTTACTTTTCATTCTCGTTTAATTTATCCATCTTGTTCTCTCTGTATGTATGTGCTCTAATGTATCGCTCCAATCCTCTGGCTTGCTCTTTATTATCAGTTTCTCCCTCTGCTCTCTGTCTCAATATATTCCTTCCACTCGAATCTATCCCTCTGACATTTTTCCTATCCTTCTCAATATTTCCCCTTATCTATATCTCCAAGCCACCCTACTTTATTTCCCTCTCTCACATCCCTCCCATCTTTTCCTCTCTCTTGATCCGGAAGACAGGGAGGGAGGGAGGGCGACGCTATAAGCCATCACAATATACAGTATGTCTGGTGATCTCCCGGCAGTGACAGTTCCATATTTGCATCGACCAGGGGGGGAGCGGGTGGTGGTGGGGGGGTAACTCAGCCTCCTCCCCACCACCCATCACAGTCACCAGCCACACAAACAGATAATACAAGTTTGAAAAATATGGCCTATTATCAGTACCCTCGGATCTTTTCTTTCCCTCTCTTCCCCTTCCTCCTGGCGAGCTTCTGGATTTGGATGTCTGGCGGCGACCCGGTTTCCCCGTCTTCCTCTAGGTCTCCCGCGGCGTGTTGTGGGTCGGGTTCCGCTGATATACGGTGTTCCAGCCCCTTACATCAACGTTAAGGTCCTGCTGCTGGCCACTACGTTGTGATATACGACGGAAGACCCCTGGCGGAGGAGGAGGTAGGGTCCCTGTAGCGGGTGGTGGGGCTAACATGATGATGGATGCGATCACCTCCTCCCTCTCGCTTCCTCCCTCTCCTCCTTCGATCACCTCCTCCCTCTCCCTCCCTCCCTCTCCTCCTTCGACGTCTGTGATCTCCGGCGACCCGCAACAAATATGCTCCCGATATTACCAGCGCATCACAACCCGTCAGGTCATTTGCCGCGCCCATGAAATATGACCCCGTGGCTAAGAAACAGATGTGACTCTTGGGGCGCGATGGGAGATTTTTATTCATTTGTGGAGTTTTGGCGTGTGCTCTTATTTTGTGGTTTTGTTTTGTTCGTGGCCGTTGAGGTTGGAGGAGAGACTTGGTAGAGAAAAAGAGAGGTGGATTTTGGTCTGTCATAAATTTATATGTAGGTTAATTTCATAGATGTTGTGTTTGTTATTAAACGTCAATATAACTATAGTCTGAAATGACTAGCATACTCTCACGTAACCTATTAAGCTTCTCATTAGTTAGTCACCCATTCCATATTATATAAATTGAAATATTCATACAATGTAAATGTAATAACAAGTATAGGAGTTTTTTTTCTGGCGTGTCGATAGGCGTTGTATGAACGTACTGGAACTAAATACAGCACTAATTATATCCCACCAATATCTTCGCTTGCCACATCAGTATATCAACTCGGCAATGTTGGGTCACTAGTTCCGTAGCGAAGCTACTTCACCTAACCTTCCCTTATATGCCAACCGCTTATAAAACCATTGGGGCTTAAGTTCAATTAATAATTTCGGTGTTTCAGCGATTACACAGCAGCTGTAGATTATAATTATTAGCATTTCGGAACATAACTTTATTGTCTTGTTAGTAACTGTGTTAAAAGGCAGATCCATAGCTATTTTGTTTACATTGTGTTATGTAACCAATCATTCTTTTCTTATTACTTATTGCATGTAAAATATTTCCAAAATAGTTATATTTGCTCGTGTCATTGCTTGTGTTATTGCAAAATAATGATTTT
>CM064529.1:8999086-9171551 GCA_032716605.1 Paralithodes platypus
CCACACACACACACACAACCAACCTCCACCTACATAACCCTCACACACACACACACACACACACACACACACACACACACACACACACAGCACATCACAGGTACTCCTCCAGTGATGATGACCCCACAAACCTGGCCACCTTTATGATCTGACCTAAAAAGCTTCCTGACTTATACTGCTGGCGGGATAATGGACTGCGTCATAGAGGGGGCAGCAGGAAGGAGCCCAGGTTTTGACGTATATGTAGCAAGACAAACACAGAGGAAAATGTGGTTATATTAAAACATAATATACCAGTAAATACAAACGTGAATAACATGAAGCGGAAGTTATTTATTGTACGAAGAATAGAAATATAATTATGCTGTTGTAAAGTGTTTGTTGATATACTAATAATTAACAATACAATAATAATATTAATAATACTAATAGTAGTAGCAGTAGTAGTAGTGACAGCAGTAATAGTAGTAGTAGTGACAGCAGTAGCAGTAATAGTGGCAGTAGTAGTGACAGTAGTAGTAGTGTAGTATTGGTGATTATGATACACTGGAGTTATGATAATACCCTGAGCCAAGATTATGGAATATGTAAGTTTGTTATTTAGTGTGTGGTAGGTAGTGGCGCATGGTGCAGTAGATAGCCTCAGGTTAACTGTTGACTTTATATGGCTCATAAAGACAGCCACTTACCGTAAACCTGGTGCCGGCGTTCCCAAGAATCAGCTCTATAACATGATTGGCTCAACACTCGGCACGCCTCGTTTTAATTGGCTAATGGTCCGGGCAAGCACCGTGCTCAATGGCTTATGAGTTTGGAAGCATCGGTGTTATTAGGCGGTATAGACAGTATTAAGTCCTTAATGCAACCTTTAATGAGTTAATGTTGAATGGCATGCCTCACCATCCCGCGGTAATGATGCAATTTGCGACATAATTAGTATCCAATAGCCTTTATTGAGATCATCTTCCAGCTTGAATCACTGGGTTAAATTCAGGTATAATATCGTTTAATATCTTGCCGCACTTGAGCTCCAGCGGGGTAATTACAGAGCTGTCAATAGGGAGTGCCAACGACAACGTCTACACAAGGTCAGCCATGTTGTATACCAAGTGTTGTTACCCTTTATGTGCTTAAAACAATGGATATGGGTTGCCTCATATTGACATCATGTGTTTCCTAGGTTAATTGGAAAAGTACACCAGAAGAACATTAAGGCAGACGATTAAACAGCAGGTAGATCATATTACGAGCTTTTTCAAATGGCACCCATAAAAATCCGATGGCTGGATTCTGCCTATAGAAGAGTGTGGGTAATTATAGCGGAGTGGTTCTTTAGTACCGACCTTACTACGCCCCTGTTATTTCCACACACTACTACACACACTACTACACACATTCATAGTAATATCAAAAGCCAATAACCTGAAAGTAGGACGGTTACAATCAGCCTCCAGCAAATTAACTCTTATATTTCGATGACTCCGTTCATTTCAATAGAATTATCACCAGATGAATTTATTCATCGTCCAATTAAATTATTTCCTTCGTTCCAAGGAATATTTTATTTTAGATTCTTGATGTTATCTGACGACGTTATTTAATACTAAACTTCCGTAGAGCCCATTAAAATGAAGTAGAGAAAGGAATCCAATTTTGATTATGATTGCAACACAATGCTTGAATGAAATCATCTTGAAGGAAATTTAAGCCATAAAATGGGTCAAAGTGGGTAAGGAAGTGTGTTTCATGGCATTGTTTTTTTATACAGGTGAAAGTTTCTCCCAAGGGGAATGACATTTTTGTCTGGGGAAATTAAGTTTGAGAGGTGAATGATACAATTCAGGTTAACCATGGCAGATCGAGAGAAAAGAATGTTTAAAAGTATCAGATCTGTTCATGAACACAATATTTTGTTCTTCTCTTGTCACATTTTCCATTCCCCCCTTAACGCATCGTTTTGTTAATCGTTTAATCTCATTCTCTCTTCTCTTTCCACTTCTCGGTTTTCTCCTTTTCGTAAACCCTTCTTGTTGCAGTTATGTATCGCCTGTTGTCCTCAGGTTCGAATCCCGGGTGGATCATATGCTTTCATTAATTTCATAAATAATAAATTAGATTATTCCCAAAGGTTCAGGTATATTTCATAGCGAGGGCGGTCCTTAGAGTTCTGTACCCCATAAAATGTGCTTTCCTTGCACTTAAAACATTAGGGTTTTCAGTGTGCAGTTGGGTTTGAGTACATGATTAAATTGATATCCAGTATTCGATAAACGGATATAAAATCGGAGTCATGTATTTAATCTTTTAACTGTCTTGATGGTGTAATATTTTAGTGTTTAAGATCTGTATGTGGTAACTCAGGTTAGAATCCCGGGTGGATCATATGCTTTCATTAATTTCATTAATTTCATTGGGGGGTGTTTGGTGTTGGGAGTGAAATAAATAAATTAGACTATTCCTACCAAACAAACCTCTTCCCAACGCTTTTTTCACGCTCATATCCTTTCATTTCCTCTCTGTGCCTCCTTTAGTCTGTTTTTGTTTATTAATGTTATGTCCTTATATCATCTCCTTCTCTATCTGGCCTTTGTTTTCGGATAATCCTTTGTTTCGTGCACACGCTATCGCTTGCCAGGAAAAAATACACATACATGACACGAAAAGTCTTAATAATGGCAAAGAAATGGGGTGAAAGGCCCTAAAATCGCTAAAACTATTGGGCTGAACGTCTTACAATCTGAAAACTAATGGGGCTAAGCATGAAGGAGAAAGGGGGCCAGAAAAATCAACCATCGCCCCTTAACCCCCAAACACATACAGAGCCAAACATACTACCAGATGACACAGCGTGCGAGGCGTAACCAACAGTACTCTAAAACACAATCACAAAAATTACATGCAAACACAGAAACACACAGACACAGGTACACACACTCACATAAACACAGGTACACATAAACACTCTTACACACACACATATATACAGGTACAGAAAAAGACACATAGACACAAAGAACCACATACACATACATACAAAAACACACACATACAGACAAACACACACTCCCAGATGACACAGTTCATGTACACATAAACAGAAACACATAGACACAGAAACTCACACACATGCACAAACACACAGAGTCATAGACACATTTACATATATACACACACACACAAAAACAGGAATAGACACATAAACACAAACACTCATATACACATATACACACAGCCCGTAGCCTAGTAGGTAGAGCTCTCGTCTCACACACGAGGGGTCGGGGGTTCAATCCCCGGCCGGGCGGAGACAAATTGGGCTTGTCTCCTTTCATGTGTTAGCCTCAGTTCACCTAGCTGTAAATAGGTACCTGGAATAAGTGGACGACGTTGTGACGTCCCATCTGGGGTTGGCAAAAATGGTACAAGGCGAGATGGGTATCATATGGTTCACCTAAGCTGATGGCTACCTAAGCCTTCGGGCGAGACGGTACCGTCTATAGTGAGAATGGTACCATACAGATCCCCCCTAAGCCTTCGTTTCCGATGTTGCCAATTGGCTAAATACAGACTACACACACATCCACAGCCATTCCAACAGTACATAAAACACTTAACATGCATTTCACGCAATACATTCCCAGTTAAGGAGGCGCGATAATAATGAGCTTAGCTCGCATTGCGTGGATTCCCCTTGACGAACAAGTAACTGAGTAACACATAAATACACAAACACACACCGCCTTATACACACCTACATAAACCCACAGAGCCATAGACACATCTACAGATACACACAGACACAAACACTCATATACACAAAGACTCACACATACTGTATATACAAAAAAACCCACACCTACACAGACACACCTACACAAACACACATCTACACAAACACATCTACACAAACACACAATACGAAATATACACATACACACAAAGACTGACATGCACAAACACACAGTCATAGACACACCTACATATACACACAGACACAAAAACACACACAGCGATAGACACATCTGCACAAACACACAGACACACAAACACAAAGCCTGACACACACAAACAAACACAATCATAGACACAACTATATAAATACACATAAACACAAAGCCTGACACATACAGACACACACACACAAAGCCTGACACACACAAACATACACAAACACACATAACACAAAGCCTGACACACAAAAAAACACACTATCATAAACACACCTACACAAACACACATAAACACAAAGCCTGACACACACAAACATACACAAACACACATAACACAAAGCCTAACACACAAAAAACACACTATCATAAACACACCTACACAAACACACATAAACACAAACACACATAAACACAAAACCTGACATAAAAAACATACACAAACACACATAACACAAAGCCTGGCACACACAAACACACATAAACACAAAACCTGACACACACAGACACACAAACACACAGCCACAGGCACACAGACACATAAATATAAAGCTTGACACACACACAGACTCCCAGATGACGCAGCGTGCGAGGCGTGACCAACATTACTCTATAACACAATCACAATAATGGACGACCCACCCAGGCCAGGTTTTGTCAAGGGAGTGTTGGCAGGCACATTACAACCACTGACACCACTGCTGATACCATTACCACCATTGACATCATTATTTACACCATTATATCCACTGATACCACTGTTGACACCATTACACCCGCTGACACCACTGTTGACACCATTACCACCATTGACATCATTATTTACACCATTATATCCACTGATACCACTGCTGACTCCATTACACCCACTGACACCACTGTTGACACCATTACAGCCACTGATGACACTATTACACATTCTGACACCACTGCTGATATACTATTACAAACAATAAACATACCCAATAATTGTAACGACGATAACAACACAATACTTCTATCCCATCTATTTGAAACAAGAGATGTATTAGCAACGTAGAACACATTAGAGGGATATGCTTAGTCAAACTTGTACTGTGAAAAGAAAGAACAGAATCCCAAAATAAGGGGCCAAGGAAGCGAGGGGATAACAGTTGACCTGCCAGTGACAGTCTTGCATATTAGGCTACTTTCCCGCTAGATCTAGAGGTATTTACTTCGATCTAGTGGCAAGTTTTGTACATCTAGCAACATGTTTTCTGGCAATGTTCTGCAGATTTTAACCATTTTAGAGGGATATTATAGAGAGATTGTGGCATTATCTAGCGACATGAATTCTAGCGATGTTCTGGAGATTTTTTGTTTTTGTTTTTAGCGATATTATAGAGAGGTTGTGGCATTATTCGAGCGATTTTTCGGCATTTATTTACTATCTAGCGGACTTGATGTGGTAACCCCGCCTGCCACAAGCTCGGGAATAAAGCATGATGGAGGAAGACTGATGTATCGCGACGCACCTGCAATATTGTGCGAGGTAATGTCTCCCTCGGGTATTCGGCCCTTGAAAAATGTTCCCCTTGAATTCTGATGTGCGTGTACCCATGTGTGGCGGTGACGGGGGGGGGGGGGGGATGGATATTGGAGCACCAGGCGTGAGGGAGATATGATATATATATAGCTTTACAATTAGAGAGACACCTTAGCGGCAAGGATGTACTTCTCGGGATGATGTTATTATGAAGCAGGAGAAGTGCATACCGTTTTATAATATATGAAATGCATACCGTTTTATAATATACTGAAATGCATACCGTTTTATAATATACTGAAGTGCATACCGTTTTATAATATACTGAAATGCATACCGTTTTATAATATATGAAATGCATACCGTTTTATAATATACTGAAATGCATACCGTTTTATAATATACTGAAGTGCATACCGTTTTATAATATACTGTTAGAATCGGTATTGTTTTAACTTTTAATGTCAATAGTAGTGTTCAATGCGTCATACAATTGTTCTGTTTTATAATGCCAAAAAAACAAATGCTGTAGCGAATATATATAATTGTTTTTGTTAATCTTAGGATAATATATATAATTGTTTTTGTTAATCTTAGGATAATATATATAATTGTTTTTGTTAATCTTAGGATAATATATATAATTGTTTTTGTTAATCTTAGGATAATAGCCCATTAGAAAAGCAACAGCTTAAACTTTATTAGTTTTGTTTGTGTGAATGTGTGTGTCTTTGTATGTGTGGGTGTGTGTATATATGTTAGTGTGTGTGAATGTGTGTGCGTCTCTGTATGACTGTGTGTGTACATATACAGTATATGCGGTATGTTAGAGTTTGTGTGAATGTGTGTGTGTGTGTTTCTGTGAATGTATATGTGTTAGTGTGTATTAAGTGTGTGTGTTTGTGTGAGTGTGTGTGTGTATGTGTATGTGTATGTGTAAAGAAGGGGACTGACCGTAGCACCTGATCTATAGTATTTACAAAGGTGCTCTCAACTACGGTATTCGAGGAACTTCCTCATTGTGATCAGATACACCTCTTGTCTCAACCGTAGCCCCTTCTGTACCGGCGACATCTCTCTAATTTATTCTGGCTACTATGACACATATTGTATTCAGTTTAAAAAGGGCCTACAGTAATTAACAGGCTTTGAATTATCTCACTCAACCCCTTTATTATACCACAGATCCTTCTAAAACTGCACAAAATCGTCTAAATATAGCTATAATATAATGTTAAATTCGTCGTCGGTACAGAAGGGATTAAACTCCACGCCAGCCATCCGCCAGATACACTCACAGATTTCCGACGAGGGTAACGAAGGGTATTGCACTAGATCTTTTAACGGTAATATATTTCCGATTCAAATTTATGGGTTCTTTTACACTGGTATCGGAAACTAAACTGAAGATAGATAAATGTAAGTGGCAGAATTACTTGAACAGTTTACCTCACAAATTGCCAGATCGGTGTGGACGATACATTTTGAGGGGAAATGTCGCTCTCGTGTGATAGCGTAGTAACGATGTGAGATGTAGCAACAGCTGGGCTCTGCTATGTCCAAGGTATTAAAATGGTTTCTGTATCGAGGGGAGATGTAGAAATGCCAACTCTATTTCTCTTTTTAACTGCTTTTATAAAACAGTGAAGTCCGGCACGTGTTGTTTTTTGTATTCCGATCGGTGTGGTGGTACTGTTTGAGTTGTCTTATTTAGGTCTGGTCGGAATTTAGGGGGAAATAGTACCTACATAATAGTACCTACATAATAGTACCTACATAATAGTACCTACATAATAGTACCTACATAATAGTACCTACATAATAGTACCTACATAATAGTACCTACATAATAGTACCTACATAATAGTACCTACATAATATATATTTGGTGAAATTAAGATAAAGTAGTCGATTTTTGCTCGTTTGTTATCACTTTCTAATTATGACAGCGATGTTGATAAACGTAAGGACGGATTATGTAAATATTTTCAGAGTACATTTATTTGGTACATCATGCAAAATAACCATATATTTCCGTTAATGAATAAAAAACACAATCTGAAGAAGAGCACTTTATTGACAATGTTTCGCAGATAGCTTCATCAGGTCACTAACTGTTAGTGACCTGATGAAGCTATCTGCGAAATGTTGTCAATAAAGTGCTCTTCCTCAGATGGTGTTTTTAATTCATTCTGTCTACTTTTCAAGTACCGCTCAACATTACCGTTAATATTTAATGACTCTCCCTTAAGCGTAGCTACCCCATTTTATTGCTACCCCGAATAAGACATTTATTTGTTTTCGATCTGAACGATGGTCACTGTGATACTTATCCCCTTCTGTACCTGCGACGTCTTTTTCATTTTATGTTATTAATATTTAGACAATTTTGTTCAGTTTAAGGAGGATCTGTGTTAGTAAAAGAGGTTAAGTGAGATAGTTCGAACCCTGTTAATTGCTGGAGACAGACCCTTTTTAAACTTGTCTTATAGTAGTCAGAATAAAATAGAAAGAACATCACCGGTACTGAAAGGGTTATTAGTTAGTCAACACATTTACAGGGATATTTTGGTCAGCTAACACAATTCATATTTGTATAACATTAATTTTACACCGTATACGCGGATTAAGAAGTTTGGAAATAATGTCTATTTAGTATTCACTACAAAGGTCAGTATGTGTATGAAGGAGACAAAAGGCAAAGCTGTCTGTAACAAGTGTCTCCCCCAAAGGTTGAAAGAGTGACAGAGCCAAAATCAAGGTACATTATAGGTAATTTAGATGTTTTGGAAAGATGTCTGGTGTGCTTGTTAAGTGTAGTGAAATTAATAGGAGGAGGAGGTGTTTGTGAGAGTTAGCTCTGTGAAGGTGAGGTACAAATAAAACAAGGGCTTGATTAATTAGGGTTAGCATGTAGCTTCAAATTACAGAGTTTATGAACAACGCTTTGGACTGATTATAAATGTTGACTGTACACCCATTGAACTACCGGATCGCCTTACTTGCCGTATTTATAGATGAAGACCTCGGCCCTCACTCCTCGGGTGTCAGGGGCGGGGTGGTCACTCAGTGGGAGGCCCAGGTTTGTTGTGTCTACCCTCATCAACCTTCCTACCTGCATTATGGCCGGGATACTAACAGAGCTCGTTAGTGCCCTTATCACCCGGAGTCGAGTAGTCCCCAAGTATGGATAGGTTCGTGCACTCGCCCTGCTTTTTTTGTTTTCGATTACTTTTCCTGGCCTAACCTCACCTAACTGACCCTTACTGAATGCTTAGGACATGTTAAGTTATGCTAGCAACAATTAACATAATAGCCCTGTTAAATATTTGTATAGGTAAAGTACCGTATGAATCCTTGGGAACTAAGCTTTTGGGTCAACAATGTTACCCCTCGCAGTACCTTCTCTTCTACGGCATCTATTAAGCTGTCTAAGGTGACGCCAATTGCAGTACATTCAGGCTAGCATTAGTCGATTGTATCCAGCTTAGAAACAATGTATCTCAATCAAAGACCTTAATAGCATTTCAAGCAACTTCTATAGCTCAATGATTATTAAACATTGTGTATTGGTGGCATGTGTCTAGCATTGTGTTCAGAGAATTAGAAGAATTCTATAGTATAGTAGTTTTACGTAAGCTTATTTATCGCCTACGGGAACACAACTACTTGAAAATGAATTATAATTCCCTGGTATTACCGAACCAACGTAAGGAATCAATTAATCATACAGCTAACCATCCGCCTACGTCTTGTCTACTATAAAACACACAATGACCAACTCGGTGATACACGATAGAAGGTAACATGTAGTATTTTCCTGCAGTTATCCCTTTCACTACCGGAGATGTTTGTAGTTTTATTTTAGCTATATTTAGACGATTGTATGCAGTTTAGTTAGGATCTGTGGTAGTTAAAGAGCTAATTGAGATAGTTTGTAGCTTCTTACTTAGTACACGTCCGTCCTAAGCTGAATACAATCGTCTAATAGTTGCCGGACTATCCTGAAAACAGGCATCGGTACTGAAGGGGTTAATTTTTTAGAACGAATCGTGCCGGGAACGGACTAAATGTTGTGATAAAGAGCAGTGAACCGTGTGTTTGAAGAAGTGGAGGGGAGGGGAGGGGATGGGGGGGTGGGGGTGAGAGGAGGGGGCGGCGTGTGGGTTGCCGCCTCCTCTCTCACTCGTATGTGGCCGGGAGGTGCTGCCCTCTACCCTCGCTCCCGGCAACCTGTTTTATTTAACCCTCCCGCGACACCTGTTATATATTATTCTAGCTATATTTAGCTGATTTTATGCAGCTTAGGAAGGATCTGTGGTTGATTGAGATAGTTCGAAGCCTTATAATTGCTAGAGATCCTTCCTAAACTGAATAAGATCGATTAGTAATAGCCAGAATAGAAGGCGTCGCCGTTACAGAAGGGGTTAGTCGCCTGTCCTGTCGCCAACCACCGCCCTCCTCACAGTTCTACTTTGATATTCACCCGACAACACAGAGCTTTATTGTTACACTAAGAACTTGGGGAGAATCAGGAAAAGTGGGGGTTTGTTTGTAATATGCATTTGAAAGGTTTATAAGGCAATATATATATATATATATATATATATATATATATATATATATATATATATATATATATATATATATATATAATAATAATAACTGCCTGAGAGTGTGAAATTAATAAAACTAGATTATCATAATGTTCTGGGATATTCCGTAGCGAGGTCGGTCGATATGATCTGTGCCCCATGAATATTGTTTCCTCTCACTTAACCATTAGGCTATTCGTAAGAACAGTTGGGTGTAGTACGTATGATTAGATTAATGTCTAGTATTTGATAAATGGATATTAATCGTAGTCATGTGCTGTACTTATAACTGTCTTGATGGTGTAATGGTTAGATTGTTTAAAATCTGTGTGTGGTATCCCAGGTTCGAATCCCAGTGGATCACATGTTTTCATTAATTTCATTGGGAGGTGTTTGGTGTTGGAGTTATAATAAAACAATATTAATGCTCACCACTGTACAATAGCCTACACAAGTAAATGGTAAAATTATAAAGTTTACTTCAGAAAGTGAACATTGAAATTTAAATGAGAGACAATAATGACTCTGGCATGTGTCTAAAGGTAGTGTAAGTAATGCATAATAAACAAAGGTAGTGTAAGTAATGCATGATAAACATAAAGGTAGTGTAAGTAATGTATAATAAACATAAAGGTAGTGTAAGTAATGTATAATAAACATAAAGGTAGTGTAAGTAATGCATAATAAACATAAAGGTAGTGTAAGTAATGTATAATAAACATAAAGGTAGTGTAAGTAATGCATAATAAACATAAAGGTAGTGTAAGTAATGCATAATAAACATAAAGGTAGTGTAAGTAATGTATAATAAACATAAAGGTAGTGTAAGTAATGCATAATAAACATAAAGGTAGTGTAAGTAATGCATAATAAACATAAAGGTAGTGTAAGTAATGTATAATAAACATAAAGGTAGTGTAAGTAATGTATAATAAACATAAAGGTAGTGTAAGTAATGTATAATAAACATAAAGGTAGTGTAAGTAATGCATAATAAACATAAAGGTAGTATAAGTAATGCATAATAAACATAAAGGTAGTGTAAGTAATGTATAATAAACATAAAGGTAGTGTAAGTAATGCATAATAAACATAAAGGTAGTGTAAGTAATGCATAATAAACATAAAGGTAGTGTAAGTAATGTATAATAAACATAAAGGTAGTGTAAGTAATGTATAATAAACATAAAGGTAGTGTAAGTAATGTATAATAAACATAAAGGTAGTGTAAGTAATGCATAATAAACATAAAGGTAGTGTAAGTAATGCATAATCAATATAACAAAGCTCTTTAAGGGGGGGATGTGCCGGTTTTCTGATTCCCTTTCTTCCTCGTGCTTAGCCCCATTAGTTTTAAATTTTTAAGACGTTCGGCCCATTAGTTTGGCGATTTAAATACCTTTAGCTTCATTTCGTTGTCAATTTTAAGACCTATTGTGCCATTTAGGTGTCGTTTTGTTTTCCTGGCGAGCAAAATCGAGCCTGTAATTACAAGAGGACAAGAGGAACCGCCCATCGGCCGGGACATTTTTGTACCAAAAAATGTACAAATTTATCTTGAGGGGGGGGGGGGGGGGAGGTCGTCTAGGGGGTGTTTTTCTAAGTTGGAGGGAGGTCTAGCGAGGAAAATAAAAAATAAATAAATAAATTAAATAATACACCAAATAAACAGCAACTAGCCCCATAATAAAATGATCACCATCTTTCTCCTCAGGCACCTGTATTGCGACTGTATATAGTTGCATCACGAACAATTGAACAACTCTTAATGATAAAGACCAGAGGGTAGACATTAAGGGGAGGTAGCTGTTTTGTTCTGGTCCGCCTTATTCGTCATGTTTAGCCCCATTAGTTTTCAGATTTTAAGACGCTCGGACTATTAGTTTGGCGATTTTTAGACCTTTCGCCTAATTTTTGTGTCAATATTTAGATTGTTTCGAGTCCTTAAGGTGTCGATTTGTTCATGGCGAGCGATAGCGAGCCTCTAATAAACAAGGGACCGGCCCTCGGCCGACTGTACAAATGGTGAGAATTGGGTTGCATAATATATGAGCCTCGTTCCCCGGGTATTGGCGGCGACAGCGGGTGATTGACGCGATACAAACAACACTTCTAACAACCCAGTCACACCAATGATCTAACCTCTAACTTTTCACGAACATCTTTATGCTAGCAACATTTCCTGACTATTTGTTTGAGGTAACATATAATATATTCATGGTAGATGATAAGAAATTATAGAATTCTTAAACAAATATAATTCAGAAGATTCCAAACCAAAATTGCCAAGAAAAGATTCGGGGGAAAATCGTTGGTGTGACTTTGCCCTAGTACAAGTTGAGACGAGCAGTGTGAACTTAGACTTCAAAAGCGTGTGATCTCTCTCTGTGTGACATTATCGGCCGGATCTCGGGGGGAGGGAGGGAGGGCTTTACGCAAGAACTCCGGGATGCAGAATCTGATATGTCACGTCAACAATAAACCACAAGCAGTCAGCCTCTCAAAACACATATCATGAATTAGTGACATGAAAGGCGCCGCTTCTGCCACCACCCCGTCCCCTCCTCCCCTCCCTCCATATCTCTCTCTCTCTCTCTCTCTCTCTCTCTCTCTCTCTCACTAGGCAAGACGTGGTGCGCCGTGGTCGTAGTCTTGCCTCTACCGCTCACACACTCCCTCTCACTTATATATTTGTGGAGTTTAGTGGCATTGTTGGTTCCCGAGTCATCATGAAACAAGCTACTCGTGCCGAGTTACCCATTGTTCGCAGCACCTATAGTTTTATTCTCTCGGATGGTGGTTTTCCGACTTTTTATGAGCTTTCCCTAAGATTTTAAGTAGCGGAAACGGGAAGAATTGTGTCGTATATCCACGGGAGTACTGAACAATGTGCAAATATTTCTTGATAATTGTCTCAAAGTTGGCATCTCGCGTGCCAAGACCCACTGACAGAGCTTTGTCACCGCGCCAGCCAGCCTCCTCCACCCTCCCTCCTCGTTACTGTTGTGTCATAACCCCACTGTGTCTCCTCCACCCTTGTCGCTGAGTACCACCGCTTCCTCCACTACCTCCACCACCAAACACAAATGACCTCCTCCACCACCTCCACCTCCACCTCCCCTGCCTCCCCGTCCACACCTTCACACACAGACAACCTCCACCACCACCACCCCCTTCCCAGCCGCCTCCTCCACACCTCCAAACACAGACAACCTCCACCACCACCACCACCTTTCCTGCAGCCTCGTCACCACCGCACACAGAAACCACCACCACACACAGACACCCTCCACCACCACCACCACCACACACATACAACCACCACCACCACCACCTTCCCTGCCGCCTTGTCCACACCACCACACACACTGACAACCTACACCACCACCACCATCCCTGTTATGATCCGGGACCACTCCCCTCCCCTGACAACCCACTCACTACACCACATATTATCAGATGGGTAAATTTTAGTGCAGGCGTGGCTGTACATCTCTTGTTATGGTACCGTGACGTCCAACCTCACACACACACAGGCACGTGTGAGGTGGGGGTAGGGATGGGGGGGGGGGGGGAGGTTGGAGTGGCCAAGTAGTTTAACCCATTCAGTACCAGTGACATGCGTTACATTATATTCTGGCAATTATTAGACGGTTCTACTAAGCCTAGGAAGAATATATAGCTTTTAACACAAATGAAAGAACTGATAAACATGCATCCTTCCTGAAATTCATTAAATCGTCTAAATGCAGCTGAAAAAAAAGCGTCGCCGGTACTGTATGGGTTGAAACGTCCGGTGTAAATAATTATGCAAGAGCTTCAGGCAAAGTAGTGAACTCTTGGGATGCTTAACCAAAAACGTTTTACCAGCTTGAGTTATAACTCGTGAATAATGTATAATTATATACGTAAGTTAGAAACCTTGACAACTTTCTGACCGTTAATTAAGGGCCACATGTAATCCATAGGTATTGACTTGAGTAGGTATTGTACTGTACACAGTTTAAGGAACTTGTGTCTTCAGCTTCATGTCTACATAGCTACTGTACCATGAACACAAACACGCACAAACACACACCCAAAGACCCACACATAAATGCCACATCGACTCCACACAATTCATAGAGCAAGTGTACAGTCAGGTAAATAAGTCATGTTGGTCATTATCCCCTTTATGGTTTAAGACAGAAGACACAGCTATATTTGTATGTCTGTTTATATTATTTAAGGGGGCGCGTTTATTTATTGGTATATATAATTATATATAAACGTTATCATTTACTGACATCTACGCCAATTTTATGGTGCACTTGACATTAACGTTTACGTATTTATAGACTTGGTAGTAAAGTAAGCAATGAAAACAAAACAATACCAGCTGGCATACTCCACACTAAATTCAATGGTATGGTAATTAACAAGATGCAGCTTATAAATACAATATAATTATAGCCCAATATAATACAATAAAAATAACACTAGTAAAAATTATATAGACGCCAACTATTCCCTTCGGCCGCTTTCCCCGATTAAAACCCAAAACAGCGGCAGACCATATTGCAAACACGTTTATCCCGAAAAAGCTTTAAACCTCAAATCACAACGCTAATGATATTCCACGCTATGGCCGTCATGGATGAATTTCAATGTGTTGCTGCCGGGGTGTACTCTGTGTGTGTGTGTGTGTGTGTGTGTGTGTTGACTTGTTGAGTTAATTTGTCCGATGAAAGTGTTGGTATACTATGCTATGTGTGTGTGTGTGTGTGTTTAATCTGATCTGAGCGTTTTTCTGTTGTGCTATTGTGTGAGAGAGATGCAACATTACAGCGCATAGAGAGGAATTGTAGGGAATTGGTAAGAAGAGGTGATAGTTGATGAGACGAAATGGTTTTAACTCTACCTTTGCAAGAAGTGTAGTATGGGTGGAACCTCCACACATAGGCGAACAATACTCGATACATGGGCGCACTGTGCCCCTGTACATAGAAAGAAGCTGTGCGAGGGTAAGAAGCCTAAATGTATCTTAATTTATCCTTTTAGCTACCACATATCCTTTCTATACTTCATAAAATCGTCTAAATGTAGCTGAAATCAAATAAACAATACGTCACTTGGTACTGGGAGGGATATAGCGTGGTGAGCCGGAGTTACCATTAGGGCCGCGATGAAACATTACTATTATATCCCGTAGTGACCATTCTGGGAAGTGGGAGCGGCCGACATGCAATCCCACATTTTAATAAGCTTGAGAGATTACTACGTTTTATGACCTTTAGATGCGTTTGTTTGTTGTGGAATTCATTCGAGAGTTTGGCGATGCAAAGGTAATATTTTGGATGTCCTTCGGGGATTCCAGTGCTGATTGTTTTGATATGAATAATATGTCGTAGGCTTGTGCATACATTATGTTACATAACTGTCTTGATAGTGTAATGCTTCGTGCGGCGAATTTCGGTGTGAGTATCCTAGGTTCTAGTCCTTGGAGTACCACATGTATTCATTGATTGCATTAATTAGGTGTATTTGTAAGTTAAATGGTGGGTTGGTGAATAAATATGATATTATTACTCATTGTTTTCTGCCAGAACTCTTGCTGTGTACTCGTATGTTGAGTGGATGTACAGCTACTGACAAATGTTGGTGAGCTTTTCTTTTATGTAATAGATACTAAAAGACGATATTACTTTGCGTCGGATGGTGAACTATCAGAAGTGATAGAGTATGTCTGTCACTAATCAACATTTACAAAGGTAAAGTCAATATCACACGATCGATTCTTCCGTCAATTTTTACGGGCAATTATAGTTTGGCAGCCACAATATTAAGGTTCGATAATAATTTAACTACCAAACATAATCTACCTTCGATCTAATTTCCGATTCTAATGCGAAAGAGCCTGAACATAGGGCCTATTACGAGAAAAACTGGCTCATTGGAAATCGTCGGAAATGAGAGAGAGAGAGAGAGAGAGTACAGTAGGTGGGTGGGTGGTGGGTGACAGATGGAGGCAGGTGGGGGAGGACAGGTGCTCCCCCGCTACTCTTTATTATACCCCTCACAAATATTACAGGTGTCAACTATTATTACCATCATCCCCCCTGGGCGCCACCGGGAAATGATCACGTTGATTGTGTAGGCGTGGCGTGGCGTGGCGTGGCGTGGCGTGAGGTGGCGCTATGGTTCCTTGGGGTTCGCTGACTAGGGTTCTTCGCTGAGGGGGGGGGGAGGGATTTATCAACTCAGCACCGTTGATTCTATTAAACTTCGCCTAGACAATTATCTTGCATTAGACACGCGACCGACTGCGTTTGTAAATGAATAACTTTATTTTATTCCCCCCTCAAATTCATCAAGAATTATTGCGTATATTTATTACAAAGACGTTAGCCTAATCTCTTTTCCCCAGATATACGAAAGATCGCTTATAACTGTGTTATGTTACTAACCCATCTGTTCCCTACTACCTTCCTAATCCTGCCACGGACATTATTTCCAGGGCAGTAGTTCCCTTTCCAATGCTCCCTTACCCACTCTAAACCACTGGACACTTGATCCACAGTGTTTTGGAGGACAAGCAGCGTAGAGGGGTCACTAGACCTGTTGTTGCTTAATTTCCTTTGTACTCCTTTGTACTCTCTTGTTCTGTAGGTCTTTCAGAACCAGAAGGCTGCAAGTGCCACTGCATCAGAATGGATTTAAGCATAGGCCTACCAGAACCCGCACAAGGCCTTTTTCTGATGTCCCCGCGCTGCGGCACTTGCGCCCTTCTGGTTCTGAGCATAATATTTATAATTCAACCCTTCTGGATTATTAAGCTAACACAATGTAATTCGAAAATAGCGTGAGGACTGGAGCCCCTCTACAAGAACTCCAGTCCCTTGCTTGGTGTCACCAGTATTTCATTATGTATTTCTTCTTTATTGATGCAATGCTGGTGAATTTGCAATTATGTTTAGTGTGTGCCAAGGATAATATGAAAGAGTACGGTACTCATTCAGCCTCTCAAGGTCCGATACGCATTTCGTTTCTGATTTCTGGCTATTAAGTTACGATTATATTCAGGTTGGGAACAGTTTATGGAAGTCAGAGAGTTAATTGATAAATTATATACCTTTATAATTCCCACAAATCCTTCCTAAACTGTATACATTTGCCTAATGATAGCCAGAATAAACAGTCAAAGTGTGTCATAATCTTGAAAGGGTTAATTACATCTAAACATACTGTATATTATTTATCTTAGATTCACCAAAGATCATTGAACTTTGTGTTACTAGTCTAGTTCTAAAACTACTTGTTCATTCCTCCCTACGTGTATCTTATAGTCATGATGGGTCTTTAAATCCTGAAGAAGTGATGTTTGCAGCTGATATTTAGCTCAAGTATTGAAGTATTTACTTTAGTATTTAATTTCAATAGGTTGTCGCAGTTGTTCTCAGAATATATTGTATATAAATGTCTATGTGCTATTCTAATTATATATCGGTCATTGCATAAATATGTTTAGTTGCCTACATAATGAAAGTAATTTTAACAAATTTGTTAGTAACCTAAATGTAACTATATAAACGTGATTTATTCTTCATCCATCCATTCCGGATGACTTAATAATGTTTCAAGTGCAATATCCTACAACAATACATCTAGGTGTAACATATGTAAGGTTTTGCTTTATATTCACGCATTAATAATCACGACAACGTTTTTGCTAACCCGGATGAAGAATGGGAGTGACAGCTCGGGAGGGGGAGGGGGAGCCTTTGAACTCCCCGCCACAGTGTATGATAGAGTCGCGGGATATGGTGACAGAGGACCGCATTAAAAACAATCAAAAGTCTTCATGCTAATCTCTCCCCTCTCATCTCACCTCCCCCCCCCCCCCCCCCACACCCATACTGACACCTGGGGGGGGGGGGACTCTAACCCTTTCAGTACCGGTGACGTCTTTTTTATTTCATTTCAGCTACATTTAGACGAGTTTATTATTTTATTAAGCTTAGAAAAGATATAAGGTAGCTAAAAGGATTAACGTTTTACAATCATTCATTCACCCGAGATATTCTACCATGAGTAAAATTGCCGATAACTCAACCAAGGAGCCTTCAAATACTTCCCGGAAAACTTGACGACCCAAAACTCCTCAGAAAAATGCCCTCGTGTGAATCCCCGTTAGGGGGGAATTCTTGTTTTTTCTAGCCCCCCTTCTCCCTCATGTTAAGACCCATTAATTTTTAGACTTGAAGACGTTCGGCCCATTACTTTGCCGATTGTTAGTTGTTTTCCCATTTATTTGTCAATATTATGATCTTTCGTGTCATTTATGTGTCGATTTTATCCTGGCGAGCGATAGCAAGGATTGTAATTTTTCTGCCGAAAAATGTACACATTTATCTAAAAGGGGGATCTTGGGAATGTCTTTTTTAAGCTTGATGGAGGCCTATGGAGGAAACTATGAAAATAATAAATATATAAATACATCGACCAATAAATAAACCCTTCCCCCCATAAGGTAGAATTGTTGCTGGCCGTCCTGTTCATTACTACTTATACCTCCTTTGAGCCCTCCACCCAACCATTATACCCTATCATAAGTCCGGGCAAAACCTGAGCCTGTATGACAAACTACCCCTGTACTACCGGCGGCGGGGGAGGCATAATTTGTCACCAACCCGAAGGAAAAAGGGAGGAATCTACGACGACTTTCTCTCTACTGCTCCCACTCTTACGCATTCTCTCTCTCTCTCTCTCTCTCTCTCTCTCTCTCTCTCTCTCTCTCTCTCTCTCTCGTGCAAGCAAGCGCGCTCTCTCTCTCTCTAAGTAAGGTAGCGAAGTAGCTTACCGACTAGGCACTTAGTCAAAACGCTCACCTCAAAAAAATATATAAACACCGCCTGTGGGAGTATTTGTAAAACACGACGGCAACATGCGCGCCACCAACCTCCTCCCCCTCCTGGTAAAAACATGTTACAGACAAAAACAAAAAGACCATCAATAATAAAGCCGACAGCCAAGAGCGCAAGTTAAATCAGCGGAGTCATAATCTGGGCCTTCAGAAGTGTCTGGGGTGTAATAGACGGGGCAGGTGATAACACGGGGGCCCGGCTCAACACCCCCCCCCCAGCCCTGCTATCTCAGATAACCCTTCATGCCTCATACCTTAGCGTTCTACAGTAAACCTTCCCGCTTATATATTTAACTTG
The DNA here is from genome assembly GCA_032716605.1 of Paralithodes platypus. Classification (NCBI taxonomy): domain Eukaryota; kingdom Metazoa; phylum Arthropoda; class Malacostraca; order Decapoda; family Lithodidae; genus Paralithodes; species Paralithodes platypus. The sequence continues at coordinate 9,018,333 of CM064529.1, forward strand.
GTACTTGCTATTATCCTCTGAAGTCTTCTTTCTTGTGCTCGTGTTATTGTTTGTCTTTTGTTATGTGCATGAAGAAGACAAAAGGTAAAGCTGTTTGTAACAATTGCCCCCCCCCCCCCCTCCCAAGGTTGAAAGAGATATAGAGAGCCAAAATCAATCTGCGTTCGAGGTAATTTTGGTGTGTTGGAAAGAAGTGTGGTATGCTTATTAAGTGTAGTGACATTAATAGGAGGAAGAGGTGTTTGTGAGAGTTAGCTGGATTTTTCCTGTGTAGGTAAGGCAGATCTGTCTTCTGTTGTCTTGTTACCACTTCACTAAAGACTCCAACACAATAAGGTACTCTTCTCTTCCTCCTTATGCTTACAAGTTTCCTCTCAAGTTTTCATTTGTGTGTGTTCTTTACCGTTTCCCTTTCTGCAGCTCTCTCTCCCACTCTTAGTTACACTCTTGCTGTTCTCTTTCTTCTACTGTTGGCAGTCCTCCTTAGAAGAGATCGTTCTCAAGCTTACTGTCTGTTGCTTCCTTTGGGTGTAAACAAAAATTCACTCATCAATACTAGCCCCAAAACTTTGTTTTGTTCTTAGGAAATCGGTACCGGTATTCCTTTGTTGTTACCCAATTCACTTCCCTATTGTGCTTGCTTCTTATAATCCCCTTTTATTGTAGCTAATGATAATGTGTGAGAGGTTGGAAGAGAGGTAGACTGGCCAGGATTAGAACCCACTCACTCCAGAACTAAGGTTGCTTCCCTTTTATCCTCTCATGGTCAAGTGGTTACGGTGCCCAACTCTCCCAAATCTACCTGGAGTAAGTGGGTTCGAACCCTGGTCAGGATACCTCTTTCATATCCCCTTTATAAACTTTTATGAGTGTGTACGCCTCTCAATTACAATATTATGTATATACAGTATATATATATATATATATATTTATATATATATATATATATATATATATATTTTGTATATTATATATTATTCCTTCCGGTGTACCCCACCACCGATTCTCCCTACCGTTTAACGTTTTCTTCCCATTCTTCACCACCCCCTCTCAGCACCCTATCCTTCCCACCTACCTCAGCACCCTATCCTTCCCACCTACCTCAGCACCCTATCCTTCCCACCTACCTCAGCACCCTATCCTTCCCACCTACCTCAGCACCCTATCCTTCCCACCTACCTCAGCACCCTATCCTTCCCACCTACCTCAGCACCCTATCCTTCCCACCTACCTCAGCACCCTATCCTTCCCACCTACCTCAGCACCCTATCCTTCCCACCTACCTCAGCACCCTCCCTCCCCTCCCCGCTCCCCTCCGCCCCGGCTTTCATACATCATCGAGCGTTGTGACAAGTTACCCGTTGAGAGGCCGCTAAACGCCGGTGTAACCTTCCCTTATGACTGCCAATTTGTCATGAGTGTGTATCCCGCGCCTCGTTACACCTGTCATAAGTGTCATAACCCGCCACACCTCCCCACTATGCTACCGCCCCGTCACTTATTATGACAGGTAAGATTATGTGGACCATCCCAGCACCTGGCGAGGGCTTAATACGAGGGTTTGGGGTTGTCTGTCGTGTTGAGGGTGGGGTAGAAGGTCATTAACATTATATATCGGGTTAGGAAGATCATTAAGCACTTAACTTAAGCCGAAGGGGTGTTAATGGTTTTGATGCGATGTTATGGAGTATACAAATAAAATTATAGTACTACCAGTAGAGGGAGAGACAAGTCAGGGAGGTTTATACTGTATATACAATTATATATATATATATATATATATATATATATATATATATATACCGGTATATATATATATATATATTATAATACAAATAATAATAATGAAAATAAATACCCAACAAATAGTATAGGTAGATATAAATATAAATGCTGAATGGAACAAAGAGATATTGTGAAATTTAAAAAAAAACCCATATATTAAGCAAAAGAAAATATGGGTAAATATAAACATTGAGGAATATAGTATTTAGCCTCAGTATTTATACTGTGGATAATCAACAAACAAAATGTAGCACTGAAACATGTGTCATAGTAGACCATGGAATATGAGTGTTTTAAAATGGATTTAAGGGGGTTGACTTGCGTTCTTCTCTTTCTTAGTTGTATCTTGTGTAACACAGGCATATCCTAATGATTCCAAGAGGTCTTCTCAGAGTTGAAATAATCGTTAGCCAATAGGTTAAACGATAATATGATGGAATTAAGAAAGCCAATTGATAGTTTATTGATTTTAAACTGTTAACTCTTAGATCGTTCTAAAGCTGAATAAATTTGGTTGGTGGAAAATAAAGTATAATATTTCGCAGTCAGTTTCTACAGTTAATTTATATATTGATTAACAAGGCTTTTATTCCTAACCCCTTCTTTAGTTGAACCAAATCGGCTGACTGGAGCTACACTCAAACAAATAACAGTAATGATTGACCTGACAAGTGACAGATCAGAACAGTGCCCGACCAACTACCAACGTTAATAGCCAAACTTGTCCCCGTCCACCCAGACCAGTCACAGCTTGCTGTCCTTCCTTCTATAGTCTGGGGGGATAACGAAGGGCATGGCTGTTTATGGCTGTTAATCTATGGTTTAGTAACAGATAAACAACACTGGACATTGGTAATATTGATTATATGTATCTATATATGCTATCTATATACTCAGGCATATACCCCATAGCTGGTGGTAGCCGACTCGAGACAGAGCCCGAACACTGACAGCACAACACAAACAAACAAAAAGAAACACAAAAACAAAACACAAATTCACACACATCTATGGCGCCCAGGAGAACACCCAAAGACCCAGGCCCATTTAGTTGTGTATTTAGTATATGCTTAACTAAGCCAATAAGCTACAGACACGTTTTGTTTATATGTATGGAGAAGCAAAAGGCAAAGCTGCCTGTCACAAATCTCGCCCCCAGAGCTGAAATAGTGACAAAGCCAAATTAAAAAGAAAAAATGGGGATTGAATTAAGAAGTTACCATCAGCAAACTCAGCCAAACACCTTACCTTACTTCAGACCCAGTAATTCTACTTTCCTAGTTTACTAGTTAATCGTAGCTTCTGACATTATTTATGGGAGACATACACTATGACATCTCCAAAGCAAATAATCGAGTATTGCACCACTCTTTTTAATTCGATATTCCCAACTACGATCGTTCATTCCTAATACCATTAATTCCCTCATACATGTGCAATAACAAGTTACATGTAATGGTAGAAGGTCTGTTTTCAAATGTTAATTTTATTAAGACTGGATCAACTTTGTCGCTATTTTTATTCATTACCCATATAAATTATTTTCTTACCACTATTGATAATCTCCTCCATTCAAATGCAGCTGACTCTGCACTTCATAGATCATTCACATTCGCCAAACACTGCCATCCTGTCTACTACTCCTCTCCCAACCTCCCAACGACGACATTATACTACCACCACCTCAACTACTTACCCCCACCAACACTACTTCCACTAACCTCCTTACCACCCACCACCTCAACTACTTCCCCCACCACCTCAAGTACTCCCCCCCCCCCCACCACATCAAGTACTTCCCCCCCAGTCAACACTACCTCCACTACTCTCCCTGTCTCCCACCACCTCAAATACTTTCACCCCCCCCCCCCCACACCCCCTTAACTACTTCCCCCCACCAACACTACCTCCACTACTCCCCCTCCCAACCCCCCACCAAGGACAACATCATCAGCCCCCTCCGTTACATTTCATCAGGCACCGAGTTAAATTCAGCAGGCGTCTTCAAAAACGAGTGTGTTTGTTCTGGCTTGGCGGTGACTGTCGTGGCCTGGGTCCCGGCATATAATGGGTGCATAATGTGTGGTGTGTTAGGTCAGAGAGAGGTCAGGCACGTCCACGGCTCCATGGGTCATACTCACCAAGATATACAGTAGTCTAAACCTTGATACTCACAACGCCTTAAACTGCGAAAGAAGCAAACAAAAAAATATCGGGAGAGCTAAAAAAAATAAAAATAAAAAATAAAATAAAAAGATAAAAGTTCCGCCACTCACACAATCTGACGCAGCAGCACCGGGAGAAAACTAATTAAAACACTAATTAAAAGATCCTCATTCATTATGCAGTCCTGAGCCGGTGCTTGCTCTTACATTTATTACATCCTTAATACTTAAAATTCTTAGCTCAATGAACAATTAAATCCTCCGACTCGGAAATTCTCCAGTAATTTTGCCGTTCCTCACCTCGCGCATTCGGACAGACAGACGGACAGAAAGCGAGACGGTAAAAGGCCAGCGTATAGACAGCGTATAGACAGTTAGACAGGCAGATTGACAATGGGACAGAGCACACAGGTCTCACTGAAACCGATACCTTGTCGAATACTTGAAACTGAGAGGCAAAGAAACCAAGGAGGAAGAGGAGGAGGAGGAGGAGGGAGAGAAGGAGTAAAAGGTAGACTAGGAGAGGAGGAGGAGAGAGAGAGAGAGGAGGAGGACAGAAGGAAGAAGAAGAAGTAAAAGACAGACTAGGAGGGAGGGAAGGAGAAGGAATATTTGGGGTTACTAAATTGTTCTTAAGATTGCGTTACACTGCGTGTTTATTACTATACAACAGTAAGTTATATTTAAAATATTTGTACATTCTAACCAGAAGAATGATTAACCCTTTCACACATTTATGACGCAGAGGTTGCCAGATTAGCAATAAGAAATAGAGTTATCTCACTCTTATAATTACCTCTCCAAAATTAATTTTCTGCCCACAGCTAACTCAAAGACAACTGCAGAGGTTGATGTAACTAAATTAAAGGTTTCTAAATACCCCTGATGGTAACAAAGGCTTTAAAGTATCCCCAATAGGCTCTAAATCGCGTCATATGTCGGAGAGGGTTAAACAATATTGAAGCATATCTACGTTATTGATATAGTGCATCTTCCCACAAGTTATACTAATTAATACCATAGACAATTTCCGGCAGAAGGACAATTTATTGGCCTTTAATTCCGGCTCATGATCTTTCAAATTTCTTTTTTAGGTTCTTGGTTCACTATTGCTTAAGGGGAGATCTCCACTTGAGGGATTTTTTTCTTGACCCCTTTCTCCCTCATGTTTAGCCTCGTAGCTTTTGATATTATAAAACGTTTGCCCCATTAGTTTAGCGATTTTAAGAACTTTCACCCCATATTAAGACCTTTCGTGCCATTCAGGTGTCGATTTTATCCTGGCGAGCGACAGCGAGCCTGTAATTTAAGATTTTAAATTAAAATTTAAGAAATTTTTCTACCGAAAAATGTACAAATTTATCTTGAAAGGGACTCAAGGGGATATAATTTTAAGCTTGATGGAGGTCTAGGGAACAAACTAAATACCTCCCCTTAAACGACTTACATGTATCTGTGCTTTATAATTAAATTTGTTGCCTTACCCTTCCCATTCTCGGTCAAGGTTTATCCCAAACTTCCTAACATTTTCTGAATTTACAACATATTCGGGCAGGCTGTTCCATACATTTACAACTCTATAGCTAAACGAGAATTTCCTAATGTACAGTCACGAGCATAAATGCTGCGACATCAACCAGATAACGTCAACTCCTTCATCACTAGGGGTTTATACTAAGCTGAATAAAATCGTTTGACGGTAGCTAGAATGAAATACAGAAATAAATGTGAGTTTGAATACAAAGTTTTGCAATACCTTTGGAGACAAAGGGGCGAAAATGATTTGGTTGGTGTCCAAGTATTTATGCTCGTGACTGTACAAAAGAAGTCCCTATACTAAATTAGGCTATTTATTTGTTTCAGTGAGTGGTTGTTGGGTCTACCATCAGGAAAGGGGTAAAGACAACAAGTTACTAATGTGGTGAGTACAGTATGTGACACAGTTATTCAGTAATTACTTTAAACTATAACATTTTACCCATATCGTTTACAGGAGGTGAGAGAGTTTGTTAACGAAGGCCGACTGGGGCAGCCCAGATTAAATTATTCGCATTATTATGGGAATTATTGATTTTTGTTTAATATGATGATGCCCGTTTTCATTATTTTCTGGGGTTAAACTTCAGATGATTAGTGCTGCAATATTAAAAACAATGTATTAGGACCAATAGGTACGTATAGAGTCGCAGTAATATTCTCAATATCGCCCGCATGGAGGATTTGCGAAATCAACATTAAAAACCCCGATATGACCTAAAAGAAAGTCTCGTGCATAAACAAACACAATTACGACCACTTCCTTGCGGTGGCTGGCAAACTGTCGCTTTGTGCCCATCTAATATGATCGGGTGTTTTTTTTCCGAAATGATCCCATGGGCACCTGTTATTTACCACCTGCTGGCAACATATATGATGATGACAATAGGTCATGGGGGGGGGTGGGGGGGGGGGGACATTATAGGTAAGCTAATGCAAATCCTCCATCACTGAATGATAAACAACAATAAAACACTATATTCCTTGAAAAAAAAGAAACTCATATCTTGGTAAATAAGCCGGCATAACTGAACTTATTAAGTCTATCTATCTATTGCCCGACGCCGTGATCCCCGAAGGGGTGGCCACGAACGAACCGCCCTCATACACCTCTGTCCCCAGTCAGTCGACGCCCCTCCCCCCAACCAGCACCGCCTTCGTTCATATACTTCCTCACTCCATCCTTCCACCTCTCTTTCAGTCTACCTCTCCCTCTCTGCCCCTCCACCTCACTCTCGTACACCCTCTTAGTCATTCTCTCGCTTTCCATACGTTCCATATAGCCGAACCATCTCAAGTTGTTCCTTTTCACACTTTCCAGCACATCTACCTCCACACCACACCTCCTTCTTACTTCCTCATTAGTCTGTCTATCCCTCCATGTAACTCTGCACGCACTTCTTAAGTAATTCATTTCCACTGCTCTCACTCTTGGTCTGAGTCTCTCAACCAACGTCCATGCTTCGCTTCCGTAAGTCAGTGTCGGGATTACCACACTGTTATGCAAGGACTTCTTCGCTTCCATACTGACCACCCTATTTCTTGTTACTGCTTTCAGCGTTCCTACAACCCTCTTCCCCTGTTGTACCCTCTCCCGCACTTCTTCATCCATAGTCCCATCTTTACTCAACACACTGCCCAGATACTTATTAAGTGACTGACTGGCTAACCCAAAAGTGACCCGATTTTCTTTATTTATTTCCCCCAACTAGTAAATTGTGGAACTCTCTCCCTCACTCCATCTTTCCCTCATCCTATGACTTAAACTGCTTCAAGCTAATTGTGCCTAGACATTTTGAGTCTAACGTACCTTGAAGTTGACTGTCTTTCATATATATATATATATATATATATATATATATATATTTTTTTTTTTTTTTTTTTTTTTTGGGGGGGGGGGACAGCTTTGCCTTTTTGTTTTCCTGCGTACACACACACAAACATACATTAGGAACTATTAAAACTTTTCAATGATATAATTTCTTAGCATGACTTAAATAATTTAGATGTATACTGTATAGCCTCGTTGTTTATTTGTCCCTCTGTTTTTTGTTTTCTTCTTTTACTTGTGAGAGAAACTGACTCGTGGCGCTATGTTTTCCAAAGAGGGTTTCCAGAGGCCAGTCAGCAACCAAACCAAAGAACCCTGTACCGCGGACAATAGAGGGTTGACGACCGTGATGACCAACAGTGCCTCCTCCTTCCACCAACACTCTCACATATCACAAAACTTCCCTCACTCACCAAAACACGAGCCATGTTTGCATAAAAGAGAAAGATCGGGTATCTTTTGTTGTTGTTGTGGCGGTGGAGAGGATGTGTCTGGTGCCTGCATGGGTCATTACTGAACCGAAGGGTGGGGGGCAGGAATTGGAAAGACTGTGATAGATACAGTAAGTAGATACTCTCTCTCTCTCTCTCTCTCTCTCTCGGAAATGGTTGTACGCTTAATAATATTGCTTGTAATTAATGATCCGAGAGAATGCGTGTCTGGCTCTGCCTCATCCCGCAGTAGTTCATGAGAGAGAGAGAGAGAGAGAGAGAGAGAGAGAGAGAGAGCATGCAACTGACAACACTGAGTAGATCTTAAGGCAGAAGTATTGGTGTAAAGTGTGTGTGTTTGTTTGTTTGTTTACCACATTATTATAGTCCCCCCCCCCCCCCCTCGTCACTCACCTCCATATCCCCGTGTACATCAGGCCCACCCACAGGTTCCACAAGTTTGGAGGCGTTCGTGGTCTATCACAGCTTTTCTTCTACCAGGGAAATCACTGTAGCTCTCTTTGATCTTATTTTTTATATGTGGATGAGGGAGACAAAAGGCAAAACTGTCTGTGACGAGTGCCTCCCCCAGAGTTGAGTGACAGGACATAAATCAAGGAATGTACGAGCCTAAACTATTATCCAGACCTATTATCTCACCTAATCTTATTTAACGGTTGGGTTAGGTTATGCTCAGTTTGTTATCGTCGTTAAGGGGAGATCTCCACTTGAGGGATTTTTTTCTTGACCCCTTTCTCCCTCATGTCTAGCCCCATTGCTTTTGAGATTTTAAGACGTTTGCCTCATTAGTTTGGTGATTTTTAAGAATTTCCGCCCCATTCTGTCAATTTTAAGACCTTTCGTGCCATTTAGGTGTCGATTTTATCCAGGCGAGCGATAGCGAGCCTATAATTTAAGAGTAATCGGCCTTCGGCCGGGACATTTTTCTACCGAAAAATGTACAAATTTATCTTGAAAGTGGGTCAAGGGGGTGACATTTTAAGATTGCTGGAGGAGTAGGAAACAAACTAGAAACCTCCCCTTAACTTTATGATGCACAACTTCATGCTGGCGACGTTTTAACCCCTTAGGCAACACAACGCATTTTTACCTTTGATTCTGGCTAAAGTTTGACGATTTTATGATGTTTAACAGAAGAACCTATGTTATTTACAGAGTTTGAGATCATAGTAACCCATTTCAGTCGTAGAGGTAGATTATAAGCTAAATCGTCTAATGGTAACCAGAATATGATGAAAATTACGTCATGTTAGTGAAGGGGTTAAGACTATTTTGCGCTCGTGGTGGCAACTAGGCTTGAGGTAGTTTATTTAGAGACAGAATTCTTATAATTGTATGTTCCAGAAGATGCCAGATCAGAGTGGAAAAATTAGGTAGAGGGGAAGGCTCTTGTGTGTCACTGGCTTTAGGATAAGTTACCGTGATCGTCCTGGTTAACCCTTTCAAGATCCAATACCCATTTGTGTTGTGTTTTCCGGCTATTATCAGACGACTTTATTCAGATTAGGAAGGGTATATGGAAGTCAGAGGGTTAATTGAGATAGTCTTCACCCTTATAATTCCCACAGATCCTTCTGAAAAATGCATACAATCGACTAATGATAGACAGAATAAACTGTCCCACTATGTCACAATATTCAAATGGTTAAACAAAATGTAAAAGAGCCGGACAGCATGAAGTTGTTGAATCTGCCACCCGTCCCTACAATAATACATTTCCGTGTATCGTGACGGAGGCCAGGGGTAAAAAAGTCCAGCTCGGATCAAAGGCTGCTGCTCCCTCTCTGTGTTGCGTACCTCTCTCTCTCTCTCTCTCTCTCTCTCTCTTTGCTCTCTCTCTCTCTTTGCTCTCTCTCTCTCTCTCTCTCTCTCTCTTGCTCTCTCTCTCTCTCTCTCTCTCTCTCTCTCTCTCTCTCTCTCTCTCTCTCTCTCTCTCTCTCTCTCTCTCTCTCTCTCTCTCTGTATATATATGTGTGTGTGGTTGGCCTGATGGTCCCTGTGATTTCTGTGAGCTCACTCTTTCTCTTTGCACTTTCTCTCACTCTCACTCTTACTCTTACTCTTACTCACTCTCTCTCTCACTCACTCTCACTCTCTCTCGGCTTATTGTGTACCTTTGTAATTTTTCATATTGTGTATAATAAACTTATCTACCTTATTAGATTACTGTGTCTCCCTAGATAAATAACCAATGAAAATTATAGTTTTGACGAAAAAATTCATACAAGTAACACCCAACGAGTTGCTACGTCTGGGTTCACAATAGTAATTGTAAACTCAGCTCCACAAACTATACTTGTTCTAATAACCAATTCTGACATTCCAAATGCCTCTCCATAGTAAGAGATGTGCTTGATAGGAAGAGTAAATGCACCTAAACATCCTAGAACCATATCATTCTCCCAGAGAGGTATTGGTGGAGGCGTCCATACACCAAAGCACAATAGTCTAAAAACAAACAAAACAGAAATGTGGCTGACGCAGGCGTGTCTGGCCGCCCTTTTGGATTTTTAATTTCAAACGTTGGCAAATATATAAATGCACATTGTGTCAAAGTTTGGCAGCGATCCGACAAGCGGTTGGGTAAAAACCGGTACGCAAGAAAAATTTGGAAGAATGAAACAAAAATATATAAATAAGTAATGTATAATAATCCGAACTATTTCAATAGGCTTGAACCCCTAATAAATTTAAAAAAAAAACACACACACACACATGCACAAAAGAACTGTCACATAATCACAAAACCCCATCGTATCAGTTTTAAAAATAGGCGAGAAAAGACAGAAACACACAGTGAACGACTAAAAAAAAAAAAAAAATGTATTGGCGATGATGAAGATAAAAGGTTGTGTGTGTCAGGATGAAGGATGGGCCCCTCCGTCGGCGCCCCCTCCAGGTTATTACGTGAAGAATGTCACATAGGCTCGCCGGGGCTATATGAGCCATGGGGAGCCCTCTGATGGATGATACTGCAGGGGAGGGGGACGAAGGGGGAGGGCAGGAAAGGGATAGTGAGGGAATGGAAAAGTGGGGAAGAGAGGAGTGCAATAAAAGGGGAGGTAGAGAAGGGAATAGAAGTTATGAGAGGATAGCGAGGGAATGGAAAAGTGGGAAAGAGAAGAGTGCAATATTGTGGATGGGAATGATAAGAGGGAGCAAGGGTAAGATGGAGAACAAATAAATTGGAGGGTGGAACAGAAAAAAAGCGTAAATGTGTGAATTATTTTGAAAGGGTGGGGAGAGAAGGGAAGAGGGGAGATGGGGTAGCAAAGTGGAGACGAACGGAAAGGTAGATGAGAGATTGGAAAGGGTGGATGGAGGAATGAATGACGAGGGTAATGAGGAAAAGAGGAGATAATAAAGAGGACATAGGAGACTGGGGAAGAGAGAGGAGTGCAGCTTTTACGTGGATGAATCTTCAAGAGTAGGAGAAAGAAAGGAAGTTAAGAGGACTATGGTTATTTTGGGGGGTTCTATTTATATTTTTGGGGGGTCTATTTATATTTTGGGGGGTCTATTTATATTTTGGGGGGTCTATTTATATTTTGGGGGGGTCTATTTATATTTTGGGGGGGGGTCTATTTATTTATACAGTATATGCATGTACCTTTAGTTTCCTCGCTAGACCTCCATCAAGTTTAAAAGTCACTCCCTAGACCACCCTTCAAGATAAATGTGTAAATGTTTCTACAGACAAATGTACTGGAATCGCTCGCAAGGAAACAATCGACACCTAAATGGCACGATGATGTAGAAATGGAACGACAGGTTTTAAAATCGACAAACTAATGCGGCTAACGTCTTAAAATCTGGAAACTAATGGGTCAAACCATGAAGAAGGGGGACCAGAAAAAAAACCCCATCCCTCCTTAAGGATGGAAAGGGAATAACATAGGGGAAGGGTAAAGAGGACCAGACTTTTGACCCTGACTGTACCAAGGTCACGGCCTATTAAGGGGAGATTTCCACTTGAGGGATTTTTTTCTTGACTCCTTTCTCCCTCATGTTTAACCCCATTGCTTTTGAGGTTTTAAGACGTTCGCCCCATTAGTTTGACGATTTTAATAACTTTCGCCCCATTTCTGTCAATTTTAATACCTTTCGTGCCATTTAGGTGTCGATTTTATCCTGGCGAGCGATAGCGAGAGCCTGTAATTTAAGAGGAACCGGCTTTCAGCCGGGACATTTTTCTACCGAAAAATGTACAAATTTATCTTGAAAGGGGCTCAAGGGGGTGTAATCTTAAGCTTGATGGATATCTAGAGACAAAACTAAAAACCTCCCCTTAATGAGCCTCACGTTGTCAACAGAAATAATTGAAAACCCTCCTGCCCTCTTCGACTTTATTATATACAACCCTTTTCTGATCACTGGCATATGTGGCAACACCGCGTCTCCTCTGATTGACTCCCTACGTATGTACAGTTGCCCACATAAGTTTTTTCCTCGTCGTGATCATTATGTATGAGCGTAAATTTGTATGCATGAGTTGCGAGTGTGGTTTATTTTACTGATCAGCTGACTAATCCGATGAGCTTACCACTGCATAAGAAACTACACACGTAATTCAAGAAACGACACTCGTAATTCAAGAAACGACACTCGTAATTCAAGAAACGACACTCGTAATTCAAGAAACTACACTCGTAATTCAAGAAACGACACTCGTAATTCAAGAAACGACACTCGTAATTCAAGAAACGACACTCGTAATTCAAGAAACTACACTCGTAATTCAAGAAACTACACTCGTAATTCAAGAAACGACACTCGTAATTCAAGAAACGACACTCGTAATTCAAGAAACGACACTCGTAATTCAAGAAACGACACTCGTAATTCAAGAAACTACACTCGTAATTCAAGAAACGACACTCGTAATTCAAGAAACGACACTCGTAATTCAAGAAACGACACTCGTAATTCAAGAAACTACACTCGTAATTCAAGAAACTACACTCGTAATTCAAGAAACGACACTCGTAATTCAAGAAACGACACTCGTAATTCAAGAAACTACACTCGTAATTCAAGAAACGACACTCGTAATTCAAGAAACTACACACGTAATTCAAGAAACGACACTCGTAATTCAAGAAACTACACTCGTAATTCAAGAAACTACACTCGTAATTCAAGAAACGACACTCGTAATTCAAGAAACTACACTCGTAATTCAAGAAACGACACAATATATATTATATGCACAATATAATATGCACAATATATTTCCCTGTATAAGATCACGGAGAGGAACAGAACTTATGTAGCCAACTGTACATTCATCTATAGAAGTTAGGGCGTAAGACATAAATCGTAGCCTTAATCATTTGAAGAGTGCACACCTGGTGATAACAGGGTTGCATCAAATCAGCTGGCCTCTCCTGCCAACCCCCAAGGCCCTGATCACACCACGACCGGGAAAATCGATACCAACGTCATTGCGGGAAATTAAGAAGGAGTAGTAACCGCCCCGCCGCCGCTACGAGACAAATGGTCCGATACCTGAGGCCTGCAATTAACAGGTACCGGCGCCGGCTGGAGAGAGAGAGAGAGAGAGAGAGAGAGAGAGAGAGAGAGAGAGAGAGAGAGAGAGAGAGAGATATATATATACAGACTGTACAGTCCTTGCGGTCCCTACTAGGCAGTCCGAACTTAATCCTAACGAATTTGCTAGTAGGTGGAAGGTAAGACAGACAAACTTCATTTGACTTAATAACCTTTATTTACCGCCCCACAAAATGGCTGCGGGAAGACAAATGCTGTATATATTTCGATACAACAATAATGTTTTGTGGTACAATAGTTGTTACAATTGGGTACAGAATGTCAATGTCTGGTTCATGTGCAGTGTGGTCCTATTTTACTAATCTTAACATCAATATTGTGATGCAATAATTCGGTAACAAATAGGCACATGGCAATGTCTTAGCCATGTGCAACATGAGCCTATACTATTAAATAGAACATCAATCTATGTTTTATTAATTTAACCCCAACACCAAATACATTAAATTAAATTAACGAAAGCATATAATTATGTGATCCACAGGGATTCGAACCTGGGTTATCACACACATATTTTTAAACACTCTAACCATTACACCACCTAAGCTTTACAGTTTCTTGAGATAAGATGTGACAACTTGCTCAGTGTATGTTACAGAGAGAGAGAGAGAGAGACACACACACACACACACACATACACACCACCACCACCACTACCACCAAGTCCCCCATCAATCTACAGACAAAATGAAGGAGTGTGTCAAATCGGAGTTGACTGCTTAATGGCATGAGTAATGTGTATTTTGATTCGTCCCCGACTCCCGGTAACAAGGCGGAGAATGAGACCCGACCGCCAGACATCCTTTAAGGGGAAGTATTTAGTTTGTTCCCTACGTTTTCATCAAGCTTAAAATTACACCCCCTAGACCCCCTTTCAAGATAAATTTGTACATTTTTCGGTAGAAAAATGTCCCGGCCGGAGGCCGGTTGCTCTTAAATTACAGGCTCGCTATCGCTCGCCAGGAAAAAATCGACACCTTAATGGCACGAAAGGTCTTAAAATTGACAGAAATGGGGCAAAATGTCTTAAAATGTCCAAAACTACTAGGGCGAGCGTCTTAAAATCTCAGAAGCAATGGGGCTAAACATGAGGGAGAAAGGGGTCCAGAAAAAAATCCCTCAAGTGGAGATCTCCCCTTAAGGGTTGGCATTGTCTGGCCCCCCTTTCTCCCTCATTCTTAGCCCCATTACTTTTCCGATTGTAAGATATGCGACCCAATAGTATTTGTAGAAAAATGTCTCGTCCGAAAGCCGTATCCTCCTAGATTACAGGCTCGGTATCGCTCACCGGGGAAAATATCGACACCTAAATGGCACGACAAGTTTTAACATTGACACCGAAATGGGGTGAAAGGTGTTAACTTCGTCAAACTAATGGGCCGAACGTCTTATAATCTCAAAACTAATGGGGCTAACATTGAGGAAGAAGGGGGGACCAGAAAAACGATCCATCTTCCCGGGGAGGTTTCCACTTGAGGGATTTTTTTTCTAACTTCCTTCTCCCTCATGTTTAGCCCCATTGTTTTTGAGATTTTAAGACGTTTGCCCCATTTGTTTGACGATTTTAAGAACTTTCGCCCCATTTATGTCACTTTTAAGACCTTTCGTGCCATTTAGGTGTCGATTTGTTCCTGGCGAGCGATAGCGAGCCTGTAATTTAAGAGGAACCGGCCTTTGGCCGGAATTTTTTTCTACCGAAAAATGTACAAATTTATCTTGGAAGGGGGTCAAGGGGGTGTAATTTCAAGATTGATGGAAGTCTACGAAACGCACTAAAAACCTCCCCTTAAGCCTTATTTAATTGCACCAAGTATGTCATATATCTTTTTAGAATGTTTACCCGGTACTGCAAAATACAAAGTTGAATACAAATAGCAACTATTAACTTGAATTACAACAATATGCATGAGCTTCTTGTTACTCAGAATCCGACCAACTGTTATTTTCATTGACTGGCAAGTTAAGAATGCCTCCTTTTATTTCTTAAGGGGAGGTGGGTCGTTTTTCTGGGCCCCTTTCTCCCTCGTGTGAAACCCCATTTTGTTTTAGATTCTTAGAGGTTCGGTCCATTAGTTTGGCGATTTTAACACCTTTCATCCCGATTCGTTGTCAAATTTAAGACCTTTCGTGCCATTTAGGTGTCGATTTTTTTCCTGGCGAGCGAAAGCGAGCCTGAAAATGAAAGAAGAACCGGCCTTCGGCCAGGATATTTGTCAACCGAAAATGTACAAATTTATCTTGAAGGGGGATCTAGGGGATGTTTTTCTAAGCTTGATGGAGGTCTAGCGAGGAAACTAAGAAATAAAGGAATAAATAAATTAATAGACCAAAACAAACAAAAGGCCCTTCTCCCCTTAATTCCGATGAAAACAAAACAAAAAAAGCTCTCTAAAATTTAAAACTCCATTCAAAATTTAAACCTTTAATGTATTAATGTCAGCTAAGAACAGGTAAAGTGGAGAGAAAATGGAAGGTAGAAAAGAAAATTAGATCTTTGGTAAACTCCACTGAATATAAGATGAATTGGTGCTTTCTCAACTTATTTTTCTGCCAGCTTCTATGTCATATACAACAATTTGACAAGATACTGCTTGAACATTAGATTTAATAGTACCTTTCAGCGATGTTATCTCTCTCTCTCTCTCTCACACACACTCTCTATCTCTCGCTCTCTCTCTCTCTCTCTCTCTCTCTCCAGCTGTGGCCAAACCAAATAATTGTATAAGTTGAGAATAATAGATTTGGATTTGGATTCACATTATCTACCAATGAAATCAATAGCATTGTTTATGTTATTTACTTCTGTGCATTACCGTCTAGGTTTTGAAATAATGGAAGTTAGACGAGTGTTGAGTTTTTATTCTAATTCTGACATTAATTAGTACTTTGTTATTATTTACCGAGGTGATATTAAAATGTTAAGCATACATTTCCACCAATATTCATAAACTCTCAAACCCGCCATGTATACCTCGTCTTGTGTACTAGACCATCGCTGATTTTAGTTTTAAAAGCAAAATATTATTATTATATATACCGTATATATACAGTATACAGTATATATACAGGTATATATATATATATATATATATATATATATTTTTTTTTTTTTTTTTTTTAAATAGGACTCCCGAGGCTATCAACCCTTCTGGATTAGTAAGCCAGCACACTGTACGTCAAGCATAGCGTCAAGACTGGAGCCCCTGTTCGAGAACTCCAGTCCCTTGCAATACATCTATTCATATTTTACATTACATCACGTGCTGCCGAAAAAGAAAAAAAATCGTTATATGAAAACCTTCCATAATATCCAGGAGGGGTCTTTTTAAATATTGAAAGAAGTTGGTTATCGATAAATCAGTTGCTAAAGGATTCCATTAAAGTCAGCTGAATTTAAACCGACTGTTAGAGGACTTCACAAACCGTCCAAACCAAGTTATATAAAAAACTATGAGCCGTCACACCGCCCGTCCCACCGTCCTTAATGAGTCTCTCCCGCCACACCCCCCACCACCGCCCACATACGCCCATAGACTCATCATTATCATCCTAATCATCTCCATAATGATCACTACGGTTAATATCACCTTTGTCATCAGTTTAGTTCCCGTGAAAGTTGTGCACCCTGTCCCTGGTCATACTGAAATCTCACATTGTTAACAGACGCTTCGTTAATATATATTGACTCTTGTTAAGGGGTCAATGCAAGGTTTTTGGGCTATGTATTTATTTTATTTATTTTTGAGTTTTCTCCTTAGACCTCCAACACACATAAAATAATACCCCCTAGACCCCCTTTCAAAGTAAATTTGTACATTTTTCGGTAGAAAAATGTCCCGGCCGGGTTCATTCTAAAATTACAGGCTCGCTATCACTCCCCAGGATAAAATCGACACCTAAATGGTACGAAATGTCTTAATATTAACAAAGAAATGGGGCGAAAGGTCTTAAAATCGACAAACTAATAGAACGAACGTCTTATAATCTCAAAACGAATATGCTAATGATGAGGGAGAAGGAGGTCCAGAAAAAGCGACTACCTCCCCCTTTATTCATCCTAACAACCTTGCTTCTGTCTGTATTTTCGTAATTATGTTTTAATAGCGAATGACTGCTAGTTTGCTCCATAGTCATTTTCATTAAATGTCCATGAAAGGCATTCATGAAAGGACAGGAACGATAGTTAGTCGAATCAATTAAAAATGGCCAGGAAAAAAAAATCGACACCTAAATGACACGAACAGTCTTAATATTGAAAAAAAAAAGGGCGAAAGGTCTTATAATCGCCAAACTAATGGGCCCAACGTCTTAAAATCTGAAAACTAATGGGGCTAAACATGAGGAAGAAGGGGGACCAGATAAACTACCTATCCCCCTTAACCCCTTCACCACCATGACGTAATGTTCCTTTTATTAGGGCTACCATTAGGGGCTTTTCTATAGTTTGAATTCTACCTATACGACGCAAATGTATTCTACCTATACGACGCAAATGTATTATACCTATACGACGCAAATGTATTCTACCTATACGACGCAAATGTATTCTACCTATACGACGCAAATGTATTCTACCTATACGACGCAAATGTATTCTACCTATACGACGCAAATGTATTCTACCTATACGACGCAAAAGTATTCTACCTATACGACGCAAATGAATTCTACCTATACGACGCAAATGTATTCTACCTATACGACGCAAATGTATTCTACCTATACGACGCAAATGTATTCTACCTATACGACGCAAATGTATTCTACCTATACGACGCAAATGTATTATACCTATACGACGCAAATGTATTCTACCTATACGACGCAAATGTATTCTACCTATACGACGCAAAAGTATTCTACCTATACGACGCAAATGAATTCTACCTATACGACGCAAATTTATTCTACCTATACGACGCAAATGTATTCTACCTATACGACGCAAATGTATTCTACCTATACGACGCAAATGTATTCTACCTATACGACGCAAATGTATTCTACCTATACGACGCAAATGTATTCTACCTATACGACGTAAATGTATTCTACCTATACGACGTAAATGTATTCTACCTTTACGACGCAAATGGGTAATGTGTAAAATAGTCATAGTTCAAGTCTAAAACACTCACCACGTGTCGAAGGCATAGTCCTCCACAAGACTATTATGTTCCTTCCAACAACCAACTATACTCCTAAAATCGATTAATGAAATTTACAAACACATGTGGCAGTCCGTGGATTCGAATCCAGGATGCTCACACCGAAAATCAACACCTTATGCATCGCACCACGAAGACAGTTAAAGAATGGTGGACACTGCCTACGATTTATTATGCAACTTCGAATCCTGCATATAACCTGGTTCTTCAATAAGAACTAAGGTTGCTTCCCTTATATCCGCTTATAGCCGAGTGGTTACGGTGCCCGACTCTCCCAAATATACCTGGAGTGAGTGGGTTCCAATGCTGGTCAGGATACCTCTCTCCCTACCCGTATATACCTGGAGTGAGTGGGTTCCAATGCTGGTCAGGATACCTCTCTCCCTACCCTTGTATAATTCTGCTGATATCACCCTCCCTCAAGAAATTCAATCGCACAAGGCTTGTCAGAATGTCAGAATAAATATACCTAATTAGGCAACTGTAAAGTGCATTTCCAGAAGAAAACTATTATTGACACTTTATCTAGTTAACCAATGACTATGAATTTGTGCTTTTATCAAAAAGTATTTGTAGTATTCTTACAGTATGAATATAATATTCATGCACGAATATCTTCGCATTCACATTGTACATGCATAAATACATATATTAATGGATATATTTGTATGTATGGTATGTACTTCAAACTCCGTGTGTCCTGGCATTTTGATTCGAACGTCCCTTTATTTTGGCCCTGTCACTCCTTCAACTCTGGGGGAGGCACTCGTCACAGTCAGTGCTGCCTTTTGTCTCCCTCACTCACATAGAAAATAAAACTCAACAGACTACATATATTAAAATGCATGTAAAGTAATGTGAATCATTAGTGATTAGTGAAGTTCCTTGTCACATAGTTCCAGGTAAAATTCCTGGAGTGGGGTTGAGCAATGTGGTGGTAAAATGGTGTTATGTTTACACTCTCTGGCCTGATGTCATTTATGGTGTGGGATCCTGGCCATAGGTGGGCACTGGAGCGGGGTGGTGGCCTTCCCGGAACACCCTCCACATACCTGTTGTCGCATTGATAAAATAACACCAACCATTTACCTTTTAAAGAGGAGTTAAACAAAAAAGTGTCTGGGGATGGATTCTTCTCATTTCTCCTGGTCCCATTCACCGTCTGAGATTTGGGAATACTCCTTTAAAACATTTATATGGTGGGGGAGTTTTGTTTAGGATGCCGCGTCACGGGGAGAAGTGACTGACAGTTGCCTTTATTTGCCCTAAACTACCCCATTCTAGAAGAGGAAGTGAAGGTAAGAGGTTTGCACGATATTCTCTACTGTCTGGCAGTCTCATCTGGGCTTGATTAGAGACCCTGTACTAAATGGGCCTAGGTCAATGTTTTTTTCCTATTTTTTGTTTGTTATATGTGAGTGAGGAAGACAAAAGGCAGAACTGCCTGTGACGAGTGCTTCCCCCAGAGTTGAAAGAGTGACAGGGCCAAAATCAAGGGACGTCCCAGCCAGTTACTACACAAAAGCGAAAGTTTATCCAGAAATCAAGTTAAATTGCTGACATATTTCTGAGCTATACTTCTCTTCATACACTAAGTAATTAAGAAGAGTAGAATATATGATTATATTTTGCCCAGTTTTATGAACAATATCTTTACTCCCTCTGTACCGGCGACCTCTCTTTTTATTTGATTTCCGCTTCATTTAGACGATTTTGTGAAGCTTAGGAAGGATATATGTTAACTAAAATGATACATTGAGATAGTCTGTAGCCTTTTAATGGGTAGACATCCTTCCTAACATATATGAGGAGGAGGATTTGATATATTATAATTATTATCAACATAATGATAACTAGCAAGCAGTAACATTACAAGAATATTCTTTACTTAGCAAGTATTAGTCATATTCTTGAACTACTTTCAGTACCTTGTATTGCAAGCTATGTAGTACTCTGATAAAATCAATATTGATTATAAGAATCAAATAATGTAATACAATGTACAATATTGTTACTTCTTTAGTTATAGTGCATTACGAGGAGTTAATTTAAAATATATATGATATTAAATTATTGTTCGAGAAAAATTTAAACATTCAATACTATATCGCTACAAATAACTATGGGTCTATTTTCAAATTGAAAAGTATGAGGCTAATACAATTGATTATGCCACGGTGTTCTAGTATACATTACGATCGAACCATTTAGAGTAGTGCAGCTAAGAGAGAGAGAGAGAGAGAGTGAGAGTGAGGTAGAAGAGCACAATCAGCATTAACACCCCCCTCAGTCACGCACGACCCCTACCTTACACTTCCCAGGTGATAGATTAGTTTTTGTGCTCTCATTCTCCGCGGCAACGTCTTACCGTAAGAGGAGTTCAGCGTTCCTTGCTTGTGTTACCGCCATGTCTTACTCCTAGTACTCTGGTATCTTCGCCTTCCTGTTCTGTGTGTGAGCTTCCTTGGGTTTACACATCAGGGACGACAAATTCCATGATTTATGAGGGCTTAATGAATAATTACTGCCTAAAATACATTTGCGGTGATTAATGTCTTCTAATATTTTCGAAGCTATTGAGTTTTCTTACCAATTATTTTCCGAATTTTATACCTTTCTGAGGTTTTCTTAATTAATTAGATGTCTTGGAATCTATTAGCATTTTTTGTGGCAACTAAGCATGATGCTTTATAACGCCAGGTAGTTACTGTAAAGAGGTTCCCGTTATTCTCCCTATACCCGGCTCTGTATGGAGAAGCTGTCATGCAGTTACACCCGATGCCCCGCCTGTCATAAATACAATGGCACACACCTCAAGTTATGGGGTGGAGTTTCACCCGCCGACTCCTGCCCCCACCACCCACAATCCGCCCGGCTGTCATCTACGATATTAAACTTTACGCAGTCCGCTAATGGGATTCGGTACGCTAGGTGTCCATAACGTCGGGGGTGGCGAAACACCGGATATATATTATACCCTCGATCTTGCTTGGTGGACCCAAAATCTCTATATACAATGTTATACATTTGTGGCGTTCTGAGAGTGAGGGTCCGAGTCTAGGGGGAAGAGACAGTGAAGAGCAGAGGCAAAGCAGCTTCAGAGATGGGGCTGCTTCGAGCTGTGAATGGGTTCTCGTTTCCCGTAACTCCTCTAATGTGTTCTTCTATTGTCGTTATTCATTATATATATTCATGTTGTTCTCATTAAGTCTAGTTTCCTGCCTTCTCCAACGGCTCATATTTATATGATTTTTCATATTTAGCTTCTCATTACCTTTTTAAAGTTGTTTCCTCATTCTTCATCTCCCGCCCTGAAGTCTGTTTTATTGTCATCGTATATTACAGATTTTCATTAATTTCCTTTCATTATCTCTCTATACCTAGTCTCCCATTCTTTCTTAGCTCATGCTTAAGGGTATAACTCCATTGGTGCCCATATGTGTTCATGCCATGACTCCCGACTTATTGTATGGCGCACTTACTGCATATTATGTCTTAATTCGGTTACTCCTCGGTTCCTGTCTTTAATTCTTTTACATGATTTTATTTCCCATTTCCTTAAATATTTTGCCTTGCCATTTTAGTTTTTGTTTTATGAAAAGAATGAATGTCTCTTACCCTGATTGGATCCACTCTTAAATTATATAGATTTGTTTTTTTCTGGAAACTTAATGCTGCACAAATGTGATAGTTTTCCTACTGTCAGAACAAATCGATAACTATATTAGATTTGCTGTCTTACAATGGTATCTGGTGTGTGTGTGTGTGTGTGTGTGTGTGTTAAAGTATGTGTGTATGTGTGTTAATGAATGTGTTGTACGTGTGTGTGTTAAAGTATGTGGTGTATGTGTCAAAGTATGTGTAGTTCCTGGTTGTCAGTGATAGAGAAGGTAGCCAGTATGTGTGTGTGTGTGTGTGTGTGTGTGTGTGTAAGTATGTGTGTTAATGAATGTGTTGTACGTGTGTGTGTTACAGTATGTGTTGTATGTGCCAAGTATGTGGAGTTGAGGGTTGTCAGTGATAGGGAAGGTAGCCAGTATGTGTGTGTGTGTGTGTGTAAGTATGTGTGTGTGTCTGGCCCCTCACCACTACACTGTGGACACGTTGTTGTTCCTCCCACCTCCTGTAATACCTAGTTGTAATGAGGGGCACCCGACATCACACCTCGCTACAAGACTTGAAAGGTATGTTGGAGAATACACCATCACTCATGAGCATATCAATACACCATCACTCATGAGCATATCAATACACCATCACTCATGAGCATATCAATACACCATCACTCATGAGCATATCAATACACCATCACTCATGAGCATATCAATACACCATCACTCATGAGCATATCAATACACCATCACTCATGAGCATATCAATACACCATCACTCATGAGCATATCAATAACATATAGTGAACTTTCTGTTGTGCTATTTACGTAAATGCAAAGTCATTGTACCATCTTGTTGTATATTTTATATAGTTATATTTATATAGTCCACCAATGAAAGCCTGGAAGATCAATAGCAAGAAGGATAGCTCTCCAACTTGTACTCATCTACTTTGCTCTTTCTTTCATTCTTCACATATCTTAAGGAGGCAACACTTAGCAGAATTTCTATTGATACGTGGAGCGGAGAGGCGACGAAATTGTTTTGCTATCGTGTAAAAAACAAACAATACGCCAGAAACACAACTCATTAAGCAGCCTATCCAGTTCTCATGACGCTGGCTTTTCATTCACGGCAGCATTTTTGTGCGGCTCAGGCGCTACCGTCCATAAAATTGGTCTAATTGTCGGGGCTGAGCAGGTAGTGTCTTTCAGGTGTCAATCAGCAGGTGTTGTTTTGGTCCAGGTAGAGACACTTCTTAACCCTTTCAGTGCCGGTGCCTAGGGTTAATTTGAAATAGCTTTTATCCTTTTCATTCCCACAAAACCTTCCTAAGGTATGTAAAATCGTCTAATAATAGCCAAAATATACTGCTACAATACGTCAGTTCTTCAAGGCTTTAAATGGTGAACAAATCAAGCTCATATAATCAGCAAACCCCACCAGCTGATCGCCTCCTTGACACTCGGCCACCAGCTCCCCTTCACGGCCAATCTCTCAGCCATAATGGGAAAGCAGCTCACAATAGAAGTTTTGATGGCACCCTCAATGGCCAGTTTAGCCACCAGAAGAAAACGCTGGGTAAGATTGGTGATCCGAGTTGATAATCATTTAAGGGGGTAGTGGTCATTATTTGCTCTATATATTTCTTTGTCTATTTCATAGTAACCTCGCTAGACCTCCATCAAGCCACCATAGACCCCCCCTTCAAGATAAATTTGTACATTTTTCGGTAGAAAAATGTCCCGGGCGATGACCGGTTCCTCCTAGAATTACACCTAAATGGCAGGAAAGGTCTATATATTGACAAGAAATGGGGCGAAAGGTATTAAAATTGGCAAACTAATGGAACGAGCGTCTTAATATCTCAAAGCTAATGGGACTAAACATCAGGGAGAGAAAGAAACTATCTCCCCCTTAACGAAACTATCTCCCCCTTAAAGAAACTATCTCCCCCTTAAAGAAACTATCTCCCCCTTAAACAAATAAAGTGTAAAAGGACTGAGAGGGAGGGATGGTAGGTGACTGGGTTAAGGGGGGTGACCTGCTTTTTGTTATTTCTGTCCTTTTCTCTCTTTCTCTGGCTTGTATCCATTCGGCCCCATTCAGCCAACTATTTTAAAACGTTTATCCCCATCTAGGTGTGGATTTCTTCCTGGCGAGCGATAGCGAGCCAGCATTATATGAAGAAATCCGGCTTCGCCGGAGGCATTTTTCTATCGAAAAATTTACAAATTTAGCCTGCTGTCAAACAACAATAAAAAATATGCTGGCTCGGTACCGCTCACCAGTAAGAAATTGACACCTGGATGGGGATAAACGTCTTAAAACAGTAGGCTGAATGGGGCCAAATGGATACAAGCCAGAGAAAGATAGAAAAGGACAGAACAAAAACAGGTCACCCCCTTAATGTCGTTCATGCCGTCCTTTTACCTATATGCTGGCAACTATTAGACGATTTTATTCAGTTTCAAAAGGGCCTCCAGCAATTAACAGGCTTGGAAGTATCTCACTTAACTCTTTTTACTACCACAGATCCTTCTTAAACGGGACAACACATTATAAATTTAGCTAGAATATAAGTAAAAGGACGTCGTCGGTACAGAAGGGTACTTTAGGATTGTATGAAACAGCTTAATTAAAGGAGAACCATGATAATACGTTATTGGTATATGAATAGGTAGAAGGGATGCAGAGAGTAGCGCAGGATAAATGATTTTGAATGGGGAAAAGTGTCAGGAAAAGAGCAAATCCCAAATAGAATATCGAAAGCTATAAATGCAAGGAAAATGTTATGGGCAGACGGTTCGAATAAGAAGAAAAAACAGTGGGGTGGTAAGATAGAAGGAAAAGACCATGACAATTAATGGGAGACAAGTGAAAGGTGCATTTGAAACCGAAGTGAATCGCATACCAAATGTAAACTATAAAGGGAGGTAGGGTCTGGTGTTAATGAAGTGAAAAATGTCTTTCATTAACAGTGCTATTCACGTATGGAACAAATTTCCCAATATTGTTGCAGAATGCTGTTCAGTCACAGCATGCAAATATCACATAGATGCATATTATGCCTTGAATCACCGACTGAATGCGTTTATACTCGAGTAATACATTAATATATTTAACACAGGCCTCTGAATCTAGAGTTGAAGCCCTTCACTTTCTGTATATGATATGCCTATCTTTCCTAATAACTAACTTTTAACAAACTGCCTAGTAGATCACTTTTAATACTGGTGTTTCTTGTTCTCCATTGTATTATTTTAATGCCTACCGCATGATAGACGAAAGATTTACAATATACAAAGAAATTGAGTTTGGGATGGGAAGGGAATATAAATATACAAGGGTGTGTGGGGGGGTATTGAAATAAAGGTAATATATGGAAGGAAGGATGAGAGATGGAAGGATATGGAAGTGGGGGTTGATGGAAAGAGAGGTAACAGAGAGATAGAAGGAAGGGAAGTGAGGAGAGTAAAGAAAAGATTTATGAAGTGTAATGGATGAACGGAGGGTTAAAAGACAGAAGGAAGGAAGGGGGTAAGAGAGGGTAGGTAGTGGCCCCGTATGTCAACCCCCCATAGAAAAACAGTGAGCCATTGTCTTGTGGGAGGCAGCCGTAGAGTGGGGGTGGTGGCTGAGCGGAACACCATCACTCCTCCTTCTACTCTTCACAAAGTCGTGACAAGCCTTTACTTCTTACCAGGGTTACCAAATCAAATCCGCTAGACACTAAGTAAATGCCAAAAATCGCTAGAATAATCCCATAATCTCTATAATATCGCTCTATAATGGCTCAAATTTCCCGAATATTGATAGAATTCACGTCGCTAGATGTAAGAATTTGCCTCTAGATCGAAGTAAATACCTCAGATCTAGCTGGAAAGTAGGTAAATTGGCAACACTGCTTCTTACCTACGTCACTGAAGTTGAGGGAGTATAATGACTTCCCCCCCAGTAGGTTTGTTCGCTTATTCTATAATATGTCTCTGTGTAAATTAAATCAGCCAAAATCTTAATAGCAAGCTATGAGTATATTGAATTAAGGGGAGGTATTTAGTTTGTTCCCTAGACCTCCATCAAGCTTATAATTACACCCCCTTCAGTCCCTTTGAAGATATATTTGTAAATTTTTCGGTAGAAAAATGTCCCGGCCGAAGGCCGGTTCCTCTTAAATTACAGGCTCGCTATCGCTCGCCAGGATAAAATTGACACCTAAATGGCACGAAAGGTCTTAATATGGGGTGAAAGTTCTTAAAATCGCTAAACTAATGGGGCAAACGTTTTATAATATCAAAAGCAATAGGGCTAAACATGAGGGAGAAAGGGGTCAAGAAAAAAATCCCTTAAGTGGAGATCTCCCCTTAAGTTGTAAAGATCCATCATTATCCTCCGTGGTATACTGGCAGGTGTAACTGTCTCCTAAGTTATTATGAGGGTCAGAGTTCGAGTGTATGGGTTGACCAGCGACAGAGGCCACCTAACCATCTTTGGGGGTTATGTAGTTATCCTGTTAACCCCTTCAGCACGATGACGCCTTTTTACCTTTGAGTTTGGCTGAAATTATACGATTTTATGCAGTAATTAATATGTTCCCTCCACCAACCGACTTTACTCCTAAACTCAGTTAATGAAATCAACAAATACATGTGGTAGTCCAGGGATTCGAACCTAGTTTAAGAAGGACCTATGTTATTCAGAGGCTTTATTAAGATTGTATCTGCCCCTACGAATCCTAAAAATGTATTATAGGCTAAAGAAAATCGTCTAATGGTAACCAGAATATTATGAAAATTACGTCATCGTGCTGAAGGGGTTAATTCAGTCAGTAGCCAATCCTGTGTTTCATATGAAGGGGTAAAAGAAGGATCTGCAGCTCTTAGAATAATGCAGATAAGAGGCGGAAAAATAAAAACCAGAGGAGCAGTTTGAGCAGTATGAGACCCCTACATCTCATCACTTGGAAAATATATTATGTAGGAAAAAGATATATTTTAAGTTAATAACACTGGAGTTCTGGATTGTTCGATAATCAATTTATGTAGACCATCCCGTCACATTTGTATTAGCAAACAAAACCAAAAATACATGTATCTTAATAATATTGGAGAAAAATGTCAGGATTTGCTTAGTCAATATTACTTGAGTTATGCGTGACTACAATACTAGCAATGCCACAAATGTTAGGTTTGTCTCACACTTAATTAGTTGTCTTTTTCGTTTAACTACAATTAACCACTTTAATTATTCAAGTCCTTTTTACTCTTGCATAATGTCCAAAATGTATGCACAATCTGCTAAGAGAACTGCATAATTGTAAGTGAGCTATTTTCCCTCGGCACATTTGACACTACTCTTCTTTTCCCAGAACAGGCACGCATAACTACCTTTGTTCTTTTAATGACCTTGAAAAATGCGGGTAAAGTTTTATGTTGCGTTTTATTATTATTGTTAAGTTTATTTGTCTGATAAAGCCAGACAGGACTATTCTTTTGTTTCCCTGTGAGAAGATTGCGTCCTGCATATAATCTACCGTGATGGGAGGTGCGACGCCTGGAGATCAAAGGGGTGTGGTCCCTTCATTAAACTCACGTATGGGGTAATCATTATTGGTGGAGGGTGTAGGTAGAGAGAGGTGCTACACAATACAAGACATTTCCTTTACAGTACCGTCCATGTTGTACATATTACATTGTGTACCATATTGTACTGTAATTTAAGGCGTTTTTATAAATTAAGCCTTTCTGATTTACAATTACCAGTACCAGTACCAGTAGCTGGCACATTACCAGTACCAGTAGCTGGCACATTACCAGTACCAGTAGCTGGCACATTACCAGTACCAGTAGCTGGCACATTACCAGTACCAGTAGCTGGCACATTACCAGTACCAGTAGCTGGCACATTACCAGTACCAGTAGCTGGCACATTACCAGTACCAGTAGCTGGCACATTACCAGTACCAGTAGCTGGCACATTACCAGTACCAGTAGCTGGCACATTACCAGTACCAGTAGCTGGCACATTACCAGTACCAGTAGCTGGCACATTACCAGTACCAGTAGCTGGCACATTACCAGTACCAGTAGCTGGCACATTACCAGTACCAGTAGCTGGCACATTACCAGTACCAGTAGCTGGCACATTACCAGTACCAGTAGCTGGCACATTACCAGTACCAGTAGCTGGCACATTACCAGTACCAGTAGCTGGCACATTACCAGTACCAGTAGCTGGCACATTACCAGTACCAGTAGCTGGCACATTATCAGTACCAGTAGCTGGCACATTACCAGTACCAGTAGCTGGCACATTACCAGTACCAGTAGCTGGCACATTACCAGTACCAGTAGCTGGCACATTACCAGTACCAGTAGCTGGCACATTACCAGTACCAGTAGCTGGCACATTACCAGTACCAGTAGCTGGCACATTACCAGTACCAGTAGCTGGCACATTACCAGTACCAGTAGCTGGCACATTACCAGTACCAGTAGCTGGCACATTACCAGTACCAGTAGCTGGCACATTACCAGTACCAGTAGCTGGCACATTACCAGTACCAGTAGCTGGCACATTACCAGTACCAGTAGCTGGCACATTACCAGTACCAGTAGCTGGCACATTACCAGTACCAGTAGCTGGCACATTACCAGTACCAGTAGCTGGCACATTACCAGTACCAGTAGCTGGCACATTGCTGTATGATAAACTCGAAAACATTAATATTGAATAAGGAAAAACACTAATAATGCGTTTTTTTTACCAGTGTGTCAGAATTATTCAATACAGTTCGTACCACTTACCACTGCAGGCGACTAGGTCTAATTGTGTGTGATATGTTTTGTGTCCTGTGTTCAGTATACATTTCAGTTCAGTTGTCGAGTTTCATATATTTGAGGTCATATTTCATGAATTGTGTTCAACAGTGGTAGGTAGGCAGAATCACGTGACAGCAGAGAAGCATTTATAAAAGGTGAAGATGATGGATTATCCCTAAAGAAGACCCTGAGCCAATTTAATTCTCCCTATAGAAAGACCCTGAGCCAAACGCAGCTCAACTTACACCACCCCACGGCAAAAACCTCGCGACAATGGCAGGGCGAGGCGGAGATGAGCGCGACCTTCTGCAGGGGGACTCAAGATCAAACATAGTAGTGAAAGGGGGTTAGAGGGCAGTGGGGATAGGGCAAGAATAGTTGGATGAAAATAATTTTAGTGGGAGAAAAAGGTGTTCCTCACCTTTGTATTTTTAAGTGCCATGCTTGCTACCTCTTGCTGTGTACTGAATAGTTAAATCCCTGCGTTGCCTACGTACGGCTCCTAATGTCTGCTTCACTGAATACACAACAGGTCACATCATTCGTGGGAAGTGTTTAGTAAATATTTATTTATCGGAATAAGCACTGGTTAATTAATCAACAATACGACTACCACGAATATATGGGAACCTTCTCCCTGTTCTGTTCATGTATATATATTATTATTATTATTATTATTATTATTATTTTTTCAGTTTTCTCCCTAGACCTCCATCAAGCTTAAAAAAATACTCCCAAGACCCTTTTTCAAGATAAATGTGTACATATATTTTTCGATAGAATAATGTCCCGGCCAAAGGCCGATTCCTCTTGAATTACAGGCTAGCTATCGCTCGCCAGGAAAAAAATTGACACTTAAATGGCACGAAAATCTTAATATTGACAAAGAAATGGGGTGAAAGGAAATCGCAAAATTAATGGGCCGAACGTCATAAAATCTGAAAACTATTGGGGCTAAACCTGAGGAAGACGGGGGACCAGAAAAACGACCCATCTTCCCTTAAGATTGGGTAGCATGGGCGTGGTGGGGCGAAGGACCAGTCCAGCCAGGGAAAAGGGCAGGAGTTGAGACAGGGAGGTATAATAAAGGGCAGGAGTTGAGACAGGGAGGTATAATAAAAGGGCAGGAGTTGAGACAGGGAGGTATAATAAAAGGGCAGGAGTTGAGACAGGGAGGTATAATAAAAGGGCAGGAGTTGAGACAGGGAGGTATAATAAAAGGGCAGGAGTTGAGACAGGGAGGTATAATAAAAGGGCAGGAGTTGAGACAGGGAGGTATAATAAAGGGCAGGAGTTGAGACAGGGAGGTATAATAAAAGGGCAGGAGTTGAGACAGGGAGGTATAATAAAGGGCAGGAGTTGAGACAGGGAGGTATAATAAAAGGGCAGGAGTTGAGACAGGGAGGTATAATAAAGGGCAGGAGTTGAGACAGGGAGGTATAATAAAAGGGCAGGAGTTGAGACAGGGAGGTATAATAAAGGGCAGGAGTTGAGACAGGGAGGTATAATAAAAGGGCAGGAGTTGAGACAGGGAGGTATAATAAAAGGGCAGGAGTTGAGACAGGGAGGTATAATAAAAGGGCAGGAGTTGAGACAGGGAGGTATAATAAAAGGGAAGGAGTTGAGACAGGGAGGTATAATAAAGGGCAGGAGTTGAGACAGGGAGGTATAATAAAAGGGCAGGAGTTGAGACAGGGAGGTATAATAAAAGGGCAGGAGTTGAGACAGGGAGGTATAATAAAAGGGCAGGAGTTGAGACAGGGAGGTATAATAAAAGGGAAGGAGTTGAGACAGGGAGGTATAATAAAAGGGCAGGAGTTGAGACAGGGAGGTATAATAAAAGGGCAGGAGTTGAGACAGGGAGGTATAATAAAAGGGCAGGAGTTGAGACAGGGAGGTATAATAAAAGGGCAGGAGTTGAGACAGGGAGGTATAATAAAAGGGCAGGAGTTGAGACAGGGAGGTATAATAAAAGGGCAGGAGTTGGGACAGGGAGGTATAATAAAAGGGCAGGAGTTGAGACAGGGAGGTATAATAAAGGGCAGGAGTTGAGACAGGGAGGTATAATAAAGGGAAGGAGTTGAGACAGGGAGGTATAATAAAAGGGCAGGAGTTGAGACAGGGAGGTATAATAAAAGGGCAGGAGTTGAGACAGGGAGGTATAATAATGCAGCCGAATAGTTTAGGGCAAAGATCAAGAGTTGGGACGGTGTAAGTGAGGGTGGGGCCAGAAAGGAGAGACTGGCCAATGGATGCGCTATAGAAGAAGAAGGAATAGAAGAAGACGAAGGATTAGACAATGAAGAAAAAAAAGAAGAACCAAAAATAAAGAAAAAAACAGAAAAAAAAAATAATAAAAAAAAAAATAATAATACAGAAAAAGAAGAAGAAGCGAATTGTATGTAGAGGGATCCCTAGGACATGGAATTGTATGTAGAGGGATCCCTAGTACATGGAATTGTATGTAGAGGGATCCCTAGGACATGGAATTGTATGTAGAGGGATCCCTAGTACATGGAATTGTATGTAGAGGGATCCCTAGGACATGGAATTGTATGTAGAGGGATCCCTAGGACATGGAATTGTATGTAGAGGGATCCCTAGTACATGGAATTGTATGTAGAGGGATCCCTAGGACATGGAATTGTATGTAGAGGGATCCCTAGGACATGGAATTGTATGTAGAGGGATCCCTAGTACATGGAATTGTATGTAGAGGGATCCCTAGGACATGGAATTGTATGTAGAGGGATCCCTAGTACATGGAATTGTATGTAGAGGGATCCCTAGTACATGGAATTGTATGTAGAGGGATCCCTAGTACATGGAATTGTATGTAGAGGGATCCCTAGTACATGGAATGGACGACAGAAACAAGCAAGTTGAGAGAGAGTTAAAAGGCAACTGAAATTGTGTGACAGTAAGAAGAGGATTGAGTGTGTCGGGTAATGTAATGCGACGCCGAAGAGACAGCCAGACAAACACAAGAGGCCATCACTCAACAATTATCAACGAAGCAGTGAGAGCACAAACGCACGCACCAATATTAAGGGGACCTGGGACAGTGGTTATTTTGGGGGGTCTATTTATGTATATATTAATTTATTATTTAATTTCCTCGCTTGACCTTCATCAAGGTTATAAAACACTCCCTAGAACCCTCTTCAAGATCAATTTGTAAATTTTTTCGATAGAAAAATGTACCGGCCAAAGGTCGATTCCTTCAAAAATTACAGGCTCGCTCTCGCTCGCCAGGAAAAAATCGCCACCCAAATGGCACGAAAGGTCTGAAATATTGACAAAGAAATGTGGCGAAAAGTCTTTAAATCGCCAAACTACCCTTAGCATTTCGTTACAAATAAGGTGGGTTTCTGTCATGTAATGGTGTTCCCCCCTGGGCCCATCACGGATCAGAACCCCGACCCCGGAAATGGTGTAAATGACACTCACAATACGCACATATAAACTACCTGCTACAAACACACACACACACACACACACACACACACGCACACATACATACACACACACACACACACACACACATATACATACACACACTCGCATACATAAAAACTACCTTACACACACACTCACATACGCACATAAATACTACCTTACACACCCACATACGCACATAAAAACTAGCTTCTACATACTCACATGCACACATAAAAACTACCTTTCACACACACTCACATACACACATGAAAACTACCTTCCACACACTCACATACGCACATAAAAACTACCTTCTACACACACTCACTATCTATCTATCTATTCCCTGACACCGTGATGCCCAAAGGGGTGACCATTAACGACCCGCCCCCACATACGCACTAACATACGCACACAAAAACTACCTTGTACACACTCACATAAACCTACGATCTACACACACACACACACACACACACACACACACACGGACACCTGTAGTAAAATAAAAGACAGTGATTCGGAAAAAAATGGAATGGAGAGGTAAAAAGCGTCAAGAGCTAATGAGTTTTGGTTCACAGTTCAAAGTGGAATTTAGCGTTCAGTATGTTTGCGTGTGACACCTTTATCAGATTACAAATAAATAGAAGCCGTCCAAACGACCAATTTGTTCATCCATTTCCAAGCGATTTAAACCAACTGAAATTATAGATAGGCTTTAAACTTAACCCTTTGAGACCCATGACGCTCTTTGATAGTTTGTTCTGGCTGTCTGTGGAAATTTGTATACAGCTTTGGAAGGATCTGTGGGATTTAAAAGGGTAAAAACTATCTCAATTAACCCTCTGACTTCCATATAACCT
This sequence comes from Paralithodes platypus, assembly GCA_032716605.1. NCBI lineage: Eukaryota > Metazoa > Arthropoda > Malacostraca > Decapoda > Lithodidae > Paralithodes > Paralithodes platypus. The sequence goes on from CM064529.1 coordinate 9,051,578, forward strand.
TCCTTATCTGAAGAAAATCGTCTACAAATAGCCAGAGTAAACTGTCAAAACGCGTCATAATCCTCAAGGGGTTAACCACTTATGTACCGGCGACGTCTTTATCATTATAGTCTAGCTCTATTTAGACGATTTTGTGCAGCTTAAGAAGGATCTGTGGAAGTCAAATGAATTAATTAAGGTAGTTCGAAACCTGTTAATTGTCGGAGACCCTTCGTAATCTGAATAACATAGTTTAATAGTAGCCAGAATAAAGTTAAAAGGACCGCACCGGTACATTAGGGGTTAAGTGTAGTGAAATGAATAGGAGTTTGGTGTCTCTTGTCGTGTCTTTAGGTTTATGATGATATTCTCACTGTACAGAAGATCATACATACTCGAGATATCATACGTTTAGCTTTTCAACTGTATACCAAATATCTTCGTGAATAAATCCATTTAGTAGTATGAATGAATTGTTAAAATAGTATTATTCAGTTGAAAATACTAAGCAAGATAGTGTTTAATTGTTAAGCAGAACACTTGGAATGATGGGGAATGTGGGTATGTGGGTATGTGGGTAGAGCAAGGAAGGCGGAAACGACTGGACATTTTAAGGGGAGATGGTTGGCTTTTCTGAACCCCCTTCACCCTCTGTTTAACCCCAATGGTTAAGAGATTTTAAGACGTTTGCTCCATTAGTTTGGCGATGTTATGATCTTTCATCCCATTTCATTTTAAGCTTGAAGGAGGTCTAGGGAGGAAAATATACAAAGCATAATACAAAGATAAATAAAGAAGCAAATAAATACGCCAGTTCCCCCTTAATAGTGTGCACAAGATAATGAGGCGGAAGGTACGATTAGATAAACTATTGGATTAATCTGTGTACAAACATTTGACACATTGGTAAATTGTGTTGGCATTGGATGATTGTGTACATATTGTGTTGGCATTGGATGATTGTGTACATATTGTGTTGTACATATTGTGTTGTACATATTGTGTTGTACATATTGTGTTGTACATATTGTGTTGTACATATTGTGTTGGCATTGGATGATTGTGTACATATTGTGTTGTACATATTGTGTTGTACATATTGTGTTGTACATATTGTGTTGTACATATTGTGTTGTACATATTGTGTTGGCATTGGATGATTGTGTACATATTGTGTTGTATATTGTGTTGTACATATTGTGTTGTACATATTGTGTTGTACATATTGTGTTGGCATTGGATGATTGTGTACATATTGTGTTGTACATATTGTGTTGTACATATTGTGTTGTACATATTGTGTTGTACATATTGTGTTGGCATTGGATGATTGTGTACATATTGTGTTGTACATATTGTGTTGTACATATTGTGTTGTACATATTGTGTTGTACATATTGTGTTGTACATATTGTGTTGTACATATTGTGTTGTACATATTGTGTTGTACATATTGTGTTGTACATATTGTGTTGTACATATTGTGTTGGCATGATGATTGTGTACATATTGGATTGTGTACATATTGTGTTGTACATATTGTGTTGTACATATTGTGTTGTACATATTGTGTTGTACATATTGTGTTGTACATATTGTGTTGTACATATTGTGTTGGCATTGGATGATTGTGTACATACAGTATCAGCGAGAAAGTGTGTTGAAGAGTAGAGTGGTTTCTGCTTAATTCGTTAATTGGATTAAAAACTTACATACCATTGAATTTGCTATTTAAATTCGCTGTGACGTACACTAAATTCAATAAAACAATGTTTATCTCATATGGGTATGAAGGAGACAAGATGTAAAGCTGCCTGCAACAAGTGTCTCTTCCAAAGTTGAAAGATTGATAGTCGCTATATTAAACTTTATATTTATTTACTGAACTCGAAAATTTAAAGCAATTATATAAATGTCAAAAAAGCAAAGTAGGCTCAAGTCATGTCAGACATTAGACGCGACAATGAAGTGAATTAAGATACAACAAATTATATTCTATTTATCTCAGTATTACTTATATATTTCCAGTACTTAAAGTAATTATTGAGTACCCGCCGATAAAATGCTAGCAGTCAAGAAGTGGGATGTGTGGCTAAGTGGTCATAGTATTAGGTTTGTGGTCTGACTTGTAACATGATATCAGTTAACCTCCATGAAGTTCTAAGACGCATATTGTTTCTACATTTCTGGCTATGTTTAGACGATTTTATTTTGATTAGGCAGGGTACATGGAAGTTAGATATTTAAATGAGATAGTATTCACCATTTTGATTCCCACCCATCCTTCCCAAACAGGCTGATGAGAGCCAGAACAAACTGTCAAAATGTGTTATAATCTAGAACGGGTTAACATGTGGGAGTTGTGTCTGAGTGGTTATATTATTGGGTCTGTGGTCTTACTTGTATTAAATGTGTTATAATCTAGAACGGGTTAACATATGGGAGTTGTGTCTGAGTGGTTATATTATTGGGTCTGTGGTCTTACTTGTATTAAATGTGTTATAATCTACAACGGGTTAACATGTGGGAGTTGTGTCTGAGTGGTTATATTATTGGGTCTGTGGTCTTACTTGTATTAAATCCTAAATTAATATGGAACAGTTATTGTTGGGTGTCAGTTCGTGTTGTCCTTAGTATAAATACTTCATAAATAGCCCATACCTACGAGTTAGGCTTGTGGTATGTAACGTAAATGTATAATAACCTACGAGTTAGGCTTGTGGTATGTAACGTAAATGTATAATAACCTACGAGTTAGGCTTGTGGTATGCAACGTATATGTATAATAACCTACGAGTTAGGCTTGTGGTATGTAACGTAAATGTATAATAACCTACGAGTTAGGCTTGTGGTATGCAACGTATATGTATAATAACCTACGAGTTAGGCTTGTGGTATGCAACGTAAATGTATAATAACCTACGAGTTAGGCTTGTGGTATGCAACGTAAATGTATAATAACCTACGAGTTAGGCTTGTGGTATGCAACGTATATGTATAATAACCTACGAGTTAGGCTTGTGGTATGCAACGTATATGTATAATAACCTACGAGTTAGGCTTGTGGTATGCAACGTAAATGTATAATAACATCGCCAAATGGAACATTGCAAGGGACTGGGCTTTTCAAAAAGGAGCTCCAGTCTTGACATTATTCTTGACTTACAGTGTGCTGGCTTAATAATCCAGAAGGGTTGATAACTTCTGAAGTCCTATTTTAACCAAGGAACATTGCGTGCCATCTCTTGGCAGCTACAGTTGCGACGGGCACCTCTCCAAACACCAGCAATATATTACCCTCCAGGGCCTATTGTCCGTAAGGTATCGAATCATATATCGAATATATATATATATATATATATATATATATATATATATATATATATATATATATATATATATATATATATATTGTATTGTTCACCTGTAAATAATATCAAAGAAAAACAAAAATCATATCTTTATATAGCCAGTGGTGCCCGAGTGGGTTTACGCATTATTGTGGGTGAGTGGGGTGGATCTCTTGATACAGCCCCGCCAGAGTTCAGTACCACTCAATGTGACTTAGTGAACCAGTGAATCCACCAAAGCTTTCAGATTGTCCGTCCAAATAGCCTCAGTCTCCCGCACTGTCTTTGTTTAAGAACAATAATTTGACCAGTCCATTTCCTTCCCTAATGTTCTGGTGACCACAATGGTAATTCTGGCTTGGGATTTATAACTCTGTGTGTGTGTGTGTGTGTGTGTGTGTGTGTGTGTGTGTGTGTGTGTGTGTGTGTTAATCTTTTGTTTGGTTACCCATTTTATTGGGATGTATAACTGTACGTGTGTGTGTGTACGCGCGCGCTAATCTTTTGTTTGGTTTCTCTTGTTATCATTGCCACTTACAGTATATATTGATATTACACACTTCATTTCAATATCAATATTCATATCAATATAAAAAATATTTGAAAATGAGTACTGTATGCTTAGATGTGTCGGTATCTTAAAATATATTGATTTAATCAAGCATATCTCACAAATACACGTGAGCTAATAAATATTTACATACACCCAGCCGGACTCGAACCTCTGATATACAATGGTGGTATCATTAATTTAACTGCCAAAGATTTTAGTCGAAACACGTATCCAAATGATCAAATATGATTGTTAATCGTATTCGAATAAATCAAATAAATTATGTTTAATGAACGTGATTCAACCAAAGACAAATATGTATAATATATTATGTGAATTTAAGACGTAAATCAAAAGTAGCAAACTTGAACCTTTTAACAATTCACATGAAATTAATCTCCTATCATCAAACACTAACGTCACACTTATTCAGCGGTAATGGCACATTTTCCACTCCCCAGCGAAATTTGTCTCGTTTTTATAAGTCCATTCAATGCAAATTTTCCGCCCGATTTCCTTCACAGCGACTTCCGGCTTTCACGCATTTTTATTCTCCCCTGTTGTTGTTTTCAGCGGCGTGGAAGTTGAGTATCACCGCGACACCACAAACATCAAAGGGTTCAGCATCACGGCTGCTGTTCGGGAGTGACAATATAAGAGGCTGGTGCTAATGATTCTTTGATTTGTGGAAAATATTTAAGGGGCGGCTTTTAGTTTGTTCCCTATACCTCCATCAAGCTTAAAATTACACCCCCTAAACCCCCTTTCAAGATAGATTTGTACATTTTTCGGTACAAAAATTTCCCGGCCAAAGGCCGATTCCTCTTAAATTACAGGCTCGCTATCGCTCGCCAGGATCAAATCGACACCTAAATGGCACGAATGGTCTTAAAATTGACAGAAATGGGGCTAAAGGTTTTAAAATCGCCAAACTAATAGGGAGCCCGTTCCAAAATATCAAAACTAATGAGGGTAAACATGAGGGAGAAAGGGGTCCAGAAAAAAAAAACTGTGAAAACTGCCCTTAACAATATCAAGGCGGACAGTCCCCTACCAAATTTTTTTCTACTTTTCTCTTTCTTTCCTCCTTTACTTCTCTCTGTAATTCTTCGAGACGTTTCACCTTCCCAACCTGTCTATTCCCCCTCAACATTTGTATTTGATGTTTTTCATGAGTATTGCATATTTCCTTCTTGTTTTTTTTTGTGTGTATTGTCTATGTGTTGGTCTCGGTTTTTTTTTTTTTTTTTTTTTTTGGAGGCTTTTGAAAGTATTTTAACGCGTGACGCGCAATTTTTCTTAACGTTTTGTGGATGAGAGTAAAAGTAGAGAGCGAGTGAGATATAATTACATAGATACACTGACCACACAGACCTTACGATCTCTGCGAGGTGGCCAGGACTTAATCCTAGGGGAGAGAGAGAGAGAGACTGAGAATGTGCAAAGATAACTGGGGTTCGGACAATTTAGCAAACGAAAACACTGAACAAAGCATGGTATTAACGCCTTCAAGAAACGAAGATGCCTTTCTTCCCCTATTTGTCTGGCTATCATTAGACGATTGTATTCACATTAGGATGGAGTTGTGAAAGACAGAAGCATGCTTGATGTAGTTTTAACTCCTTTAGTTCCTAGAAGGCCTTCAAGAACTGAATAAAGTCGTCTAGTGATAGCAGGAACAAACTGTTATAACGCGTCTTATTTCTGGAGGGGCTAAGTTGCAAAAACAGTGATATAGTACGGAGAGAGTAGGATCTAATGAGAAGATAGCAGCGTAAATGTAACTGGCACTTTATTATTATGAGTAAAACTATACCTGGCGTACGACAAAGTTAAAGGCATGCGTGATGGCAGCCAGATGTATTGGAAAAATATTATGAAACTATATATATATATATATATATATATATATATATATATATATATATATATATATATATATATATATATATATATATATATATATATATATATATATAATTATAATCACCTTATAAAGTCACCTCTTCATCTTTACACTGAAGAGGGTAACAGTTGTCACCGAAACTGTTTGGAGTAATTTAGTTTCGTGTGACAGTATACTGAAAGGGGTAAGATGAAGGGATAGAGCTGTGAGTAACTATAGGGGGGGGATATATTAGACCACATATCGTTTTTGTTTTTTGTTTTTGTTTTTTTATCCTGACTAGAGTATAATTATGTACTCATGTAGGAATGTTGGTGTTTTACAATAAATACTATGGGTGCTACTTGCAATTATATTTCAGGGTCAGTTACTTAAATAATTGATTATATCAACATGTGCCCAAATGCCAAAGAAACCAAATAGAAAGCAGGTAGAGGGAGGAGGATGGTTAGGTAAACTCCTTATTGTGTGGGGAAACACGTGTGACGAATAGCAAGAGGACTGGAGAATACACGGCCAGTATCAGCAAGGGGAGAGAGGCAGGGAGGGCAAGTGATGTCAGGGAGAGGGCTGAAGGGGGCAGGGAGAGCTAAGAGAGGGCAAGGGGACGGATGAGAAAGACAAGGGAATAGAAAGCAAAGTCTGAAAGAGGGCATGGGAGTGCTTTGAGGCGTTAGGGAGAGGGCAGTGTGAGGAACTGGAAAGAGGGTAGGTAGAGAAGCAGGGAGAGCTAGGAGAGGATAGAGGAAGGTAGACAGGAAGCTGAAGTAATATTGTTGGAAGGGGCTGATTGTGACAGGGAGTGCTGGATAAAGCAGAGAGAGGGGCAAGGGAGGGTTGTGAGGTATTTAGGTTGAGGTCAGGGAGCGCTGTGAGATAATTGGAGATCAGAGAGAGGGGCAAGGAGGGCTGTGAGGTGGTTAGGAAGAGAGGCAGGGAGGGCTGGAGAGGGCTAGAAGAGAAGGGCTGGAATAACGGCAGGGAGGGCTGGAGAGGGCTAGCAGAGAAGGACTGTGAGGGCTGTAATAATGGCAGGGAGGGCTGGAGAGGGCTAGAATAGAAGGGCTGTGAGGGCTGGGCTGCAAGACGGACACCGTGTTGAAGCGGGTTTATGGCCTCCATCGCTCAACAACGCACGCCAGCATTTTTCCCTTTTATCTCGCTCTTTCCCGCCGACCCCTGGGAGGCTCTTGAGGTCGGCCCTGACTTTGTTTTATTGGGTTTCCCCTCCACTTTCTTCCTTTTTTTACACTTTTCGCCGTTTTCTTTTTTTCCCCCACCCCGCCAGCCACATGTAAAATCCATTTTTGCAACGCGTAGCTTTCCTCGGTGCCAGAGAAGAAGGATAACATTTGTCAACGGTTTTATGGTATCGGCTAAGGAAAAACAAAAACTAGTCTTAAAGATGAAAGCCAGTACAATCAGGAGCATAAAAGTATGGTGGTTTTCAAGGTTTGAGACATATCTTCCGTTTTACATTGTCTTCTATATAATATTACCACTATTACAGATTTAGGTACATTCAGTCCTCATAATACAGCTCAAGAACAAACAAAAATACGATAGCGAGATATAGTAAGAAATAATATAAACATAATAAAATTAATACCTGCCAAACAATGGAAAAATAAGCTGATTGTGCAGTACAAATTCAGCTGACAAGTTGTACAACTTGTCAGCTGAAAACATGAATCCAAAGAATGACAAAGGAGGTAGAAACAAATGTACAGTAAAACCAGAAAGACTGACGGATATTCCGGTTGAGATCAAATATCATAAATGGAAAGGGAATATATATATATAGATAGATAGATAGAGAGATAGATAGATAGAGAGAGAGAGAGAGAGAGAGAGAGAGAGAGAGAGAGAGAGAGAGAGAGAGAGAGAGAGACTAAAATCAGAAGGCAAAAATAGCTTAATGTTTAATACGGATTGGATTCATGCACACGACAATAATGAGGGCTAATGAGAGTTATAAGAAAGGTTGCAAAAAAGAAATAATGTCGTGGGAATAATATGATAATATGAGAGAGAGAGAGAGAGAGAGAGAGAGAGGGGGGGGGAGAGGGAAGTGCACGAGTAGAGGGAGATAAAGTTAGATAACGCTGTGCCTCGACGCTCATCTTCAAACCTCTAGCCTTTGGAGCTTGTGGTGTGTGTTCATTGATTTACATACAGTAGACTATTAAATGTTAGAAAAAGAAGGACCAAATAAAGGCCTCATGAGGGTAGATAATTGAAGCAGAACAGAATGACACTTATTATTACAACTGATATATGGTAATTAAGTATGATGGAAATGAGAAAATCCTGCAAATTATTAAATATTAGCATAGTTCTTCAACAATGAATATACTAACTACTGTAGTATAGACAATAGTTTCCGCAAGTCAATATTCAATGACTTTTTAAAATGGCAGTTATGATATCTTACTTTGAAATCGGCGAAATGTTTGAGAGGATAATGGTCGAGGGGGATTTCTGATAATGTAGTACTCAATATATTTTAAATGGCCAAATCAGTCCATCTATGGCAAAAAACACGCAAATAAGTGGCAGATCCGTAGTCAGAGTAAGTTATTCTTATAATTCCGTAAATAAACATAATTGCAATGATAACGAAAATTAATTTATATATTTTCCACCACCTACGAACAAGATCTGGAAATCCTCCTTATGCAAATCCTTAACCACATTCCCGTAGCCTATATTGCTCAAGCTTCGGTGTTTTCTTTGGGATATGAAGAGTAATAAAGCGAGGTCAAAACAGGCCTTGTAACTTTTTCTTTATGTTTTTTTTATTGAAGTTTATTGGCCCTCCATAAACTGGTGGAGATTGTCCGGTTAAATATTCAGTATGCAAACAAGAGTGACGTCTTGCCGGAGGAATTTTACAGCCATATTCATTGTGGTTTGCACGCTACGATCTAAGGAGTATACATATATATATATATATATTATGTATATGTATGTAAATAAAGCTTCTGTATAATGGAATATGAGTCTTCTAGAAGAAGAAGAAGAAATCGATATTTAAAGTTTATTATATATATAATGGAATGTTGATTATATAGAATGTTTAATTTCTTACTATGCGATAGTTACGGTAAATTCAAAGTGTTCATGAGTGCCTTGTTGAGTTGTTAGTGTAGTCTGTGTGTCTTCCTTTCTGACCTTTGATTATCGTGTTTGTTCTAGTAATGCTAACTACTATAGCTAGCGCCATTGAATTTGACAATAATCTGGAGCCCATAACTTCTTATAACTCAATATGAATGAAAGCAATCCGGCTGACATTTCTATCATTTGGGAAGAGTCCACCAGGAATTAGGTGAAGAAATTTACAGCCAGTTTGCTCAAGATCATTTTGAGTTACGAAGAGGTCGGGGATCGAGATAATTGTCAAGTTCGTTGGCGCTACCTATAACACTATTACCAGCTATTACTACTTCCAGCAGATACTATAACTAGTTATTTACGCTTTAGAGAATCCGTTTAATTAGAAAGGAATATATATATATATATATATATATATATATATATATATATATATATATATATATATATATATATACCTGTATATATATATATAGCCATCCATGCATTTGTCTCTACGGTCCTCCATATTTTTTAAATAAGCTCATCAACCCATCCATCCATATCTATATCCAGCTATCCCTCTATAAACCCCTATATTGTTTCTCTAATTTACTCCTAAATCCATCCATATGTCCTTGCGTTCATCCTTTCCCTTGACAATTCACCCATTCATCCACCTCCAATTCCTCCGTCTCTTCTCCCAGACTTGTCTTCTACCTAACAAAACAACCGTCAAACATATCGTTCATCCATTCATCTCTATCTGTACCCATGCATCCCTCAATCCTCTCCACCCTCCCATTATTTTTAACATCGTTCTTAACACCAATAACCCCCGAAATGAAATTAAGGAAAGCATGTGATCCTCCCAGGATTCGAACCCAGGACACCAAATACCGAACCTACAAGCTCTAACCATTACACCATCACCCCCGAACGTCCTCTCCTTCTTCTTCTCCCCACACAGAGCCCAACCCCCCTGGCCCCATAAACCATAATGCAGGGTTTGATTAATATATATCCGAGCGACGTCCTATCTCTCCAGGGGGAAATTCTCAGGACGTGCCATAAAGAGTTTATGATAGTAAACTTGCTGCGCCGGTGGGAGAGGAGGAGGGGGTCAGGGGGGTGTAGTGGTGGGGACGAGGTTGTGGTGGTTGTTGTATTTTCGTTCCGAGTATTAACCTTCACCCAGACCAGTGCCATCCACAATAAAGTGTGAGGTCTGAGTAGCAATGTTAATTCTGGTATGTATAGTTGGTGCCGCCCTCGCTCTCTCTGTATTACCGGCGACGACAGGGCCGCGAGATGAACCCAGGTCCAGTTCACTTTATACAACCCACTTCTCACCATTCGTATATATGCCCACTTATTGTAGTCAGCCTAATTAAGGGGGGATCGCTGTATTTATTTGTTTGTTTATTTATGTATTTAATTTACATTTTAGTTTCCTCCCTAGACCTCCGTCAAGATTTATAAAAACACCCCAAGACAAGCTCGTACATTTGTTTTATAGAAAACTGTCCCGGCCGAACGCCGGTTCCTGTTATAGTACAGGCTTGCTGTCGGTCGCCAGACTAAAATATACATCTAAACTGCATGAAAACATGGCAAAAAATGTGTCGAAAGATCTTATAACCCCGAAACTAATGTGGCAAACGTCTGAAAATCTCAGAATGAATGGGGATAATCATGAGGGAGAAGGGGATCCAGAAAAGGAACTACCTTCCCTTAAATGTAACCTATTCTAGTCTAGTCTAATTCGCCCTATTCTGTATCTCTGCTTATGTGTTATATAATATTCGCCCTATTCTGTATCTCTGCTTATGTGTTATATAATATATTCGCCCTATTCTGTATCTCTGTTTATGTGTTATATAATATCTCAAATGCTTTCGAGCCTGTATATAATTTTCATAACTTCAATTGGATGGGTAAATATTATAGTTTCCTTCATCCTATGGCTTAGACTGCTTTAAACTTCGTGTGTCCAGGCATTTTGACCCCAACGTCCCTTGAATTTGGCTCTGTCACTCTTTTGGCTTTGGGGGAGACTCTTGTTGCAGACAGCCTGCCTTTTGTCTCTTTCATACACATTGAAAAAGAAAGAAAATAAACTATACACATTTTGATATGTATCGAACCCAAACGAGATGAAGTAGTGTTATGTGATATCTTAAATACTTTCGAGCCTGTATATAATGTTCATAGCTTCAAATGGATGGGTAAATATTATCGTTTCCTTCATCCTCTTACTTAGACTACTTTAAACTTAGTGTATCCAGGCATTTTGACCCCAACGTCCCTTGAATTTGGCTCTGTCACTCTTTTGGCTTTGGGGGAGACACTCCTTACAGACAGCCTGCCTTTTTTCTCCTTCATACACATTGAGACAAATTAAGAAAACAATTATATGCACTTGTTTGAATTTGTATAGAACCCAAACGAAATGAAATCGTGTTATATTTCAAATACTTTCGAGCCTGTATAATAAAAGGTTCATAGCTGGTAATGGCCGGGTAAACCGTATAGTTTGTGTGAGTATAGTCCTGGACAGAAGCGAGTTACCCAAAATAATTCGGTGATCCGCGAAGGTCTGGATGAGGCCGGTATAGCTCGCTCGGCATCTTACCACCGGCCCCAATCTCACCTTCCCTCCGCCACCCAATGAACTGTAATGCCCGGGAGATCCTTTGTATGCTAACACGGGATTGTTGTTTGAACGTGGGGCCGCTCGTTGGTGCAGGGATGAGCAGAATTGGCCCTCTCACTATCTTGCCACCTTACTGCCATTACCCATGTTAACTTGGGCTTACGTCCCTGCCCCCCTCATCTCCAGGTCCTCTCTCCTTCCCCCAGGGGGCTCGTCATCCCCCCCCCCCCTCCCCCCACACACACCTGATATTCTCGGGTACTCGTCGTTCCCGTACTAACGGAGGAATAGCCAGACTTGGCCCAAACTTGCTTGCCTCTGTATGTGTGCGTGTTTATACAATTGGATTCAAGATGAGGTAATTTGGTGTGGCCTGGCTTCTTGATATTTGGTGAAGGCAGAGAGAGAGAGAGAGAGAGAGAGAAGACAAACTTTTGTTATGTATTTTACACCAAACACCTTCCAAAGAAATTAATGAAAGTAAGTATTTGATCCACCGGGATTCGAACCTGGCTTACCACATACAGATTTTAAACACTCTAACCATTACATCATCAAGGCAGGCGACAATAGAAGTAAGAAACAAATATACTTGGCGAGATGTTTCCAAGGCAATATCAGAATCCCTATGTTGTATACACCGTCCGATTGCCACAAATCTGGGAATGTCCGGCATGGGGGAAAGACAATGACTGGTGTCCGGGGGAGACATTAGGTAGCATGGATGTCCAGTCTCCAACATTGGTCCAATACTTCCAGGTCCGCGCAAGATAGACTCTTTACTTTCTTGTAGATGGTCCGTATTGCCGGCGAGAAATTACCACTTGCTTCTTCAAAATTATTCGTATGTTGATAGAGTGGCATCTTAGGTTATCAGCATGTAGTCAAATTCTTATAAACCATTGCGGTGACACAAAATCTAGTTATCGGTGTCTCTAGTGTGATGAATAACTGCTATGATGTGTCACCGGAAAAGAACAGTCGTAAGGGCGAAAACTGGTGGCCCGAACTGTTCCTTGTGCCCACCCTTCCTCCAGACGGCCGAGGCAGCCACGGTCCATGCTGTTATCTCAGTCGATATTTTCCCTCTCTCCAACAATTTAGTTTGAGACCCGTCATTTGTAACGTATCTGTGACGCTCTCCAGGTGATTGTGAGACTAATAACACATATAACAAAGCCACTCCAACAGCTACCTCTCTCTCCATCACCCCTTCTCCCTTCTCTACACTCTTCAAAAAATAGGAAAAGTAGAAAGTAGCTACGAGGTGCCGTTGTGAAGGCTTATCCCTCAATACCTTCACCTGACCTGACACCTCTTGTCATGTCTGGTAATGTAACGCCGCTTTGTGTCATATCATTATATGCAGGTAGCCCCTTCACTAATGTCAAACCTAATCCATATTCAGGTAGCCCCTTCACTAATGTCAAACCTAATCCATATTTGTCTACACCACATCAAATAGGAGATATCATCATTCAAGGGGACAGTGGCTATTTTGGGGATCTATATATTCATTATTTGTTTAGTTTCCTCCCTAGACCTCAATCAAACTTTAAAAACATCCATTAGATTCCCCTACTAGATTAATGTGTACATTTTTCGGTAGAAAAATGTCACGGCCGAAGGCCGGTTCCTCCACAATAACAGGCTACCTGTCGCTCGCCAGGAAAAAATTGACACCTAAAGGGCACGCAAGGTCTCAATATTGACACAGAAATGGGTCGAAAGGTCTTAAAATAAACAAACTAATGGAGCAAACGTCTTAAAATCTCAAAACTAATGGGGATAATCATGAAGAAGAAAGGGGACCAGAAAAACGTCCCATGTCCCCTTACAGTAAGTGAAGTAGATCTAGTGTGATAGCCCCTAAATCTATCGCCGGGTGACCATGGTAATTATAGAGCGAGGGAGACGGTGGTGAAGTATTGTAATTGGTTGAAGGTAAACACTGGATATGCCAACAATGTAAGGCAGCCACCCAAGACTCCTCATTATCCCTCCTACTTCACTGGCTCAGGCTCTCTCTCTCTCTCTCTCTCTCTCTCTCTCTCTCTCTCTCTCTCTCTCTCTCTCTCTCTCTCTCTCTCTCTCTCTCTCTCTCTCTCTCTCTCTCTCTCTCTCTCTCTCTCTCTCTCTCTCTCACACGTTTGTTTTACATATGTGCGTCTGTACATACTGTATGTGTGCATATAGATATAATGTGTGTACTATTTATATGTGTGTGTGTAAATGGGTACGTCAGTATGTTTTCTTGTTCGTAAGAATGTATGTTCGTTGGGCAGTATATAACGTATAGCTAGTTATGCATACATGCATGTATCTACAATATACAGGTAAATATGAACAAGTATATAATAGTATGCTACATATAATTGTGTATGACGTATTCACCTAACTTTATAAATATGTAAGTGTTTTCGTATCTAAAGTTTTAATTTTCACATGCAGAATGAGTTTGTAGAATATTACGTAATCGATTTTAAAGTTCATTAGCATTTTCCCATATTCATTCTATTATCTTAAGTATTTGAATTGATTTACTAAATACAATTTGTAAATATCACCTTCATATATTACTAGAAATTAATATTATGTCCTTGCCTAACACTCTTCAAATCTCTGTTGCTACAATACTGTAACGTATTATCATCCTTATACAAAGTAGGCAATATATATTAAAAAGGTGTACCAAGTGACTTCACCTCGCATATAAATTCAATGAAATATCTACTCTCTTGGGAGCGTTTAAAATCACTGAAGCTATATTCGTTAGACCGAAGAAGGGAACGAATAATATACACGTGGAAAATCGTGAAGGGTTTAGTACCAAGTCTACAGACCCCGATAGTCATGAAGTTCAGTGAATGTGATATTACCTCAATGAAAAATCGGGGCGGTAAAGTCTAGTTGCGAGAGGCATGGTTATCGCATAAAGGACCACGTCTCCTCAACAGGCTTCCACGGTGATCCGAGACATGAGGGGCGTCTCTTTAGATAATTTCAAGAGAACCCTCGATGTCGAACTGCAAAAGGTGGCAGATGAGCCCAACTTCGCATGGGAACGTTCCGCCCCTTTGAACAGTCTGCTGCACCAAATCATATATTTTGAACAATATCCCCCAACACTTGAATAAGGGTTATAACATTATTATGTACCATACACATACACGGGATTTATAGTATATACTGTATAACTGTTCATCAAACAAATATATGTGTGGTATATTATTTCAAGTCCCTTCTCCAGTGTTCGAAACCTAATAGTCTAGCCAAACGATAGGATATGCCAACACCCAAAAACCATTTGACCCCATTACTTGCAGATTTCCAGAACTTGATATATCTGGAATTATCAGTATGTAACTTCATATTCACATGTGCATAATCATTCATTACACAACACAGAACAAACATATATATAAGCGTGACTTGAAGTATTCTATATATCACAGTGTACATGTACCAACTTATGTGAAGTGGTATGTTATGTGATTGTAAAGTTTCATTGATATACATCTAGCAACTCACTGCTTTCATTCCTTGCTTCTGAATGAAAAAAAAACCGTTCAGAGAGAGAGTGAGAAAGAGACTGAATACGTGTGAGAGAGAGCCGTCAGTGTCCAGGGTGAGAGAGACAGAGAGAGAGTCACGGAGGGGTGTGAGGGTTATAGAGGGGTGACGGAGGGGGTGTGAGGGTAGTAGGGGGTGAGGGAGGGGGTGTGAGGGTTACAGAGGGGGTGTGAGAGTAGTAGGGGGTGAGGGAGGGGGGGGTGAGGGTAGTATGGGGGGGGGGGGGGGGGGTGACGTTGACAAAACTGACAATCCGAACACCTTCAGGCTTGATAAAACAGCAAAAATAAGGAAGGGCGTCGAGGGGAAAACAAAAAGCGGGACCCAGCAGACAAAACGGTGTAGGGGCCATGAACGGGCGCCTATACAAAGCACACCATCACTACCACCACCACCCTCTTTTTTAACGACATCTTAACACCCATACATACGGGAGGCCTCTTCTTCACCACCCAACTCACACGCCCATCTCACCCAAAAACTACTATTAATTAAGCTGTGTGATTGTAAGTTTGTTTTTGCATTACCTGTTGCTTAAATTGGATGATGTTTTAGATGATTTAGCTTACATTTGGAATGATATGACGGCGAGCTTCATAATAAGCTGGGTTGGACAGGTAACGGTGTTGCATTTTGATCGACAAGAGTATCACTTTCGCGCGGCGATTAACCTTTGTCATATGGGTAACCTCCGACTCAAACCACAGCCGGGCCACCAAGGATCATACTGGCGTTCTTCTGCCTTAGGAGGATCGACCTTAGCGACACTACCTATTACGTGATCACGGTTTAAGACGGAGTCACAGGAACTTTAATTTTGGCTGATGTTTTTAAAGCTTTTAAATTCAAGTTTTATATAGCCCGAGCCCTTAAGGGGAGATCTCCACTTGAGGGATTTTTTTCTGGGTCCCTTTCTCCCTCATGTTTAGCCCCATTGATATTGAGATTTTAAGACGTTCGCCCAATTAGTTTGACGATTTTAAGAAATTTCGCCCCATTTATGTCACTTTTAAGATTTGTCGTGCCATTTAGGTGTCGATTTTTTCCTGGCGAGCGATAGCGAGCCTGTAATTTAAGAGGAACCGGCCTTCGGCCGGGACATTTTTTACCGAAAAATGTACAAATTTATCTTGAAAGGGGGTCAAGGGGGTATAATTTCAAGCTTGATGGAAGTCTAGGAAACGCACTAAATACCTCCCCTTAAACCATTCAGTACGGGTGATGTTCTCTTAAATATATTATTCCTACTGTTAGACGATGCTATTTAGTTTATGAAGAACCTCTAGCAATTAGAAGGCCACACAATACCTCAATGAACCTTTTTTGACTACCATATTCCCTTCCTAAGCTGCATAAAATTGTATAAATATGGCTACAATAAAATAGAAGAGGCGTCCCCCTCTCTGAAAGGGTTAATAAAATATATTCGTAGTCTAGTTGCCCATAATAATTTAACATGACATTCGAAATATCGGAAAGATACAAATGTCAATCGAAAAAAAAAAAAACGCTCGTGTGACTTAACTTTTTGTTTGTTCTTTCCTTTATCAGCATCAAGGTACAGTAGATACATAGGATTGCTTCTTCTGGTATATTTTCTCGTCAACTCTGACATATACAGTTTATAAGCATTGTGTCATCTGAAATACATTACCCTCAGTCAAGTTCCAAAACCAATGCAAAATAATCTAAATTTATTAATATAATTTATAATTTATTTTATTATTATTATTTTTTAGTTTCTCTTATTATTATTATTTTATTTTTATTTATATCTTATATAATGGTATGAGAGATTGTAGCGAGTACCAAACTGCGTGTCGCCGTCGCCAACTGTTTATGGAGGTGGCGTAGACCCAGGTGACCGGAGGTGACGCCGGGTGGGACCCATTATAATGGCATCTTATGGCCTGGTAATTAATTATTGTTCGGCGACCCATCGTCTTTAATAGTCGGTGCCGTGACTCGACATGATTCACCCCACCAGAGGCCCGCTGCTTTCAAGATGACTTGTTTTTTATTTTGTTTCTGGTGTTATAATATCGCATTCATCTTTTCTTTATTGACTGTTTGGGCTTGGCGATTGTTGTCGTGTTGTCGAAAGGTTTGTATTGTTTTCTGACCCGTTAGTCGAAGGTCGGGAGGAGGGGGAACTTTTATTACGGGTTGGTATTCTGTTACAAGGCTAACGGGGATGACATTCCGGCGTGAGAGAGGGCGAGAGCAATAGGGAGGGAGAGCGCAAGTGTTTGGGGGACCGAACTGGGAGATCTGTCACAAATTTCAGTTTCACCTTCCACCAACTGACCCGTTCCCGTATTCCGAACTATGCAGACTAGCGAAGCGAATTGGTTCTTACTTTATTGTAGGTTGACTGTTGTTATTTTATTCCGACAGCTACCGGGCGATGTTACTGTATTTACATTGTTTTGGTCAATGAATAAATAATGACGTCCCCGTTTAACTCTTTGAAGATTGTGACTCATTTGGACAGTTTATTCTAGCTATCATTAGACGATTGTATACAGTTATAGAAGGATCTGTGGGAATGGTAAGGATAAAGCCTATCTCAGTTAACCCTCGGACTTCCATAGACCTTTCCTAATCTGAATATCTTCGTTTAATAATAGCCATAAAACAGAAAGAAATGCGTATTGGATCTTGTAAGGGTTAATAATTTAGTGTCTGTTAGGTTTATCTGGTATTCTTCCTGCCGCTATATGAATGTCGTTAACCATAAAAGGAGATCGTGAAGGCAAAGGTTCATTACATTCAGCAGAGAAGGGAAGTAGTAGTGCTCAAAGAAGGATGAGCTAAATAATTCAATATAATATTATGATGAACTAACGAATAATCTAACCATTATTAACAAAGATGAATGTAGTGAAGTGTTTGTGGTGTAGCATAGTTCACTATTGTTTATTTTTTGTTTTTTTAACCCGGCGAGAAAGAGAGATATATATATATATATATATATATATATATATATATATATATATATATATATATATATATATATATATATATATATATATATTGGGCTAAGTGAGATAGTTTTAAACTTTTAATCCTATTAATTTCTGGAGTCCTATATTAAATTGAATAAAATCGTCTACTAGTAGCCAGAATGATGTTACATAGACGGCACCAGTACTGAACGGATTAACATTATTTGTGTCTCCGGTTGTCCTTGCTGCATGTTATATATGTGTTTATCATGCACCATCAATTGTCCTCAAGTTACGCCCGTCATATTGACAGCCACACATGCCATATTATTTACGTTCTTCTGACAGCCAGCAGGGTTCGCAGTCTTATACATCATCCACTATTTGTTATTGAACTGAGGCCAACATACTTAGCCATAGTAATGTACGAGGTCGATTTACTTCCACTTATTTTGGCTATCAGCAGACGATATTATTTAGTTTCGGAAGGAATTGTGAGAGTCCGAGGGTTAATTGAAATATTTTGTATATGTTTTAATTCTTAGAGGGCCTTCCAAAGCAGAGCATAATAAAGAGCAAAGTGAATAATGCGTCATCGTACACTGAAATGTTTAATATAACTTTTTAAATTGTCGTTTTTATGGTAGTTATTGTATTTGCATAGATTTCGTAGTTTTTGTTTTTCTTTGTCTACTGCCATCACATTGACTCGAACATTGGAACGAAATCTAAAATTGAAATATAATAGAATTCAGTGTCTTTAAAGATGGCTAAATGTATTTAATGTTTTTAAAATGCAAATTCTGATTAGACTTGTCTAAGACATAACTAGTTTAATTTAGTTTAACATAGTTTTTATTATGTTTTGATGTTTTCATATAGGCCTAACCATGTATCTTTTGTCCGCGAAATACCTCTCTATGTTATATTGGCAGGCATTGTTTTTTTTATTTCATGTAGTTGAATACACCTAACTTATCCGAAAAGTATTAATTACCCCTTTAAAAAAAAAAAAAAAAGTTGCCCAAACATAGTGTTCAACTCTTACTTTTATATCCTTTTGATCGTCTTCCTTAAAATTAACATATGGAAAAATCGACACCTACTGTAAATAGCACGAAAGGTCTTAATATTGACAAAGAAATGGGGCGGAAGGTCTTCAAATCGACAAACTAATGGGGTGAACGTCTTAAAGTCTGAAAACTAATGGTACTAAACATGAGGGAGAAGGGGGACCAGAAAAAGGTCCATCTTCCCTTAACGTAATTTGTGACTACGGCTGTACGGGGTCAGTGTAGGGCGTGGCAGGTAGGCAGAGGAGCCCCACATGATAAAGTGCCCATATAAATCTACCTTTGGGTGACCTCCTGCCGATAACTGGAAGGCGCGTTGGATAACCGGGTCATCATCCTAAGTCCACGTTTTTTTTTTTTTTTTTTTTTTTTTTTTTTTCCCGTGCAACCGGGAAGAGACGTTTTATATAGAGTTATAGATGTTAATGTTCATGGGTTTGGCGTACTTATTTGGAACAGGGTATAGTCACGGGCTATTCGACACACATGAAGACTGTCAAGGGAAAGTGATAGAAACTAAATATTACACTGTTAATACACAAGGTTGTCGGCGGTATATTGATTTTGATTGTCCAGAGAGAGTATATCGCTATGTGGAACAGCCTTCCCTGAGCCCCATAGATGAGCCCTCTTCATCACCCGATTAACCTCAACCTTTACTGAATTAGGTTGAGCCTACGTTTACCTGATTTATTTGTTGAAGTATATTGATATTTACTTTCCACTATATACAATACATCTTAAAATATATCTTCCCTTGTTATTGAACCTTGGCCCTAAATCATTTCGCATCTGAAAATATGGAGGAGTATATATTTTTCCGACAGTTCATAAGTTGGTCGTGTATCTTGGTGTGTTTATTTAACCCCTTCAGTACCGGCGACGCCTTTTTAATCTCATTCTAGCTATATTTAGACAATTTGTTTGCAGTTTACGAAGGATCTGCCTTGCTAAAAAGGGTTAAGTGAGATAGTTCGAACCCTGTTGATTGCTGGAGGCCCTTTTTAAACTAAATAAAATAAATACAGTTAAAAGGACGGCACCAGTACAGAAGGGCTTACAAACGGAGCGGAATTTTGGCCATACATATCAGGTGTTCAAATCAAAACAAGCCCCAACGAGCACGACACTTTTGCTTTTAAATAGGTGTCAGTTGGATGTGAGAATTAGATTTGTTATGGGCGGAGGGAGAGGGCCGTGTGTCGCTGATACTAGTTCGTAATTGTACTTTATGTCCCTCCCTCTTGGTGTGTGCCGGGTCTTTACCGGAGTATTAACCCTTTCTGTAACGTCGCCGCCTTTTAAAACTCTTTCAGCACCAATGCCATCCTTTTCATTCTTATTAAGGCCACTGTTGGACGATTTTATTAAGTTTGAAAAGGGTCTCCAACAATTAACAGGCTTCGAACTATTTAACTTAACAATTAATATTACCACAGATCTTTCTTAATCCTTTTAGTGCCGGTGCCATCCTTTTAATTCTATTCTGGCTACTGTTAGACGACTGTGTCCAGTTTTATAAGGGCCTCCACCAATGATCAGGCTTCGAACTATCTTGCTTAACCATTTTGACTACCACAGATCCTTCTTAAACTGCACAAAATCGTCTATATACTGTATAGGTAGAATAACATTAAAATTACTTCGCCGGTACAGAATGGGTTAATTTTACTGTTGTAAATATTGAGCGATTCCATGCGAATGAAGAGGTACAGTATATAATAACAGAAAGAAAGAAAATATATAAATACAATTAAAACAATATAATAATTATCGGTAAAGAAAGAAAGAAAGGGCAAGTGTTTTTGGTGCCCCCTGTATACGGCGTTACAATCACGGGTTCCTGCAACCTTCCCGTAGGTCGTCATAATAGTGTCGCGACTCCATAAATCTAGACCTGTGGCCAAATACTGTGGCGCCCTCCGTGATGGTCAGTTACGCTGTCTTGTAATACCCACAGTACAGTCAACATAATAAGTTCTCACAATGGCCCACTCCAGACAATATTCTGTATAGAGTCGCGGTTATGAATATAACCTCGAGTCCAATTCATTGTTGGACTAAGTTCACTATAATCAGTTTTGTTGATAGAGAAAGTATGTGGAAAGAACTGAGAATATACGGAGTAGATGGCAAGTTGCTGAAAGCAGTGAAGAGCATATATGAGGGTGTAAATGCGTCAGTAAGTGTGGAGAATGAACAGAGCGAGTTCTTTTATCTGAATGTTGGGTTAAAGCAAGGGTGTGTGATGTCCCAATGGTTGTTCAATATATACATATGGATGCAATCATGAAAAAATACAAGGAAGAGCAGTGAATGTTGGTGTAGCCACAGAGTGTGAGGTGAGGTAGAATGTGACTTCAGACTATGGAGAATATCAGCTCATTTAAGTATTTGGGCAGTGTGTTGAGTAAAGATGGGAGTATGGATGAAGAAGGGCGGGAGAGGGTGCAACAGGGGGAAGAGGGTTGTGGGACCGCTGAAAGCAGCAACAAGAAATAGGGTGGTCAGCATGGAAGTAAAGAAGTCCTTGCATGACAGTGTGCTAATCCCGACATTGACTTAAGGGAGCGAAGCATAGACGTTGGTGGAGAGACTCAAACCAGGAGTGAGAGGGGTGGAAATGAGTTACTTGAGAAGTGCGTGCGGAGTTACATGGAGGGATAGACAGACGAATTAGTTAGTACGAGAGAGGTGTGGTGTGGATGTAGCTGTGCTGGAAAGTTTGAAAAGGACCACCTTGAGATGGATCGGCCATGTGGAACGTATTGGAAATGACTCAAATGAGAAAATTACTAAGAGAGTGTACGAGAGTGAGGTGGAAGGACA
The DNA here is from genome assembly GCA_032716605.1 of Paralithodes platypus. Classification (NCBI taxonomy): domain Eukaryota; kingdom Metazoa; phylum Arthropoda; class Malacostraca; order Decapoda; family Lithodidae; genus Paralithodes; species Paralithodes platypus. Next base: position 9,073,541 of record CM064529.1, read on the forward strand.
GAGAGGGAGGTAGACCGAGTGAGAGGTGCAAGGGGAGGTGTGGTGGAGTGGTCTTGCCACTGGCCTGGTAATCCAAAGGTCCCGGGTTCAAATCCCGATGTATCAATGGGAAGATATTATTGGGATGGAATTTGTGCTGTACCTAGTATCAGTGCATTACCACAAGCCCACCGAAACGTCAATAAAATACCCTCATTGTTCCCTGATTAAATAGCACTGTATGAATATTCCCATATTCAAAATATGCTATAGGGGTGCAATGCCTGGTGAGTTATCTGCTCAACAGGTGGCGTTGTGTGTGTGTAAGTCTGAGAGTCCGAGTGTAGGGGGTGAGACAGTGAAGCACGGGAACGAGATGGCTTCAGAGATGGGGTCGTTTCGGGCCATGAGTGAGCACCGTGCCTCATGTGAAGGCAAGATTGCAGGTGCTCGTTGTACTCTACGTGCTTCACATGTCTCACTCCCTAGACTGGAACAAGACCTCACGGGCTTCACTGTTCATTGTAAAGCGGTGAATGTTAAGGCTCTCAGCCTATGCCCGAGAGGAAGTAAGTTGGAATATAGAAAAAAAAAAAAAAAAAAAAAAAAAAAGGATGGAGTTAAGAAGTATATGAGCGAAAGCGGTGCTGGATGGGAAGAGAGGCATTGACTGACTGGGGACAGAGGTGCATGGGGCGTTTCGTTCGTGGCCACCCCTTCGGGAATCTCGGCGTCCGGCAATAGATAGATAGATAGGTGTACGAAACTTCAGAATCAAAAGAAAAAAATAATACAAGATAATAATAATAAAGATAATGATAATAATAATGCCCTCTCACTCTCTTTATTCTCTGTCTCTCTCTCTCTCACTCTCTCTCTCTCTCTCTCTCTCTCTCAGTTGACTATCTCCTTCTGTAGTAGTGTTGTACTGGAGCCGCCAGTAACCATGACGTAGGGTCCCCCCAGCCGTCACTACCTGTCCCCCTCACCTTCATTAAGACCATGTCACACGAGCGCTTTTTCTGGCAATATTCGATGAGAAAGTTTTTTCTCCTACTGTATTTTGGTATCCTCGCATTGGAATCGAAAACTAGACTGACTTTATTTGAATTTAAGAGATGGCAATATTATACAACTTTAATTCAGAAGATGACAGATTACAATTGCTCGTAAAAATAGACGGAATAATCCCTCGTGTGACACCGATTTTAGTCCCCTGTAGCCCCCAGCATTTCCCTATATGACAACTATGGCCTCGCTAAGATTGGTCGCTCATCAATTGGGCCCGGGCCACATCAGTATATTATATTAAGTACTTGGGACTCGGCCGGGGGCTCTCGTATTAACAACCGTCTTCGGGGAGAGTTACATCATTATCTTTACATCAGCCCCAATTAAAGATAGTAGAGAGATCAGAAGATGGTGTTTTATGGCCTCCTTACGTGAGTTTTGGAGTTCCTGCTGTGAGTGATGTATTACATGAATTATGAGGCATGAAAACCTGAACAATTCCACTGATACACAAACCGAATGCGCTGCGAGGTCTCCCAAATGGTGTCTTAAGATGTTCCAAGGGGTCCAATTCCTTTTACCCAAGGTGTGTACTGATATCCTGTGATCTCCCTCCTGTCGCTGCCACCCACTCTCCCGTCCCGATAATATCAGGGCCACGGGAGCTGACAGGCGCCTCATACCTTCTACACCAGCGCCTTCTGCAGTAGTTCTCAGTTACCTGAACGTTTAAGCCAAAATCATGAGTACCCTTGAAAAGTCTGCAATTATGCTTTAGTGCAATCATATAAACAAGATTCCCAAAGCACTGAAGCACTCTAATCTACGCGCTGTAACGGGGCCGGATCTGCTAATTGGGTAATATGAACGACCCTCAATGAGACCAGAATTGCACTCGTAAACATTTGAGTCTCTATAACACCCAGGCCATTATTTACATCGCCGGTAATATATAACCCAACACTATGGCTCATTTTCAGCCATTGTAGCCCACTAAGGTCGCTCGGCCCTGTACCGCGGGGATCAAAATATATCATAATAAACTTGATGGATAAAGTGGAGGCTGTCACGTCGGCCACCCCGCTATACCGACCCTCCTCCCGGGGAAGGTACCAGGGTCATCAAATCAAGTCTGCTAGATAGTAAATAAATGTTGGCTGTCAGTAGACGATTATATACAGCTAAGGCAGGATTTATGGTAATTACAGTAATAAAGACTATCTTAAATTACCCTCTGACTTCCATATGCCTTCCCTAAGCTGAATAAATAGACTACCTAGAGGGGACACTTGTGAGAACGCGTACCCCCGCCTACACTGGAAGATGTATTCGCTCTACCAATCTCCTCTTTAAAATTAATCACTTCGTCCTTGCCTCATATCCTACATACCCCCCAACTTTCATGAAAATCGGTTCGTAGCTTTTGTAGAAATCTTGATTACAGACAAACACCCCTCTCTCTCTCTCTCTCTCCCACTCTTCTATATTCTTTGAATATGCTTATTTCTTGTCGGTCTTTCATCACCTCCCTCTGGCTATTTTTTTTTAACTTATCATAATTATCACCTTCTCTTCCCTTTCCTCTTATTTCTATTAATTCTACTTTTTTACTACTCATGTCTACTATTTCTACTCCTCTGTTTCTTCATCATCATCATCATCATCCATATATCTTTTTTGTTTTTCTCTGCTGGCGCCTTTCCAGTAGAACCACGTGAATCCCTCATCACACACCTCAAATTTATGTTCATGTATCTCCTTTTTCTTCTTCTCTTGCGTTATTTTCTTTGCCCTGAATTTTACCAGTAGAATAACCTGGCTTCCTCATCACATATCCCTACTCCCTGTTTTTGTTTGTGTTTTCTTCTTATATTTTGTTCTTATCATCTCATGTTTGTCATTGTTTTCTGCCTCATATCCCTACTCCCTGTTTCTGTATCTATCTATCTATCTATCTATATGCTCAGGCCCAATCCCCATTTTGGGGGTAGCCGACTCAAGACAGAGCAAGAACAGGGAAAACACAAAAACAACATAAAACAAAAAATAAACACAGATAAAAAACACAAACTCACACACATCCAGGTCACCCAGGAGAAGACCCAGAGACCAGGGTTACCAAGGTCGCTCCAGCACTCCCCCGGCTGTTTCTGTATCATCTCATGTTTTTGTTGTCTTCTTTCTGCTTCTTTCTCCATATTCTTTCTAGTAGAAGCTCCTCCGTTGCTTCCCCAACTACCTTATTATTTTTCGCTCCTCCTGTTTATCCTCCTCCTCCTTTCTTTCCGTATTTTCCCATGATCCGCTCTATTAGAATCACCTGGTCTCTCCCTCTTTATCATTGTCTGTCTTAGCTCCTCTTCCCCCTTTATACCATGCCTGTTCCCATCTTATTTATACTTATGTTCCCACTTCATCAATCTCTGTCTACCTCCTCTTTCTTCTTCTTCCCCATGTCCAGTAAAATCACGTGACTTCCTTATCATATACCCTTGTTCTAATCTTCTTTACTTCTTTTCCCCCCTCCCCAATCAATCTGCCTCCTCTCCTCCTCTTTCTCCCTCTTCCCCATGTCCAGTCAAACCACCTGACTCCCTCATCAGACCCCCTGCTTCCTTCCTCTATATGCAACTTCTTCCTCTTCCTCCTCCCTCTTCTTTCTCCTCCTCCTCCTCATTCTTCCTCTTCTGTGTTCTCCTCGTTTTTCCTCTTCTTTCTCTCCTCCTCCTCCTGCTTCCTATTCTTTCTCCTCCTCCTCCTTCTTCTTCCTCTTCTTTCTCCTCCTCCTCCCTTTTCCTCTTCTTCCTCCTTCCTCAACTTTCTTCCCCTTCTTTCTTCTCTTTCTTCTTCCTCTTGTTTCTCCTCCTCCTCCTCCTCCCTCTTCCTCTTGTTTCTCCTCCTCCTCCTTCTTCCTCTTTTTTTTCCTCTTCTTTCTCTCCTCCTCCTTCCTTCTTCCTCCTGCCCTCTCTGCTTCTTCCCCGTGGTCCTAACCAGTGTAGGAGGCCCCCTGACTTAAGCCCCATCATAATGTTCCTTTATAGTCCCTGCCGCGGCGCTCATCCGTAATGTAGTATCGTCGTAGCTCTTGCTCTTATGAAGCCTCCATTAAGCCAGTGTGGAGGAGGCTTGTCGCTCCTTTCGCCCGCTGGTTAGTTCGCTCCAAGCCACTTTGCACCCATTTAAAGTTAATTCGCCGACTCTAATCTTAGCTTCGTCATCCTATGCCTTAACCTACCCTATCTTGGCTTACGTTAACCCCATCAGTACGATGGAGTCGTGCTAATTATAGTTTTGCAAATATTAAAATTTCCAAATTAATAGTACAACAAATGAATGGAAGGCGCCTTCCTATCTGAAGGATCATCACGCACATCTGAATGTACTAAACAGTTGACAAGACCAGGACAAAATATTTGTGTTAAAGCAGTAAATTATTTATTATGTTCTCTCCACTAACCTAACCTAACCTAACCTAACCTTTACTCCTAAACTCGATTAATGAAATTAACAAACACATGTGACAGTCCGGGGATTCGAATCCAGGACGCTCAAACCGAAAATCAACACACTTATGCATTGCACCACGAAGACAGTTAAAACAAAATTAATTGAGAACGAAATGACTTATAACTTGGAAGTAGTGAGACCCTATCCTTGGCCACCCAGTTTAACCTCGTGTTTGTTAAAGGATGTAGGCTACAGGTAATGGACAGACACATATTAGTAGGTTTGCCAGTTGTTATTATCCATTACCTGTCTGCTTAACCCCTTCAAGAACTACTCCCCTGCTATTTAGGTTAGTATTAAGTTCAAGAAGGAATTGTATGGGAGAAGAGGATTAGTTGAAATATAACTCATTTTCTCCGGCCCTTCGTGAGTTACAAGAGGCTAGAGATCACAACGTATAGACGTATAACTACTGCGTATGTGATGCACTATGATAGATATCGGGAACCCGTTTCTAAGCATCTTTTAGTGTTTGTGTTGGAAATGTTTCTTAGGGACACATTTGAAATTCAAGAGGTAAATATAGCAATACCATTAGTGTTAAAACATTGCATACTGACTATTTGTATTATTATTTTACTCATTATACCTTAGCGGAGGACATTATTAGAAGGTTAGAAATGCAACACACAATTTCTTATTTATCCTAGACGTTTTTTTTTATTTCTTGCAATACAAGACCATGAGAGAGACCATACTTTTATTAAAAGAAGCACAGTCATTATAGGCACGCGACAAGGTAGCGCAAAAAAATAAAAATAAATAAATAAATAAATATATATATATAATATATATATATATATATATATATATATATATATATATATATATATATATATATATATATATATATGCTGTATATTGCTAGTCCCTATAAACTGAAGATTATATGGGTTTTAAGATAATTTATAAACATCGTATGTTTACAAGACAGCTTTGTTAAGTCTAGGGAACAGTTAATATTTCCCTGTTTACAATAATCAGGGTTGATCGTTAAATAGTTTGCCATTTGATATATAGCATATGCAGATAATTAATATGCAGAGAATTAATATGCAGAGAATCAATATGCAGAGAATCAATATGCAGAGAATCAATATGCAGAGAATCAATAGCACAGTTTCCAATAAGAGTATTTAAATTTGTCCTTTGTAGATTGTAATTAATTAAACCCATCTCCCTAAATATTTGCCTTTCATGTTTAGCGTTTTCATGTGTTGTAAAGTAAGTGTAATGCTAAGTAACGAGCGACACCCAGTTGCCGGACCCCACCTTCTAAGTTGTAGTGGCGCGAGTACTTAGTTATGTTCTCTTAGCCACGGTCACATTTGGTGCAGATTTATCGCGCAGGTTTAACTCATCCAGAACAAACTATCCCTCGACCACCACAGAGACCACAGCGGTGGTGGTGGTGATGTGTGGTGCTGGTGGTATGTGATGCTGGTGTGTGGAAGTGGTGCTGGTGGGTGGTGGTGGTGATGTGTGGTGCTGGTGGTATGTGATGCTGGTGTGTGGAAGTGGTGCTGGTGGGTGGTGCTGGTGATGTGTGGTGCTGGTGTGTGGTAGTGGTGCTGGTGGGTGGTAGTGATGCTGGTGGGTGGTAGTGGTGCTGGTGGGTGGTAGTGGTGCTGGTGGTATGTGGTGCTGGTGTGTGGTAGTGGTACTGGTGGGTGGTGGTGGTGATGTGAGGCGCTGGTGGTGGTAAGGGTGATAGTAGTTTGTGGTGATGATGGTGGTGGTGGTGGTGGTGGTGGTAGAATAGAGTGGTAGTGTGTGGAACTGGCGGTGATTGTGTTGTGTAGTAGCTGAGGTGGTGGTGGATAAGATAGTGATGCTGGTAACGATAGTGTGTAATGGTGGTGGTGCTGATAATGTTATGTAGGGATGGTAGTTTTTAAGATGGTTAAGATTGCCATATGACACTCCTACCACAGTAGTGGTGATAGTAGTAGTGGTGATAATGATGGTGACAGTAATGGTGATAGTAGTAGTGGTGGTGGATATAGTAATAGTGACGGTGATAGTAGTTGTTATATTGATAGTGACAGCAGCAGTAGTACAGAGGACACACACACACACACACACACACACACACACATACACATACACACACACACACACTGGTCGCCCGTCTATCATGGCCGGCTTAGAGTTAGCCACATAAAGTCAGTATATTTATGTGTCATTAATTTAAGGGGAGATCGGTCGTTTTTCTGGCCCCCCTTCTCCCTCATGCTTAGTCCTATTAGCTTTCAGATTTATGAATTTCGACCCATTAGTTTGGCGATTTTAAAATGTTTCGCCTCATTTCTTTGTCAATTTTAAGACTTCGTGTCATTTAGGTGTCGATTTTGTTCCTGGCGAGCGATAGCGAGCCTATAAATTAGGAGGAAACGGCCTTCGGCCGGAAATTTTTTCTATCAAAAAATGTAGGCCTACAAATTTATCTTGAAGGAGTGTGGGGGGGGGGGGGGGGATTATAAGTTTGATGGAGGTCTAGGGAGAAAAGCAAAAGACATATATTCATAAATAGACCCCCAAAAACTAACCACTGTCCCCTTAATTGAGGTAGTGCATCACGACCCTTCACTCCCACCTTATGCTATTATGGCCACTGAACCCAAGGAGGCTCTATCCCTTCAGTCACCTACCGCCAGACGATGTTAATCAGCTTAGGACAGACCACTCACCATCAAAGGCTTTCAATCAATACTAACTATAAAACAATATGGTAGCGCCAGCAACTATGCACATGTGGCAAATCGGGGATGAGAAGACTTAACCCCTTCACCACCATTATGTAATTGTCAACATTCCGGTTACCATTAGACGATTTTCTTCAGTTTGTAATCTATCTATACGACTCAAATTAGTAAATACAGTCTCAATAATCCCTCTTAATAACATAGGTCCTTCTTTAACTGCTTAAAATCGTCTAATTTTAGCCAGAATCAAATATAAATAGGCGTCATGGTGCTTCACCCCTTCAGCATGACGACGCCTTTATACCTTTGATTCTGGGTAAACTGTTTATGCATTTTAGAATGACTTGTGTTATTCAGAAGGTATATTGAGATCGTAGTGACCTCTTTGAGTCCTAGAGGTAATTTATAAGCTAAAAAAATCGTCTAATCTAATGGTAACCAGAATATGAGGAAACTTACGTCATCGGGCTGAAGGGGTTAAGGTGTTAAAGATGGAAGACTGAAAGTGGTATGCCTGGTGGGAACCAGTGTCCGTCACGGGGGCCTGACCCCCGGGGGTTCTCCTGTGTCCAGGTGTGTGCACCCGCTGGAAAAGATCGGTGCGGGGTGGCCATTTATTCCCGCGGCTGAGAAGGGACATTTGTAGGGAAGATTACGTGGCCTTAGTACACCCTTCGTGTTTTATACCTCGCACTTTTATTAACCCCTTCTGTACCGGGGACGTCTTTTCAATTACATTCTAGCTATATATAGACGATTTTGTGCAGTTTAAGAAGGATCTGTAGTTGTAAAAAGGGTTAAGTGAGATAGTTGTAAAAAGGGTTAAGTGAGATAGTTCGAAGCTTATTAGTCGCTGGAGGCCCTTGTTAAACTGAATAAAAGTGTGTCATACTAGCCAGAATATAATGAAAAGGACGTCGCCGGTACATAAGGGGTTAATATCTGCCTCTGCTATTGTATTACGGTCCCAAGGGTAACTTTTATGACATATGGTCGATCACATGCATTATACAAATGTATCAATATATATAAAAATACGCAAAGGCCTTCAGTACGGTGGCACTAATAAGTCATGTCTCAGCTGTCATTACGTTTGGCTCGCTCTGTGCTGTAATAATGTCTGTCAGATGTTGAATAGAGTGGTAAGTGTAAGAACATGTTTGTATATCTCACTCAAAAAGAAGAAATCATGTGTAAATATTGCTGATACCAATTATTGATCAAAACATAATTGGTGACGAGACTTTACTTATTAGGCCGACTGTACATGATTCTCAATATGGTGGCTGTGGTAAAGAGGTTGGCATAATTGTGTAGAGATACGGTTTGGGTGGCGAAGGCGTTCTTTCCCACGACTCGGTCACGTAATTGTCCACTTCATAGTTACTTTGGCAGACTTTGTGAATGTCAGTGTGCAAGAGAGGCTGACTCATCTGTTTGCAATTATGGCTCTCAGTTTGCGAGCGGCCGACTCCTCTGTTTGCGAGAGGTTAACTTATGTGGTTACTGTTTTACACGAAGCTGCACAGCGAGCGTGAGTTGGTTCCCATCGTCAGTCCTCTTAAATCAAGTGCAAGTTTGGTCATCGGTGCTGGTGGCAGCCGACTCGACTACAGGACCCATCCTCAAGGGCCTCTCACCACAGAAGTAAACAAAGTGTCACCGAACCTTAAATGTAATTGTTAATTAGTTAGTTAAAATAGGTCTTCAGAGGTTATCAACCCTTCTGGATTATTTAGCCAGCACACTGTAAGTCAGGAATAGAGTCAGGACCGGAGCCTCTTTTCGAGAACTCCAGTCCCTTGTAATTGTTATGTTTCATTTTGCTTGTTCTAATGGAATAATTGTTTTATTTTCAGGAGAACGATGGTCGCCGTATTTGCGTATAGAGTAAGTATTCCACAAAGGCTATTTTTCAACTTCAATAATCCTTATTTATGAATAAAGTCTTCACCATATTTCTTTTTGCTATTTGCATATTGCGGCTGTTTTATCTTTCGGGGAAATTGTCCGAGGGACAATTGTCTTAGAACCCTATTTAATAATATTGGTGAACATATCAACGACCGGACGTCACATTTATCACTCGTTAATGGTGAATATCCACAGAATCTTTCAATTTTGTACTTTTGATATTATGCACATTTGAAGACATAATCGAATTATAATTGTCTCATTAAGCAACACAATTTCTCTAAAATTTAAAGAAGAACTTGTTTTGCAATAGGTCAAATTCTATTTTCTTTAACTCAATTAAATATACAGTTATACCTAATAACTGACTTTGTGAATTCCACACTATTGAAATGTATGCGTGTGCTAAATATGAAGTACCTTTTACAATGTCCTATGTTTTATACTAATTAATATAAAACACCATACTATGAAAACTATTTGATATGGCAATACCATTATGACGTTGATGGTGGATCAGCAATAATGAGATAAACTTTAGATTATTCCCTTCAAAGCAAAGGATAATCATTTGAAATCGAATAATCTAAACTAATTCATTAGGACAAGATCCCAACTTTTGAATAAATATATAATGGTTCTTATAAATGTATTATTAGACAAATGTATATGAATCTTGACTCATAATGTTATCGGTGAAATCTTCCTTCTAATTGTCACTGCAAATTTATTTTTGTCATAATTTTGAGGTAACTATCGAATAAGAAATGACCATCCGTTACGCATTTACTAATAATGGTGTACCTAATCAATTTAACAGCATATATAGGGATGAAATATGATCCCTGTCAGTGTGTAAGAAATACAATTATCAAAGTCCTTTTTCGCACACTCGTCATTCATCCCTGCATGCACTACTTCCTCCCTAAGTAACCTTCCTTCCATATACACACATCCCTCAACACAAACTTCTTGCTTCACGCCCACCCTCTCTTGGCTCCCTTCATTCACGATAAACAGGTATGTTCGAGGTTAATAATAAGATCAGGTAGCGTAGTCGAATCAATGTCAATCGTCGCGTAGCACATTCGCAGTTCCGACTTGTTCGATATGTAGGTACAATCGTCTGCAGTCATAAATAGCACACATTTTATTGAGCGATTACCACACACTTATATAATATTTTGAAACATTCCCTTGGGCTGAATATCCCTAGTCATCTGGGGAGATTGTTCACACCAATCAAGCAGGGCAATACGCAGGGGAGGTTTCATACGCACCCTACATCCCACCACCAACAACGCACCCGTTCCCCTCGGCACCCACCAACCCTCTTACGCACCCTACATCCCACCACCAACAACGCACCCGTTCCCCTCGGCACCCACCACCCCTCTTACGCACCCTACATCCCACCACCAACAACGCACCCGTTCCCCTCGGCACTCACCACCCCTCTTACGCACCCTACATCCCACCACCAACAACGCACCCGTTCCCCTCGGCACCCACCACCCCTCTTACGCACCCTACATCCCACCACCAACAACGCACCCGTTCCCCTCGGCACCCACCACCCCTCTTACGCACCCTATATCCCACCACCAACAACGCACCCGTTCCCCTCGATACCCACCACCCCTCTTACGCACCCTACATCCCACCACCAACAACGCACCCGTTCCCCTCGGCACCCACCACCCCTCCTACGCACCCTACATCCCACCACCAACAACGCACCCGTTCCCCTCGGCACCCACCACCCCTATTACGCACCCTACATCCCACCACCAACAACGCACCCGTTCCCCTCGGCACCCACCACCCCTATTACGCACCCTACATCCCACCACCAACAACGCACCCGTTCCCCTCGGCACCCACCACCCCTCTTACGCACCCGTTACCCTCGGCACCTACCACCCCTCTTACGTACCCTACATCCCACCACCAACAACGCACCCGTTCCCCTCGGCACCCACCACCCCTCTTACGCACCCTACACCCCACCGCCAACAACGCACCCATTCTCCTCCCACACACCCAACTCTAGTCTCACGCACCCTATATCTCACCACCAAAACTGCACCCATTCCCCTCGACACCCACCACCCCTCCCTTCACCCTGCATCACATTAACATACCCCTTTCTCCCCCCGTACCCCCCCCCCCACCACACACACACACACACACACACACCCAGACACCCTCGGGTATAAACAAGCGAGGGGGGCATGTCAGCGGAACTCAATTATCATCTTTTATCACCGTCGGACATAAATCAACAGATGATCACTGGCACACCACAAAACCTACACCCCCCCCCCCCCCCCCCCCCAACCGCCGGAGATGCTTACTTCCTCTCCCACCTTCCCTTGAAATGTCAGTTGGCAATCTGGTGAAGAGAGAGAAGATCATTCTAAGGATGAATAAGAAAAGTAAGAGCAAAATGTAAATAAGTATTGATTGATTATGCACAAAATATCTCAAGAAACAGGAGTGAGGGTAACCTGTTCGCGTTGACTGTGATCGAAGCGGAGTCGATGGACTAATCTGTTTTTGCGAATTCTAAGGTTACCTTTTTAGGGCACGACCACCATCAGCCTGGTAGAATTAAGCCCTATGTATGGATGGCGGGATTTAGTGTTTTACGACCTCACATCCCTTAAGTTGAAGATCAAAGTAAAACAAAGAGAAAGAGGAGGATAGAAGAATGGTGATATAAAATGCTTCAAAGTCAAACAATTAAGGGCAGGGATGAGAATTAATCAGAAAATGCGGACGCAGCATCAGCATAAAAAATCCAGAAGAAATCGACGAACATACAGTAATCGTAAACAGGATATGTCCTATAACAATAGTAATAAGAAACTCTGTAACACACACACGTGCACACACACACACACACACACACACGTGCACACACACACACACACACACACACACACACACACACACACACTCACACACACACGGCACTGTAAACAAATCTGGCCGTATGCGAGAAACTGCAATTAGATGAATTATGACTGGTCCCTCTCCCTCACACCTCCACACCACCTATTTGGCTCACACGTAAACATTGTAGATGGAGAGGCTGAACCACCGCTGACATGTGGGTGTCTGTGTCATCATAAGTCGCTGATAAGATTGCACGAGTATTTGTGGGTTAACTCTTTCATCACCCGCTACAGTTGCAGTCAATGTTGGTTCTTCACCATCTTTCAGTACATCATGAAGCTTTTTTTTTTGGTATTTATTGTGGCTCAGATTATGCGACCTTACTTAGCCTTAGGAAGAATCTGTGGGAGATTTGTTTATATGTGTATGAAGGAGACAAAAGGCAAAGATGCCTGCAACAAGTGTCTTCCAAAATTGAGAGAGCCAAATAATTTTGTTTTGTTTTCTTATACAATATTGGAAAGAATAGTGGTGTGTTTGTTTAGTGTAGTGAAATGGATAGGAGGAGGAGGGGTTCGTGATAGCTAGCTTTATTACTCTCTGTGTAGGTGAAACAGAAACAGTGAGGGTAGCCAGACATATGAAACAGGAGTTCCAGCAACTCCTTATTAGCACATGCCTATGAGGCCTCCTCTGGGTATTGGCCTGGTCGATTACTGTCTACAATCTCTCCAACCTACAACCCATCATACACAAAAGAAAAATATGACCAGGCTGATTTCGACAGTCTTAATATTTCGTATTTAATACACTAGCCAAGATGCTAATGAAAAGGACGATCATAATCCGTGTTATGCATAGTTTAGTAGAAAAGATCAGAGATAAATAATACTATAGGATTGAACAGATACCACAATGAAAATGTATATAATAAGTGAATGGGAGATTATAGAAATGGTAAATTGTATATACTGTATGTAAGTAAAGACAAGAATGAGAGGGGGGGGGGGTAAAGTTATGACTGACGAGGGTTATGAAGGAGTACAAAGGAAACCAAGCAACAACAGGTATAATGACCCCTATAGGCTGCTTGTCCTCCAAAACACTGTGGATCAAGTGGTTTAGAGTGGGTAAGGGAAACTTGGAAAGGGAATTACTGCCCTGGAACTAATGTCCGTGGTAGGATTAGGATGTTAGTAGGGGACAGATGGGTTATTAACATAACGTAGTGATCTTTCGTATATCTGGGAAGAAAAGAATAACGTCTTAGTATTATAATTATTATGTTCTATCCAACAACCAACTCTACTCCTAAAATCGATTAATGAAATATTACAAACACATGTGGCAGTCTGTGGATTCGAACCCAGGACGCTCACACCGAATATCAACACTTTATGCATTACACCACGAAGGCAGTTAAAGAATGGTGTATACGCAATAATCCTTGATGAATCTAAGGGGGTAATAATATATAGTTATTCATTTACAAAGAGAGAGAGAGAGAGAGAGAGAGAGTGAGAGGATAGAGTTATGAGTGATGAGGGTGTTGACAGGGTAATGTACAGTAGTGTTGAGGAAGAGAGGAAGCTGACACCCCCATGTTAACAGTCAGCCAGGGAGGAGAAGGTGTTTATGTCTGCTGCCACCATCTCTTATGACTTATCTCACCCCCTCCCTCCCTCCCTCCCTTCCTCACCCACCCTTTCACTTACACCAATGAAAAGTAGGGAAAATGTCCATGGGCAATTTGACGCTACTGCAGACATTCATAATAATTGTTTTCATCTGTTTTCACATAATTTCTCACTCTTGTTCTCGAGGTACAATTTAATCAACTAGCTCCACAATGTCCCTACCACTGTATTCCCCCACACTACTGGTGATGTTCTTTCTACCACTAGCTGACCCTCACTATACAGTATATGCCCAACTTACACTGCATAATGTCCTCATCGCTTCACCACACCGCCAGCTGTTTAACCCCTTCTGTACCGGCGACGTCTTCTTAATTTTATTCTGGTTATATTCAGATGATTGTGTGCAGTTTAAGACAGATCTGTGGTAGTAAAAAGGGTTAAGTGAGATAGCTCGAAGCCTGTTAAGGGGAGGTTTCTAGTTTGTTTCCTACTCCTCCAGCAATCTTAAAATGTCACCCCCTTGAGCCCCTTTCAAGATAAATTTGTACATTTTTCGGTAGAAAAATTTCCCGGCCGAAGGCCGGTTACTCTTAAATTACAGGCTCGCTATCGCTCGCCAGGATAAAATCGACTCCTAAATTGCACGAAAGGTCTTAAAATTGACAGAATGGGACGGAAATTCTTAAAATCACCAAACTAATGGGGCAAACGTCTTAAAATCTCAAAAGCAATGGGGCTAACCATGAGGGAGAAAGGGGTCAAGAAAAGAATCCCTCAAGTGGAGACCCCTTAACATGCCCTTTTCAGACCGAATATAATCATCAAGGGCGGCACCGGTACTAAAGGGGTTAGATATCTATCATCAAGGATGGCACCGGTACTAAAGGGGTTAGATATCTATCATCAAGGACGGCACCGGTACTAAAGGGGTTAGATATCTATCATCAAGGACGGCACCGGTACTAAAGGGGTTAGATATCTATCATCAAGGACGGCACCGGTACTAAAGGGGTTAGATATCTATCATCAAGGACGGCACCGGTACTAAAGGGGTTAGATATCTATCATCAAGGACGGCACCGGTACTAAAGGGGTTAGATATCTATCATCAAGGACGGCACCGGTACTAAAGGGGTTAGATATCTATCATCAAGGATGGCACCGGTACTAAAGGGGTTATATATCTATCATCAAGGACGGCACCGGTACTAAAGGGGTTAGATATCTATCATCAAGGATGGCACCGGTACTAAAGGGGTTAGATATCTATCATCAAGGACGTCACCGGTACTAAAGGGGTTAGATATCTATCATCAAGGATGGCACCGGTACTAAAGGGGTTAGATATCTATCATCAAGGACGGCACCAGTACTAAAGGGGTTAGATATCTATCATCAAGGACGGCACCGGTACTAAAGGGGTTAGATATCTGTCATCAAGGACGGCACCGGTACTAAAGGGGTTAGATATCTATCATCAAGGACGGCACCGGTACTAAAGGGGTTAGATATCTATCATAAAGGACGGCACCGGTACTAAAGGGGTTAGATATCTATCATAAAGGACGGCACCGGTACTAAAGGGGTTAGATATCTATCATCAAGGACGGCACCGGTACTGAAGGGGTTAGATATCTATCATCAAGGACGGCACCGGTACTAAAGGGGTTAGATATCTATCATCAAGGACGGCACCGGTACTAAAGGGGTTAGATATCTATCATCAAGGATGGCACCGGTACTAAAGTGGTTAGATATCTATCATCAAGGACGGCACCGGTACTAAAGGGGTTAGATATCTATCATAAAGGACGGCACCGGTACTAAAGGGGTTAGATATCTATCATCAATGCCACACTTGTGAGTAGAGTTCGTGTTTCCATTACAACATTACTGTCTTTTACATTTCCATTTACCCCATTTACATAAAATTGCATACAAGTGCTTATCCTTAACCCCTTGAGCACCATGATGCCTTCTACCTTTGATTCTGGTTAAAGATTGACGATTGTATTCAGTTTTAAGATGGACCTATGTTAATAAGAGGGTTTATTGAGATATAATTTACCCATTTGAGTCATAGAGGTAGATTATAAACTAACGAAAATCGTCTAATGGTAACCGGAATATGATGTAAATTACGTAATAGTGGTGAAGAGGTATATAAATTGTTTGGAAAAAACCTTCTTCACTCATTACCAACTTCAAGGACTCGTTTCGTGCTGCATCATCACACTCTGCCGCAGTGAGTTATTCATTCCCTGACTGCCAGTTCTTCCTTTCAAAAATGCAATCAAGACGTCCAATCAACTTCCTTCCCTGCATCGTTCTCTCGTGGGTTTTACTCTCCGTTTTCCCTCATTTACACAAATGTATGTGAACTATTATAATTTAAAGCCTCTTCCATTTCCTTGACTCTCATTTAAATGTTTGCATTATATGATGAGTTTCGTATACTATCCATTTTATATCATATATTGTACTCAGCTTTATGTTCTTTCCTCTCTAGAAGTAGTGCTTCATTTGAACTGCACTGAGCTTTTCAATAACTTATTTCACTACATACTTTATCGAAATCAGACCATTCCGTGATCCTCTTCCACTCTGACTCCCAAGAGTAGCATCTGTAAATAGATGTATTAAGGGGAGATATCCACCTGAGGGATTTTTTTCTTGACTCCTTTCTCCCTCATGTTTAGCCCCATTGCTTTTCTAATTTTAAGACGTTCGCCCCATTATTTTGACGATTTTAAGAACCTTCGACCCATTTCTGTCAATTTTAAGACCTTTCGTGCCATTTAGCTGTCGATTTTATCCTGGCGAGCGACAGCAAGCCTGTATTTTAAGAGGAACCGGCTTTCAGCCGGGAAATTTTTCTACCGAAAAATGTACAAATTTATCTTGAAAGGGGCTCAAGGGAGTGTAATCTTAAGCTTGATGGATATCCAGAGACCAAACTAAAAACCTCCCCTTAACTTCTTCCATTCCCATCCCTCCCTGTCCAACCTAGCTCAGAAATATACGAAAACATGGTCGATATTTACGTTAACCTTTCAGTATTCGAGGGCGCATTTGTTCATTATATTCTGGTATTGGGTGAGGGCTGGTCCTATCCAGAGTGAGGTTTGGCATCCTCTACCCTACCTTAGACGTTTTTGTCTGTCCCTTTTACTGTCCTACCTTTCCTTTTGGGAGCAGGAGGCTAGGAATCCTCCTCCCCTTGTAAGATTCAGCTACTAGGCGAGACAGAGTAAGATGCGAGGGAACGCGAAAGTGGTCCCGGGCCCTAGGAATTGGAAATTTAAATGTTGTTACTATTCGGGCTCTGTCTCGAGTCGGAATATATATATATATATATACCAGCGGAAATTTGATTATTTCCTACATTGAAAAGTGTTATTTTGTTACGGAGATACAGGTCTTATTTATACTCATTTGCATAGTGTAATAAATCAAGGTGTGTGTACTAGTAGTCCCAAAAGAGAAGTATAAAAGCCTAGGTATATTGTTTAAGCCTATCCTGTAATGGTTTATTTATCGAACAATTTACGTATATATACAGTACATGTATGATTTATTTAGTTTCCTCTATGAACCTCCATCAAGCTTATAATAAAAACATCCTAAAGATCTCCCTCCTAGATAAAGGTGTACACTATTCGGTAGAAAAGTATCCCGGCCGAAGGCCGACTCCCCCCAAAAACATGAGGGAGAAGGGGGGCCAGAACAAATCAAGCATCTCCCCTTATAGCCCCAACACATGAAGCGGTAGGTGTCCGGTCTGTGTCTGGTGCAGGTTCCCCGTGAGTGTGGTTGAGGCGGAGGAGCCCTTTTTGTCGGGCAGTGTTGGAATGTGTACCTCATGACTGTCACAAGGGCCGGGCGTCATGACAGGTAGTGGAGCAAAACGTAGACCTGTTATCCCTGTCAGACACCACCATACCTATACCTTCTACAATGTCTTCACCATCATCACTACCATAGCTATACCTCCACCACCATCACTGTCTCCACCATCATCACCACAGCTATACCTCCACTATTGTTTGACACCTCTACCTTTGTTTCTTCCACCATCTTTTATTCCTCCACTCCCTCGATCGTATTCACCTCCACTAACACCATTTTATCGTTTTGTTGCTGTGTCTTCCACAACGACCTACTCCTCCTCCTCGTCCATTTATCTTTCTCTATGTTTCCCCACTACTAATATCACTATCTCCTCTTCCTCTTCATACGTCTCTTGCACCACCAGTTCCTCCTACTCTTCCACTCCTCATTCTCCACCTCTTTAGCACTATCACCTCCTTCCGCCTATCCTCTTCTCCTCCCTCTTCCTCACCTCACCACATCATTAGCATCACCACACCTACCTTCTTTTGTCCGCACTATTACCTCCTCTGCCACTTATCCTCTCCCTCTCCTCCCTCTTCCTTATTTCTCTACACCATTAGCATCAAACCCACCTCCTTCTTCTCCTTCTATTCAGCACTATCACATCCTCTTCCACCTAACCTCTCCACCTCCTCCCTCTTCCTCACATCACCACACCCACCTCCCTCCTCCTCCTTCACCGCCACCGTCCGGGCGTGAAGGACCAACTCACTGCTTATTGTCAACCCGTCAAAAATCTGTGAGGAGGGTCACAGAGGCTGGTTGTCTGGCATCTCGGACACAGCCAAGGCCGAATCACACCAGATCTATTTACCAGCACTTTATCTTGAAAATTCTGGTCTGGAAGCTTATGAAATTAAGTATTATAAGATTTCACACACCTATTTTTGTTTACACAAGTCTAGATTCCGATAGAAGGGCAAAAATGACAAGAAATGTTACCAGAATACTTTAATCGTTGATCGAGGAAAAAAAAAAAAATAGAAAAAAAAGCTGTTGTGAATCGGACAGTTCAAGGATGACGGGGCCTGGGGAGAAATTATTGTTGTCGAGAAAATGAGAAGTGTGATGAAACAAGAAAAATGGACGGAGAGGAAAAAATATTGACTGAGAAATGTGCAGTGTAAGACAGAGTTAGCATCGTAAAGCAGGTGTTCTAGTAATCTTAAGGTGGGGTGGTTCACTTTTTGGTCGATTTTTTCATGTATTATCTAGTTTCTAGTTTCCTCCCTAGACCTCCATCAAACTTTAAAAAACATCTTATTAGATCCCCTTCTAGATTAATTTGTACATTTTTCGGTAGAATAATTTCCCGGCCAAAGGCCGGTTCTTCCAAAATTACAGGCTCACGATCGTTCGCCAGGGAAAAAAAATATCGTCACCTAAATAGCACGAACGGTCTTAATATTGACATGAAATGGGACGGAAGGTCCTAAAATCGACAAACTATTTGGGGCAAACATCTTGAAATCTGAAACTAATGCAGCTGAACATAAGGGAGAAGGGGACCAGAAAAACGACCCATCTACCCTTAATTAACCGGGTATGTCTTCATCTTGAATGTAATAAAGATTAAATTTGTAATAACCAATAGATTAAATACATTGCTAAATAATTAAACCATGTTGCTGATAATCAGGTAGTGACATAACTTTAGCTGTTTTCGTTACATGTTCAAATATTGGACGAAAGAGGATACACATTTTCGGCTGATTAAGAGTGTATACAATACAGTATAGTTGTGTTTACACTGTCAAATCTTTGATGGGTTTATGTAGACAAATATTATCCAACCACCATTATCCCTTAACCCCTTCTGTACCGGCGACGTTTCATGATTATATTCTACCTTAATTTAGATGTTTGTGTGCAGTTTAAGAGGATCTGTGGTAGTAAAAAGGGTTAAGTGATATAGTTCGAAGCATGTTAATTGCTGGAAGCCCTTTTTAAACTTAATACAATCGTTTAACAGTAGCCAGAATCAAGTTAAAAGGACGGCACCGGTACTGAATGGGATGAACAAATTAATGTTTACAGGATCTCGAGCAAGAGGAGAACCAAATAATGTAATGTTATGAGTTTAGGAGGCAAAGTGCAACGTGTAAGGCAGGACTGGTGAACGTCAGGTAGAAAGAGGTTGAACTTGAACTGGTCTAAAAATATAAAGTTTAAGTACGTAGACAATTGGAGAGAGAGAGAGATATAGAGATATTACGGTACACGAATAACAGACAACGCGGAAATTAGTAATGACGAAATGTTTTAAGATCACCAAGCCAGGGAGAGTATGGGTGGAAAGAAACCTATTACGTGAAGATTTAAGAGGACATAGTAGGGAGTAAGGTGAGGGGAGGCAAAACAGAAGCATAATAAGAAGCGTTGTTGAGAGATATGGATGTGATTAAGTGGTAGGAATGGTTAAAGTGAGGCGTGTGAAAGAGTAGGTTAGAAAGTACAGTAGTAACAATTTAAAGCTGAACGGTGTGGGACTACATGAACTGTTGGTAGTTAACTGGCAATATTTAACAGTGAATATTCATTATATAATTATATATATATATATAATTTCTGCAATGGAGCTTCCTCTTGGGAATCGAAGTCTCACAAGGAAAAGGAGAACCAGCGTAGTAGCGAACATCTTATCTTTATTGGTTACCAAACGTTTCGGAAAAAACAGTCTCCATCTTCAGTGAATCTAAAATAAATGAAAGTTTACATAAGAAATAAAACAAATAATATATATATATATATATATATATATATATATATATATATATATATATATATATATATATATATATATATACTGTATATATAATGTGTGTGTGTGAGTGTGTATGTATGTATGTATGCATGGGGGTTTGAAGGAGTTGGGAGGTGTATGTGAGTGTGGAGAGAATCAGAAAGAGAGAAAGAGGTAACATTAAGCCAATAATAATGAAGAATAGCTCACAAGGGGGCGAAGCATGAGCAAGAAAAGGGGTAGGTAACAGGTAGCAGACGCGGGAATTGATGAGGTGGTATTATGTGCGCCATGGGTGGGTGGCTGAGGGCGCTGAGATAATGGACCCGTGAAGTGAGCACAGAACCAGGTATGTAGGAGCTCAAAGGTGTTATTTGCATCTTGGCCGGACAACTTAAGGGGGGAGGGCTTATTTATTGGTTGATTTACCTATTAATTTATATTGTTTTAGGTTTCCTCCCTAGACCTCCATGAAGCTTTATAAAACACTCCCTACTTCAAGATATATTTGTACATTTTTCGGTGGAAAAATGCCTCGACCGAAGGCCAATTCCTCTAAAATTACACGCACCATTTATCTCTGCACGGTAAGACACAAAGGGAGAAAAATGAGAGTATTATGATGACAGTGTAGTCCGAGTCACCCTGGCAGGAGGTATAAGACCCTTTAAATTAACCTGAGAGCAAAAACCAAAGTTGATAGTCGCGTGATTCACCGGGGGCACCTCAAAGAAACGGGCCGGCCCGCATTGTTTCAGTGTCCGAGGTGTCGCATGCCTCTCGTACTCAACTCAACTAACTGTTTAAGGGGGTAGTGGTTATTTTTTTTCTATTTATCTATTTATCTTATAGTAACTACGCTAGACCTCCATCAAGCTTTATAAAACACCCTCTAGTCCACCCCCCTTCAAGATACATTTGTACATTTTGTCGGTAGAAACATTTCCTGGCCAAAGGCTGATTCCTCCTACAGTTACTGACTGGCTATCGCTCGCCAGGACAAAAAAAATCAACACCTAAATGGCACGAAACGTCTTTATATTGACAAAGAAATGGGGGTAAAGGTATTAAAATCGCCAAAATAATGGAACGAACTTCTAAAATCGCAAAGCTAATGGGACTAAAAATGAGGGAGAAAAAGCAACTACCTCATCCTTAATTAGCGGTGTTAATGTCACACGGCTTAAGTAATGACGGGCCGGGGGCATTCTGAGCTGAGATATCCCGATGATTTTGGTGGGATCGTTTACACAAAGGGACGGACGGGGGAGGGGAAAAAGTTGGCGAGACACGGTGGGACAGGAGTTATGAGAGAAACTTGTACTCTCACTCTCGCTCTCACTCACTCTCACTCTCTGGCTCTCTCTCTCTCTCCCCCCCCCCCCAGGCCTTCCTATTTCCCAGCCCCTTCCCCTACCCTCCCCTCACCCTCTACTCTCTGACACACACTTTTAATCAGTTCCACATTTCAGTCACAAGAACTAAAAGAAGTCATACAAAATCCAGAAAAAATCGTACCTTTTTTTTCTTTGTGGGGCGTGGGCGTACAGAAATATAAAAAATGGATGCGTGTAGCTTGTATATATATATATATATATATATATATATATATATATGAGATACATTAATGTATTAATTATTTTTTTCATTGATGTGTATACTGTATATATTAACATTTACATTTTCTACTCCTGTTCCTTCATCTAGCAGACTCCGATGTTCACATTTATTATTAACCCCTCTTATATTATCTACTATTTGTGTTAATCCAATTCCTCCTTTGTTTTCCTACTCTCCCTCTATGTTTGTCTGTGTTTCCTCCTCCCACCCCCCACCCCTCCTCCCCTCCTCCCCCACCCCCCATACTTATTCTCCACCTCACTCACCCCCCATGCACCGCCTGCCATCAAAACTTTTCAATCTTATGCCCGAGGTTCTCTCAGGCCCCCAAACTTTCCTACTCCAGGCTCGTCAAGATATTACACTCCATTTGATCTATATTTCTCCACGGCCCGATCTATCTCTCCCCCACCTTCCTTCCTAACTCCCACATCCACTGTTTTTCATCATTTGATTTGTATCTCATTATGTATTTATTTATTTATATTTAATTGTGTCGTCTTTTCTTCCACATCTCTCTCCCTCAATCAATTCTTCCTTCATCCTATTACTTAAATTGCTCTAAACTTCATGACCACATGTTGATGTTGGCTGTCTGTCACTCTTTTGGCATTGGGGGAGACACTCGTTACAGGCGACCTGCCTTTACATAGACAAAATGATCATATCTAGCGCTCCGATTCTCCTCCTCTCTGTGTCTGTATTGAGTGAAATAAAAACAAATATATTATTCTTAAAGGTTCAGGTACATTTCATAGCGAGGTCGGTCCTTAGAAATCTGTGCCCAAAAAATTTGCTCTCCTTGCACTTAAACATTAGGCTATTCAGTGCGCAGTTTGGTTTTTAGTACATGATATGATTGATATCCAGTATTCGATAAATGGATATGTAATAGTAGTCATGTACTTAACCTTTAACTGTCTTGATGGTGTAATAGTTAGTGTGTTTAAGATATGTATGTGGTAACTCAGGTTCGAATCCCGGTAGGATTACATGCTTTCATTAATGTCATTGGGACTTGTTTGGCGTTGGTATCGAAATATATAAATTAGATTATTCCTCTTTTTCATCATTTCGTGTTAGTCTCTCCTGCTCGTCCTTGTGGATGCTCGCCAGGAATAAATCGACACCTAAATGACATGATAGGTCTTGATATTGACAAAGAAATGGCCGAAAAGTCTTAACAATCACCTAACTAATGTGCCAACGTCTTAAAATCTGAAAACAAATTGGGCAAAACATGAGGGAGAAGGGGTGGCAGAAAAAACAACCATTCCTCCTCAAAACATAAACCACGACCCTAGGTAATCCGGGCTGCGGTTTTACAGTTGTGTGTGAGTGTTTGTGAGCGTCTCTTTCTGGGTTATGAGCTTGTTGGACGTGCTGGAGCAAAGCCTAACCCAGGTGTGGCGGGAGGGAAAAAATAGATAAAAAAAACAGTACGACGAGAAAAAGAATACAAAAACAAAAGACAAAACACATATAATAAAGAGAGAGGTCTGCTACGAGTGAGACAGGAGACAGTTGAGGCCCGTTGTTACAGATCAAGTTTCATGTTTGTGTGGAGGTGAGGCGTGACTCGTTCCTCCCACCACTACCTTGTTTTTGTCTTAAGTTATAAGGAACAGTCACTCCCAACATTTCCACTCTCATATTTGTCAGCAACTCTTGGGCCGGATGCTCAAGACATACACACACACACACACACACCCACACCCACACCCACACCCACACCCACACACCCACCCACCCACCCACCCACCTCTAAAGATACAATCAACGTCCCTTTAATCCCTGACCGAGCGTCCCGTAATAAACACCACCAGCACCAGCCCCTCTAACACCAAGGTGCCCGGATGAGTTATAAATACGGAACACGGGAGCGACGGGACAGGTGAGCGGATGGGTCAATTAACGTACCGGGCCGCTCTTTTACCTGTCTGGCCCGCAATGCACCTCGCCGATTGAGATGTTTATGGGCGGCGCTGGATGCCTTACTCTGGGTTTTCCTTTATCTTATCATCTTATATTCTGTATGTTATATAATAGTTTATATTGTTATATAGTTTATATTGTTATATAATAGTTTATATTGTTATTTGTAGTAGCTTTGCTTGTACGGCAGGAGGTTGTAGGCACCAGTCGAACAGAGCAGTACTCCCGGGGAGTGCCACAGGTGGTGGTTAAGGACAACTGTAATTCCTGTTTCACCACCTGGCCCCCTCTGTGTATATTGGGTCACTGTCTATAACTTCATTAGGGAGCTTATTCCACTCACTAATAATACTGTGGGTGAAGACATGTTGAGAGAGAAAGAGAGAGAGAGATGGTTGGTTGTTGGTGCTGGTATGGGAGACAGCAGCGTTGATATGGCCCTTGGTCAATCCCAGCTGTTCAGTACCGTCAAGTCTTTATAAACAAAACACCCAATAACTAAGAACGAGTGACTGACCATTAGTGCTCTCAATTCTGGGGCACTTACCTTACGGGCGTGCCAATAATTAAGGCACTGTCACACGAACAATGTTTCCGTCAATGAGAGAGAGGGGGGGGGGGGAGAGAGAGAGATAGATAAGGAATTACTGTACAAAAGAAAGTCGTAACAATCTTCCAATTAATTCAAAGCAAAACTTTAACAAAAATAGCATTGACTATACAGGTCTCATAAGGAATTATAATATGCTTTATCTGAGGCAAGTTTGCATTACACACATACATCATAGTATATACAGTATATATATATATATATATATATATATATATATATATATATATATATATATATATATATATATATATATATATATATATATATATATATATATATATATATATATATATATACAATTGTGTGTGTGTGTGAGTTTGTGTGTACTAATTAATATGATTATTAATTGTTCAATTGGAGGCGACGTTGCGGCTGAAAATCTGCATATATATACCGGTATAT
Source organism: Paralithodes platypus (assembly GCA_032716605.1). Classification (NCBI taxonomy): domain Eukaryota; kingdom Metazoa; phylum Arthropoda; class Malacostraca; order Decapoda; family Lithodidae; genus Paralithodes; species Paralithodes platypus. Next base: position 9,098,405 of record CM064529.1, read on the forward strand.
ATACAGTATATATACTGTATATATATATATATATATATTTTTTTTTTTTTTTTTTTTTTTTTTTTTTTTTTAACCTAGGTGTCGTGCAATGCTTATTCTTCCTTAACTTAAGAGGTCACATACGACCTTTGTCGACCGTGAGGTGCCCGAGTTGCAACCATAATACATACGCAGATGCACTGGTTGAAAAAACGTTCAGGCTAAAACAAGCTGATAGTTGAGCAACTTGGCTAGGGACGGACCACGCTATAATCCTTCTCCATCGGGTTGTCTTATAAACCGTGTAGCGTACACACACTGTATATGTGTTTGTATGTGTGTGTATTTGGACATAATACTGTATATCAATGTGTGTGTGTAATATGTAATTATATATTCCACGTCCATCCGTTTTCCAACATGTAATGAACACTGCTGTTATATACTGTATACCCGCTATGTATACACTGCTGTTATATACTGTATACCCGCTATGTATACACTGCTGTTATATACTGTATACCCGCTATGTATACACTGCTGTTATATACTGTATACCCGCTATGTATACACTGCTGTTATATACTGTATACCCGCTATGTATACACTGCTGTTATATACTGTATACCCGCTATGTATACACTGCTGTTATATACTGTATACCCACTATGTATACACTGCTGTTATATACTGTATACCCGCTATGTATACACTGCTGTTATATACTGTATACCCGCTATGTATACACTGCTGTTATATACTGTATACCCGCTATGTATACACTGCTGTTATATACTGTATACCCGCTATGTATACACTGCTGTTATATACTGTATACCCGCTATGTATACACTGCTGTTATATACTGTATACCCGCTATGTATACACTGCTGTTATATACTGTATACCCGCTATGTATACACTGCTGTTATATACTGTATACCCGCTATGTATACACTGCTGTTATATACTGTATACCCACTATGTATACACTGCTGTTATATACTGTATACCCGCTATGTATACACTGCTGTTATATACTGTATACCCGCTATGTATACACTGCTGTTATATACTGTATACCCGCTATGTATACACTGCTGTTATATACTGTATACCCGCTATGTATACACTGCTGTTATATACTGTATACCCGCTATGTATACACTGCTGTTATATACTGTATACCCGCTATGTATACACTGCTGTTATATACTGTATACCCGCTATGTATACACTGCTGTTATATACTGTATACCCGCTATGTATACACTGCTGTTATATACTGTATACCCGCTATGTATACACTGCTGTTATATACTGTATACCCGCTATGTATACACTGCTGTTATATACTGTATACCCGCTATGTATACACTGCTGTTATATACTGTATACCCGCTATGTATACACTGCTGTTATATACTGTATACCCGCTATGTATACACTGCTGTTATATACTGTATACCCGCTATGTATACACTGCTGTTATATACTGTATACCCGCTATGTATACACTGCTGTTATATACTGTATACCCGCTATGTATACACTGCTGTTATATACTGTATACTGTATACACTGCTGTTATATACTGTATACCCGCTATGTATACACTGCTGTTATATACTGTATACCCGCTATGTATACACTGCTGTTATATACTGTATACCCGCTATGTATACACTGCTGTTATATACTGTATACCCGCTATGTATACACTGCTGTTATATACTGTATACCCGCTATGTATACACTGCTGTTATATACTGTATACCCGCTATGTATACACTGCTGTTATATACTGTATACCCGCTATGTATACACTGCTGTTATATACTGTATACCCTATGTATACACTGCTGTTATATACTGTATACCCGCTATGTATACACTGCTGTTATATACTGTATACCCGCTATGTATACACTGCTGTTATATACTGTATACCCGCTATGTATACACTGCTGTTATATACTGTATACCCGCTATGTATACACTGCTGTTATATACTGTATACCCGCTATGTATACACTGCTGTTATATACTGTATACCCGCTATGTATACACTGCTGTTATATACTGTATACCCGCTATGTATACACTGCTGTTATATACTGTATACCCACTATGTATACACTGCTGTTATATACTGTATACCCGCTATGTATACACTGCTGTTATATACTGTATACCCGCTATGTATACACTGCTGTTATATACTGTATACCCGCTATGTATACACTGCTGTTATATACTGTATACCCGCTATGTATACACTGCTGTTATATACTGTATACCCGCTATGTATACACTGCTGTTATATACTGTATACCCGCTATGTATACACTGCTGTTATATACTGTATACCCGCTATGTATACACTGCTGTTATATACTGTATACTGTATACCCGCTATGTATACACCCCCCTCCCCCTCCCCCTCCCCCCCAGGCTCCCTCCTCAGAAGTAGTGTTAATGTCCGAATGTTTACTGTTTACGAATATCCCGCTACCGGTGCCAGATTGCCGACCAGTAATCTCCTGAGGGTCCAAACTTTTGCCAAGAATGAGGTGGATACCGGGCCGTCTTGTTTATAAGTCGGTGTTCGGTGGTGTGTGTGTGTGTGTGTGTGTGTGTGTGTGTGTGTGTGTGTGTGTACAATATTTGTGTTAACCCCTTCTGTACCGACGAACAACTTTCACATTATAATCTAGCTACCTTCACACGATGCTATGTAGCTCAGGAAGGATATATGGTATCTAAAAGGATTAATTGAGATAATCTGTAGCCTTTTAATGGGTAGACGTCTTTTCCAAACTAATTGTCATTATCTAATCTTTGCCAGAAAATAATAAAAAATAATATCACCGGTACAGAAGTTATATAACGCCAGTAACAATGTACTCAGTTGTCCCCAGTTGTTGACTTAAATTTCTCGTTACTGCGGGTTCTACAATATCTGGTTTCTCACTCTATTACTAAAAAAAAAAATTGATTTTTTCTCGCCCTGGTGTGTAAACAAGAAGTTAGATACATTACCAAGTGTCAGAGAAAGAGACAAAGCTTTAGCGACAAGTACTGTAGATGAGGACGGCCGACTCACTACAACGACATTCACCATTAGGAGTTTAGAGATCAATGATTCATATAATAAAAATTATATTAGTATTTATAATAATAATAATAATAATAATAATAATAATAATATAGATAATACTAATTCAGAAATATAGATAATAATTATAATAATTATAATATATAAATAATACTATATATATATAAATTACGGAAGTTGCAATAGGAGAAGAACAGTGCGGTTTTAGGAGGGGAAGAGGGTGCGTGGATCAGATGTTTGCAGTAAGACAGTTATGCGAGAAGTATTTAGAGAAGCATAAGGAGATATTTTGGGCTTCTATTGGACTTGGAAAAAGCGTATGATCGTGTGGACCGTGAAGCAATGTGGAAGGTGTTAAGGATTTATGAAATAGGAGGAAATTTGATAGAAGCAGTTAAGAGTTTTTATGAAGGGAGCAGAGCATGTGTGAGAGTAGGAAATGGTGAGTTGAGTGAATGGTTTGAGGTAAAGGTAGGTTTGCGACAGGGTTATGTAATGTCACCATGGCTGTTTAATATGTTTATAGATGGTGTGGTGAGGGAGGTGAAAAGGAGAACTATGGGAAGAGGATTGGGTTTAGTAGGAAAGAATGGTAGAGATTGGGAGTTGAATCAGTTGCTGTTCGCTGATGACACAGCATTGGTGGCGGATTCTGATGAGAAACTGCAGCGGGTAGTCAAAGAGTTTGGTGTGGTTTGTGGAATGAGGAAACTGAAGGTGAATGTCAATAAAAGTAAAGTAATGGTGTGTAATAGGGGAGAGCATAGCGTGAATCTAGATGTGAGGCTGGATGGGGAAATATTGGAACAAGTAGAGTGTTTTAAATATCTAGGAGGAACGATAAGCAGGAGTGGAGGTATGGAAGTGGAGGTAAAACAGAGAGTGTGTGAAGGAAGGAAGGTTTTCGGAGCAATGGGAAGTATGTGGAAGTCGAGAAATCTCGGAGTGAAAGTAAAAAGTGCACTGTATCAAGGAATTGTTGTGCCAACAGTGATGTATGGGGCTGAGACATGGGCTCTGAAGAAAAAGAGAAAAGAGGGCTGGATGTGATGGAGATGAGCTGCTTGAGGAGTATGTGTGGAGTTACTCGTAGAGACAGATTGAGGAATGAAGAGATACGTAGGAGAGTGGGGCAGCAGGAACATTTGTCAGCCAGAGTGGACAGAAGGGTGCTGAGCTGGTATGGTCATGTTGAACGAATGGGAGAGGAAAGGCTTACAAAGAGAATATGTGAGTCAGGTACAAGGGGAGATAGAAGGGCAGGAAGACCCCCATTGAGATGGAGAGACTGTGTAAGAAGGGCTTTGGATGATAGAGGAATGACTATAGATCAGGCAGGGGAAGTGGTGGTGGACAGGAGTGAATGGAGAATGCTTGTGAATAGTTGAGTGAACACGTGGTCATTTGGAGTAAGGGGTCGGGTGCAAGTTGGACTAGATAATAGTTCATCAGGCACCTGGCCCGGGGAGACGATTAATATGAAGGGTGCGCCTGGAAGTGTGGTGGGAGGGCTTGTGGCTTTGGCTCCGCTGCATGTCTGCCTGCCGAGATCGGAACCTTTCCGGGTGGTCGGGGGCCGGGGGAGTGCTGGAGCGACCTTGGTGACCCTGGTCTCTGGGTCTTCTCCTGGGTGACCTGGATGTATGTGAGTTTGTGCTTTTTGTCTGTGTTTATTTGTTGTTTTGTGTTGTTTTTGTGTTTTCCCTGTTCTTGCTCTGTCTTGAGTCGGCTACCCCCAAAATGGGGATTGGGCCTGAGCATATAGATAGATAGAATAGAAATAATACTAATAATAATAATAATAATAATAATAATAATAATAATAATAATAATAAGAGCAACAATAAGAAGAAGAACAAAATATAAACTATATACCACCTACTACAGGCTTCAAAGGGGTAAAGAAGGTAGTGTTATGAGCGCCTCAGTAATATACAGCCCAGCATACGCCCTCAAATATGCTTGTTACTGCCGCTGCTGGAGATCTAGAAACTGAAGCAGATGAACCGGTAGTTCAGCTGTCAGGTATATTGACGTGGGTAGCAGTGGAAAGTGAACACCTCAGACTGGAGTTCTCGAAAAGGGGCTCCAGTTCTGACGATATTTTTGACTTTCAGTGTGCTGGCTTAATAATCCAGAAAGGTTGATAACCTCTGAAGTCTTAATTTAACTAACTAACGTGAAGAGGGCACTACCCTTTGAATATGTATGTAATTACTTCTTGTGCCATCGTACTGAATATATATGTAAAGCTTTCTGGTGCTATCTTACTGATATTTATGTAATTAATTAGTATGTTATCTTGCTATGAAATACGTGTAATGTTTTCCTATATTATTTTATTGAAAATACATGTATTGACTTCCTATGCTATCTTACTGAAAACATCTGCAACTACAGCACTTTAACAGTACGATATATTCATAGTGACAAGAGCAGACAATCTCACCAGTTGTCCACTCGCTGTTAACTGAATCAAAGTGTGGCCACAACATTAGCAAATTCGAGCGGTGGGGTTCTTTCTGTCGCACTCGCTGGAAATTATCTTAACGCCAAGCACCGCCGTATGCCAAAAGTTCTCGCGCTAGCAGCCCGATATCCCTGCGGGTTTTGAAGGAACATAGATTCTGGACTCCGGGTGTTCAGTGACTCAGTTTGGTCCAGTACCGATTGCTGAGATGGCCTTTGTTTCGGCGGCTACTTATACTTCTTCTTTCTGTGGGTTTTGGTACGGATTTTGCTTCGGTTGTTGCTTATTTTCCCTTCTTTCTTATCTCAAGTTATTCTCTTTTTGTCTCCTTTTCCTTCTACTACGTCTTTTACTTACTAGCTTTTCCCTTTTCTCCTTTCATCACGTCTACCTCTCTACATATCATATGAATGTTGTCTTTCATTATCCTTCTGAGTCTCATTGTTTTCTTATTCATTACACAATAATATTGCAGTGTACTTTGTCCCTAAAGTCTCCCTCTCAGTATTATATATTGTAGCACTTCTTTTGCATATCATTCTCGGATCGGGCATATTCTCTATCACTTACCATATTTTGTTCGTATTTATGTTTTATAGTTCTTGTGTTTTCCTCTATTATTTTACTTCCCCTTTAATTTGCAGCTTCTCATTTTAGTTAATCTTTCTTGTTCATTCCTCTCACTTCCCATGTGTAGTTATTCTTATTTTCCAATCAGTTTCTTCTCTCTCTCTCTCTTTTTTTCTTTTTTTCTCTCTAAACTTCCCGACATTATATGGTGTTCTTACAGCTAAAATTCCAGTTATGAAACGTGGAATTATCTATAGCGAAACACATTTAAAATGCAAAAAATATATAGCATTGATATATTTATATATAATAGATACCAGTATATATTTTATCAAAGATCCCTCTTTATGAAGTATGATAATTAATAATTATATTACCAAGATTTAGTACGGAACTGTGATATTCCTGAGCCAGTTATTAACCTCCGACTTGAACTGTTGTAGTGAGGTTAAGTGATGCAGGTCAGTGTGCTGAACCAGGTGATTCCACAGTCTTGCGTACTTTGGTAAGTAGGAACGAAGGTAGTGTTCTGTCCTAGCAAATGGAACACTGACCTGATGATACCTTGTGGATGCGGTTCTTGTTGCATATGATGTTGGTTGGGCAGGTTGTAGATGTAAGGCTGCCAGGTGTGGAGTGTGCATTTTTTGGGTTTTGTATGTTACACACAAACCTGCCACATCCCTCTCTCTCTCTCTCTCTCTCTCTCTCTCTCTCTCTCTCTCTCTTCCTTCCTTCTCCTTTTTAGCTTATACTCTCCCTCTGCTTCCTCCCATTCCAACTTTATCAATTTAGCCTTCTCCTCTCCTGGTCAGAACTTTGTACTTAAACATTTTCATTTGGGTCACTTATCGGTCTGGTGCGCTACAGGCTCCAATCGTCTGGAAGCTGACAAGTATACCTCTCTCTCTCTCTTTCTCTCTCCCCACCCAACCCCACCCCACCCACCCCCTCCCTCCCTCCCTCCCCTCCCTCCCTCTCTCTCTCTCTCTCTCTCTCTCTCTCTCTCTCTCTCTCTCTCTCTCTCTCTCTCTCTCTCTCTCTCTCTCTCACACCTCCCCGTGGCGTAACGGATAGCGCGTCTGGCTCACAACCAGAAGGTCCCGGGTTCGAGACCCGGGCGGGGAAGAGACATTTGGGCAAGTCTCCTAACGGTGTAGCCTCTGTTCACCTAGCAGTATAAATAGGAACCTGGAATAAGTGGACGAAGTTGTGACGACCCATTTGGGGTTGGTGATCGGTTACAAGGCAAGATGGGTATCGTGCTGGTCAACCTAAGCTACTGGTCAACCTAAGCCTTTGGGTGAGACTGGTACCGTACTGATTAACCCTAAGCCTTCGTTTCCAGATGTCGCCAATTGGCTAAAATACAGACTACACACACATCCACAGCCATTCCAACCATACATAAAAACACTTAACATGCATTTCACGCAATACATTCCCAGTTAAGGAGGCGCGATAATAATGAGCTTAGCTCGCATTGCGTGGATTCCCCTTGACGAACAAGTGAGTTAATAACATTCGCACACACAGGCACACACACAACCATAAATGTTATGCTGTGAGTGTATACTATATACAGTTCTAGTCATGTGGTGATGCTGAGAGGATTGGGTTCTAGTCATGTGGTGATGGGCTGGTCTATCAGAGTGAGAACTGAGCAATCTCTGCCATACCCATAGCTTACTCTGACTGTTCCTTTTACTTATATATTTTCTAGATCTCAAGTGACGGCGTCTCTTCCGTGGATTGACCTCCCAATCTACCAAGATTGGAAGCCAAAGTGTCACATTTTCCCCTTGCCCCTCAACTTTCTCTTCATAATTGCTGAGGGGCACAGGGCCCTGGGTGGGGCTTTGGTTTCCCGGGCATTTCCGCACCCTCCTCAGCTCCCCGCCATGGAGTGGCTTCGGTCACCCAGGCTTTATTGTGGTCGGCGGGTAGAGTTCTGTGGGGGTGCTCGGTTATGGCCTTGGCCATGCTCAGGGCCTTGGGGCTGTTCGGCCAGGCAGCTTGGGGAACAACAACAACAACAACAACTATATACAGTATACTGTATATATATATATATACAGTATATATATATATATATATATATATATATATAGAGAGAGAGAGAGAGAGAGAGAGAGAGAGAGAGAGAAGGGTTGGAGGTTACTGGCGTGCGATTATGACATGACTGTAGGTGACAATTAGGCGTGGGTGTTCTGTTTACTCTGTACATGAGCGGAGGGGAGACACTACCAATATACCAGCTGTCTGTTACCCGGGCGCCTGGAGGGAGACTTACACCAATATGTGTACAGTTATCTTTCATATATTGAGCTGGGAACCGTCAAGTACTTCAAGCAACTGGTATCTATTAAGGGGAGAAGGGCTTGTTTAATGGTCGATTAATTTATTTATTTATATATTTGTTTAGTTTACTCCTTAAACCTCTATCAAGCTTAAGGAAACATCCCCAAGATCCCCCTTTTAGATAAATGTGTAGTTTTCGGTAGAAATATATCCCGGCCAAAGGCCGGTTCCTCTTAAATATCAAACTCGCTATCGCTCGCCAGGAAAATAATGGACACCTAAATAACACGAAAGGTCTTAACCCCTTCTGTACCGGTGATGTACTTTTCACTATATTATGGACACTATTAGACGATTTTGCACAGCTTAAGAAGGACGTATAATCATGAAAAGGCTACACACTATCACAATTTATCCTTTTAGCTACCACATATCCTTCCTGAGCTTCATAAAATCGTCAAAATGTAGCTGAAATAAAAACAAATAACGTCGCCGGTACAGAAGGGGTTAATATTGACACAGAAAAGGAACGAACCTCTTAAAATCTCATATCTAAGGGGGCTAAACATGAGGGAAAAAGGGTCCACAAGCTTTGTTTATCCTTTTGTTCTGACGCGATTAATCCGTCAGAAAGATGGTGTAATCAAATGATATAGTTGTTAACCATTGATATAGTTGTTAACCATTGATATAGTTGTTAACCATTGATATAGTTGTTAACCATTGATATAGTTGTTAACCATTGATATAGTTGTTAACCATTGATATAGTTGTTAACCATTGATATAGTTGTTAACCATTGATATAGTTGTTAACCATTGATCACTTTATTAACCTTAACCCTTACTGTACTGGCGACGTCTTAGGGTCGCTATCTCTACTAGGATTAAATCAGAGCCACCTTGCACGGATCGTAAGATATGTGTGGCCAGTGTAACAATGTAAATATCTCTCTCTCTCTCTCACAAACCCTCCAACACTTATTTTACTTTTATTTATAAGGAATTCTCATCAGCACACAAAAACCACTACACCCCCGTCCACACTCAACTCACAAACACACATACAGTAAGTTGTAGCCGTCATGTGTGCGTATGTAGGTGACACACACACGCACACGGTACTTACACGCACACAGAAGTCTCAGCATATTGTTTAGCTTGGGTGTGCTTGACAGACACACACACACACACATAGAAACATACAAGAACACCCACGCACATACACACACACGTGCGTATAGAACCAAAGGTTGCATAGAAGCGTTGAGAGTACATATATTTGTATTTAATCTTTGGATTCGAAAAGCATAAATGAGACATATATTATTATTTATAAAAATGGTAATAATAGTATTATTAGTAATATTATTAGTATTTTGATTATTATTATTATTATTATTATCATCATCATGACGCACACACAACACTTACAGTACACACACAACAGTCAAACGGACACAACACTTGGCTCAGGCACAGAAACGCACGTGCCCCCCCCCCCCCCCCCCTTTACACACGCACACACTCACGCTACCATAACCCTTTTCTCTCCCCGCCTCTTAGTAGACTTCACTTTTCTTTAACTCATTTTCATGTCTTTTGCCATTGTTAATTCTTCACTTTTACTGTTCTACTCTTCCTTTTCCTTGTTCCTCTTTCTTCTGCTTGTTATATTCTTATTCTTTATCTCTTCTTAGTCTTATATTCTTCTTCTTCTGCTTCTTCTTTTTCTTTTGTTCTCCTATTTATCCTTTCTTCCTTCTCTTTGTTTATTCTCCCTTCCCTCTCCCCTTTACCTACCGTTTGTTTTAATTATTTGTTTATCTCATGCTGGTCCTGTTATCTTCTCCCTGTTTGCTCTCCCTATTCTATGTGTGTTCGCTTCTTCTTTTTTCCTCTTCTCTCTTAACCCTCTCGCGATCCTGTGGAATCGGGGGTTGCCGTTTAGCATTAAGAAATAGAGTTCTCTCAATCTCATAGTAGCCTACCTCTCCAAAATTAGTTTTCTGGTCACAGCTCACTCAAAGACAACGGCAGAGGTTGAAGTAACTAAACTAAAGGTTTCTAAACACCCCTGATGGTCACACAGGCTTTTAAGTATCCCAGAAAGGGCGTAAATCGTATCATGTGCGTGTTAGGTCAGCTAATTGTTATCATCTTATTAAGTTTATATATGTTTCCTCTTGTATTCTCTTTTTTTCCCTCTTCTTTGTCTCCTCTTCTCATATTATTCTCAATTTCTTCTCATTATCATATTATCAGCTGCTCGTCAGTATTTTAGTTTCTCTTTGTCCTCTTTACTCTTTTCTTCTCCCCTCTTTACTCTTTTCTTCTCCCCTCTTTACTCTTTTCTTCTCCCCTCTTTACTCTTTTCTTCTCCCCTCTTTACTCTTTTCTTCTTCCCTCTTTACTCTTTTCTTCTCCCCTCTTTACTCTTTTCTTCTTCCCTCTTTACTCTTTTCTTCTCCCCTCTTTTAACTTCCTTTTTTATTACGTCTGCATGTGTCTTGCTTTCCTTTTTTTCTCGTTTCTCTTTCACTATGCCTTCGTACGCCTGGCGATTTTTTTTAGACTTCAACCATGACTATTCCCCCCACCCCCACCCACCCGCCAACTCGGCTAAGTAATACGGTTTGTGTCGACCTGGTACGAATACTGAACCTCTCTGAATGACAATTATTAAATGATAATGGTCAGGATACCTCTCTCCCAACCTATCAGACATTATCATTAGATATATGTCATTCAGAGAGGTTCAAATAAAATAAAATAATAATCTTGTTTTGCTTAGGGGAGCCGGATTTCGATTAAAAGACTGTTTGTCCCCTACTCGAGTTGTGGTTGGGGGGAACAGTTAGAAGTACCAGATTTATCCTTTTAACCACCGTAGTGGTACTGGTGACAGACCTAAGGCTTGTATAGGTTCGAATCCTAGCCCTAGCTATTATATTTGTCATCAAATAAACACACACACACACACACACACACTTATATATATATATATATATATATATATATATATATATATATATATATATATATATGATGCAGTATTCCTATTTAGTCACTTCCAATAACTTTAGATTTATTCCTAACCTTCTCTTTAATGTTTTAATCTTTCGTAAACACCAGGACTTTATTATTGTCCCAAGATTTGTATCTGGGAGATATTCAGCAGCTTCCATAATTATATAATTTGTTCTCAGCAGGACAAATTTCTTTCCATTTTAATTGTTTAGCGGCTTTTACTAGATATTATATTGTCCTAAGAACATATCTCGCTGATTTATCTTGATAATATCATACTATATTTCTTGATGATCCGACTATACCTCCCATGTGTTCCTGCCTGGTTCCTGACCCCTCTATTTCCCCCTTCCCTCACATCTTCCTGCCTGACCCTTCCTCTGACATGACATATCAATTATCACCTCCTTACCTACCCTTCCTATGTATAGTTATCCTGTATCATTCCATCTATAATCTTCTTAAATTATATATATATATATATATATATATATATATATATATATAATAGATCTCGCCATCCCTCTCTCCTCCAGGGACTGCTGTATATCCAATCATTAACAATACGTTGGTCTGTCAGTGCAAGACAAATAATGAGATTTTAACCTTGTTACTTTCCGTTGTTTGGAGAAAACCTGAGTCTTCGTCTCGTAAGAAATAACCTCGCATATTTACAGAGCTCGAGTTCGTAGGGTCGCAAAAAAGAGAGAGGGAAAAAAATAGTTTAAAACTGTAAATGTTAGTGACTCGTCAGGTACTACAAGTCGGGCCGTGTTTGATGACGCAGGTGCCCCCGCCACTATTCTTGATTATAATTATAGATGCCTTCCTCTTTCTCGGCAAGCCAATGAATACTTAACATTGTTTCGAGTGGAGTTAAATTTCACTCCCCTGAAAATCGTCAGAATAATCTTCTCATTTTGGGCTGGAATTCGTTTATTTGTTTATACTTTGCGCCATGAATTCGCGTTTGTTTCAGACAGAGGGGGCTTGTGTTAAGTTATTGTGCCCTAGTGAGAGTGAAGATAGTGTTTGAGGCGTAGCACTTTTGGAGCTGCGTCGTGTATGTCCCAAGTTGTGTGTCACCTCATCTGGACACACGGGTGAGTATCTGCTTGACCATCGTGAGTACAGCGTGGCCCGGGTAGCGGCGGGTGTGAGGCGATAGTACCTCACTGGGCCACAGTGGCACTCTAGGAAAGTTGGCAACCTAGTGCCCGGAGTAGTAAGGGTTGAGGCAGCACAAGCAAGAGTCAGTGAGCCTGTGGGGCCGGCCAGATGTAGGGCCACGTATCATCATGTAGCAGCGGTCAGTACCACCACCACTTCCCTACACCCACCACAACATACTGACCCTGCCTGTTCTGATAACGGTACACTGAGGCGTGGGGGGTTGTGTGGCACCAGCTCTGTTTGGCACCGATGCCGGGGTGACCACCGCCGCGAGCGCCGCAGTTCGTCTGGTTTAGTGCCGAGCAGCATTGCGGGAGTGACCATGAATAAGTCATTGTTTGCGTATTAAAGCAAAGTTTGTTGACCTACAAAGCTCAAAATCTCCGTGAAACACCTCCGTAGCAGTAGAACCAAGGTCTAATAACCGTGCACAATAATTCACCCAACAGATACTTACAATCTGTCTACCTCCGCTCAATAAATTAAGCTTGACTATTTAATTAATTAATTATCGGTTGCTATAAACTAGGACTGTATAATAGCTAGTTATGTTTATAAGGCTCGGCAATTTCATGAATATATCAACAAATAACCTTTGTATTTTTCTGCCTCCTGTTTTACTTGTCTCCCTATACCCTGTTTCTTTTCAACTGATAGTAAATTGCAAAGTTCCTATCAAGATTGTTTAGTTATTTTGAAGACTTTGTAGTGAAATATGGTGCTAATTATATAAAAGTGGTCTAAATACGATGCTGAGACATAAGTTTCGTATTTTGTTAATTAAGTATCGAGAAGTTAGCTGCTAAAGGATTCAATTTATCGTCAGCTGAAAAGAAACGGAATATAGTTAGCGCAAAACAAGCCTCTCGGTCTGTAGCGGATGAAGACTTTACCGTCACCGCAGGGCCGCTCACTCTCTCTTAACCCCTTCTGTACCGGTAACGTCCTTTTAGCTTTATTTTGGCTACTATTACACGCTTTCATGAAGATTATAAAGGACCTCCAGCAATTAACAGACTTCGAACTATCTCACTTAGCCCTTTATACTACCGCATATATTTCGTAAACTGCACAATATCTTCCAAATATAGTTAGACTAATATACAAAAGACGTTGCCGGTACAGAAGGGGTTAATAGACACGGAGGCGGTTCTTTGCTTCTACCGTTCCGTCAGTCACTCTCCCGCCGCAGTTGGTGTTAACGGGAGGGAGATATGTCGCTTGTCTAGACCCTCTTCTCCCTTATCTGTAGCACCATTAGTTTGGCGATTGTATGTACTTTCGCTCCATTGCTGTCAATTTTAAGACCTTGCCTGCCATTTAATTGTCGATTTTTTCCTGGCGAGCAATAGCGAGCCTGTAATTTAAGAGGAACCGGCCTTCGGCCGGTAAATTTTTCTACCGAAACATGTACAAATATATCTTGATAGGGTGTCTAGGGGGCGTTTTTTTAAGCTTGATGGAGGTCTAGCGAGGAAACTAGAAAAATAATAAATAAATAAAAACAAATCTACCAAAAAGTGAACCATCCCCCCTAACGACTGGGGAAGGGATATTATACATCCATCCATCCAAGCAGCGATACCTTCTGTGCGAGTGTTCCTTAGCATCTGGGAAATACAAACATTGGAACAATGTATAAGAAGGAACAAGCGGAACATTGAAGGCGTAGCATCTGACTTCCACTTGGGCGCATTAGGTGAAGGTGAGCTCGTGTGTGTGTGTGTGTGTGTGTGTGTGTGTGTGTGTTTAATAATAACAACACTGCCCGTTCCCCCACCCCTGGTATCTCATTTTCGCTCGTATTTTTATTCATGCAACAATAACTTACTATGCTCCCTTACTGAGGAGCATATTTATAACCTCCCTCCTCCCCTTTAGCAAGCCCTAACGACTCTTCCTCGAAGGCGGGTGCCCAACCCCAAAAGGAGTTGAAATAGGGGAGCTATCCCCCCGCCAAAGGCGGCTTTGTAGGGCCTTTCCTAGCTGATGCTGAGAGGATTGGATTCTAGTCATGTGGTAATGGGCTGGTCTATCAGAGTGAGAGCTGAGCGATCTCTGCCATACCCATAGCTTACTCTGACTGTTCCTTTTACTTATATATTTTCTAGATCTCAAGTGACGGCGTCTCTTCCGTGGATTGACCTCCCTAGAGGTTGGCAGATTGGGAGCCAAAGCGTCACATTTTTCCTTTGCCCCTCAACTTTCCCTTCATAATTGCCGAGTGGTACAGGGCCTCGGGTGGGGATTTTGGTTTCCCGGGCGTTTCCGCACCCTCCTCAGCTCCCCGCCTTGGAGTGGCTTCGGTCACCATGGGCTTTATTAGTGGTAAGCAGGGACGGTTTTGTGGGGGTGCTCGGTTATGGCCTTGGCCTTGCTCGGGACCATGGGGCTGCTCAGCCAGACAGCCTGGGGAACAGCAACAACAATAACAACCCTTCCTCAATACCCAGATTCACCCCACGCACGCAGAACCTTTGATGACGTAGTTATTATCACCCACAATAAACACGATATTCAATATGAGAGCAACTTGTGCATCAAAGCAACCTTGTCCAAGAAATTCAGCTTTCGGAGGGTTCATTATCTCATTAATATTACCGTGGCCTTTGAAGAGCAGGGTTGGGAGTCTCGCCTCTGATGTTCTCTGTGCTTCCGTTCAGTCGTAGCCAGTGAACGGGGTAAAAACAGGAAGGTGATCGGAGAGTAGATTTAGGCGGGTTTGTTGGTGTTTATGAGTGTGAGGGGGACACGGATTACAGATTGGCGGAACACTTACGATTATTATAGGCTTAAATATTGTGAATACTACTATTTGAATTGTAATTATTTTAACCTTTATTGATTAGGCCTATAAGAGTAATAGCTATAAGAATAATTGTGTATTGTTATTTTCATTATTACTATTTGCTCATATTATGTTATAGTTAATATTATAAATATTTATTATTTATATAATAATAATAATAATAATAATAATTATTATTATTATTATTATTATTATTATCATCATTATTATCACAAGCCCATTAATTCATACAAAATGCTTATTAATTAAGAGTTCAAATTGTGTTGCACATAAATTGGTTAGGTTTTTCTCAGTCAACAACATCGTGTAGATGTTAAGTGCATTACCATACCCCAAACAGAATCCTGTATATTTGGGGGAATTGATGATTTTGACTTTCTCATTTACCGTTATTAGCACGCCAAGAAACTATTAACTTCAACACCTTAGGGTCTAAGACGCATTTATACATTTTATTATGGTCATCATTTGCCGATTTTAGCAGTTTTAGACGAATTGCTAGGTATGAAAAGGGTAAAATATATAAATTAATCCTCAGACCTCCACGATTCCTCTCTGAGCTTAATAAAATCGTCTACAGATAGCCAAAATATACAGCTGAAACGTGCCCTAATCCTCAAGGGGTTATTTTTGAAATTCGATGTAGTAACTGCTCTGATAGTTCTGATAATCTTGTTGCTAGAGGGTACAAATCGTTAGATCGTGGTGGTTGCTATGTGATGCTATAGTTGCTATGTTGATGTGGGGTGCAAGGTTTGTTATGTTTATTCTTGCTATGTAGTCCGTGCAATTATGTGACCCATGGGAGCCCTTAACCCCTTCACCACCATGACGTAATGTTCATCATATTCTGGTTACCATTAGACGATTTTCTTTAGTTTATACTCTACCTCTGGAACTCAGAGTTTTTCTTAAGTAAAGGCAATAGGTATAAAAAAAAAAAAAGTCTAAAGATTATGTCCATGGTGCTTGTACATAATTCCTGCTGTTGGAATGAACTTCTGGTTTGTTTTTTATACGCATGTGTGCACGTGTGTATATGTATGTGTGTGTGACACAAAATCTTAATATTGACAAAGAAATGAGACGAAAGGTCTTAAATTGTGTTCTTTTATTTAATAATTTTCATTTTAGTAAGCGTTGTTTCCACATAGCGATTTTGATAATTTAATTTGACTTTATATTGTCCTTGTCCCAATTTTGGTTTGTTTAGTTTGCAAGTTTTACATTTTAATTCGACAAACTAATTGGCCGAACGTCTTGAAATTTCAAAACTAATGAGGCAAAGCATGAGGGAGAAGGAGGGCCAATAATCCAACACATCTCTCCTTAAATAATGCCCTTGTAATATAGTCAATCTCTCACCACCGCTGCCTCAGTACACTGATGGACACCTGTTAACCCTCTCAGGATCGATCACGCACTTCTTTTCTGTTTTCTGGCTATTATTAGACGATTTTATTCAGATTAGTAAGGCTAAATGGAAATCTGAGGGTTGATTGATATGGTATTTACCTTTTTCATTCCCATTGACCCTCCCTAAGCTGTATAAAATCATCTAATAATAGCCAAAATAAAATGTCAAACCGCGCCCTTATCCTCAATGGGTTAAATTAAGCTTAGGAGTTTGTATTGTGACACGACAATTACATGTTTAACCCCTTCACCACGATTACATGTTTAACCCCTTCACCACGTTTACATGTTTAACCCCTTCACCACGATTACATGTTTAACCCCTTCACCACGATTACATGTTTAACCCCTTCACCACGATTACATGTTTAACCCCTTCACGACGATTAGATGTTTAACCCTTCACCACGATTACATGTTTAACCCCTTCACCACGATTACATGTTTAACCCCTTCACCACGATTACGTAATTGTCATCATATTCTGATTACCATTAGACGATGTTCTTTAATTTGAAAATACCTATATGACTCAAATGTGCACTGTATAATACGGTCTCAATAAACCCTCTTAATAACAGAGGTATTTTTTAAACTGCATAAAATCATAATTGTTTAGCCAGAATTAAAGGTAAAAAGGCGTATTGGTGCTGAAGGGGATAAGATGACATACAGATGAACATTTTCCTCAAAAAGCCTGGTCTAAACAAAGCTATTAATTCATCCTATGAAACTATGTAACCCAACGAGCCAAATACAAAGTTTTCAGTTTCAGTGAGGAAAGAAACCGAAGCGTTTCAATTAACATGTTTGCCTTATTCACTTTGCATTAAAAGACTGAAGTTCAATCGTCACTGACGTATGCAGTTACTTGGACAAAACTTATAGACATTATTAAATATCAGTTACTCTTGGTGGTAATTTAATTTGGTGCTTTCACTTTTTTCAACCTACGGGGAGACACTTGTTAGAGGCAGCTTGTCTTTTGTCTCCTTCGTTCACATAAACAAAAATATATAAACACAAACTATGATTCATGAGTTCATTCATACTTTCTCCCCTGTATATATCCTTCTACACTCCGTCCATTGTACTCCTGTTATCTCCCTATCCCGCAGTACAGACCGGGTGCACTAGTTACTGTCACACACACACACACACACACACACACACACACACACACACACACACACACATATATATATATATATATATATTCATATATATACAGTATATATATATATATATATATATATAATATATATATATATATATATATATATATATATATATATATATATATATATATATATATATATATATATATATATATATATATATATATATATATATATAGTTTGTTAGGTGTTTTTATAGTAATTTATACTTGACTTTTCACAAGATTTTCCGAGAAACAGAACGAGAGAGATAGTGTGTGTGTTTTTGTTAGTTTGCACGTGTGCATAAAGAAGGTTCTTCAGGCAAAGATGTTTCTTAAATTATATTTGCTCTTTGAATTGACAAATCTTGAGGAGAGTTTTCATCGCGTCTTGTACTGGTCATTTGAGTAGTATTAACGACCAGATTATTTTCTAACCTTGGAGAAGACATAAAGGAAACATTACAGAGCAGTATAAGTATGTGTGATGGTATTACATATAAAGGAAACATTACAGAGCAGTATAAGTATGTGCGATGGTATTACATATAAAGGAAACATTACAGAGCAGTATAAGTATGTGTGATGGTATTACATATAAAGGAAACATTACAGAGCAGTATAAGTATGTGCGATGGTATTACATATAAAGGAAACATTACAGAGCAGTATAAGTATGTGTGATGGTATTACATATAAAGGAAACATTACAGAGCAGTATAAGTATGTGCGATGGTATTACATATAAAGGAAACATTACAGAGCAGTATAAGTATGTGTGATGGTATTACATATAAAGGAAACATTACAGAGCAGTATGTGTGATGGTATTACATATAAAGGAAACAATACAGAGCAGTATAAGTATGTGTGATGGTATTACATATAAAGGAAACATTACAGAGCAGTATAAGTATGTGCGATGGTATTAGATATAAAGGAAACATTACAGAGCAGTATAAGTATGTGTGATGGTATTACATATAAAGGAAACATTACAGAGCAGTATAAGTATGTGCGATGGTATTACATATAAAGGAAACATTACAGAGCAGTATAAGTATGTGTGATGGTATTACATATAAAGGAAACATTACAGAGCAGTATAAGTATGTGTGATGGTATTACATATAAAGGAAACAATACAGAGCAGTATAAGTATGTGTGATGGTATTACATTTAAAGGAAACATTACAGAGCAGTATAAGTATGTGTGATGGTATTACATTTAAAGGAAACATTACAGAGCAGTATAAGTAAGTGCGATGGTATTACATATAAAGGAAACATTACAGAGCAGTATAAGTATGTGTGATGGTATTACATATAAAGGAAACATTACAGAGCAGTATAAGTATGTGTGATGGTATTACATATAAAGGAAACATTACAGAGCAGTATAAGTATGTGTGATGGTATTACATATAAAGGAAACATTACAGAGCAGTATAAGTATGTGTGATGGTATTACATATAAAGGAAACATTACAGAGCAGTATGTGTGATGGTATTACATATAAAGGAAACATTACAGAGCAGTATAAGTATGTGCGATGGTATTAGCGGGATTAACGTCTTAAGGGGAGATATTTAGTTTGGTCCGTAGATATCCTTCAAGCTTAAGATTACACCCCCTTGACCCCCTTTCAAGATAAATTTGTACATTTTTCGGTAGAAAAATTTCCCGGCCGAAGGCCGGTTCCCCTTAAATTACATGCTCGCTATCGCTCGCCAGGAAAAAATCGACACCTAAATGGCACGAATGGTCTTAAAATTGACATAAATGGGGCGAAAGTTCTTAAAATCGTCAAACTAATGGGGCGAACGTCTTAAAATCTCAAAAGCAATTGGGCTAAACATGAAGGAGAAAGGGGCCCAGAAAAAAAACCCTCAAGTGGAAATCTCCCCTTAAGCTACAACACAAATACCTACTTGGCCTGGACAATGAGACATACTGTATACTTAAGGGGGTAGTGGTCATGTTACATGGAAGGATAGACCGACGAATGAGGAAGTAAGAGAGAGGTGTGGTGTGGAGGTAGATGTGCTGGAAAGTGTGAAAAGGAACACCTGGAGATGGTTCGGCCATGTGGAACTTATGGGAAGCGAGAGAATGACTAAGAGAGTGTACGAGATCGAGGTGGAAGGACAGAGAGGGAGAGGAAGACCGAATGAGAGGTGGAAGGATGAAGTGAAGAAGTATATGAATGAAGGCGGTGCTAGATGGGAGGAGGGGTACCGCCAATGAACTTGACAATAATCTTAACCCCTAAACTGCTTATAAATCAAAATTATTGAAAGCAATCGTGCTGACATCTCTTTTAATTGGGAAGAGTCCACTAGGAATTAAGTGTGGATATTTACAGTCAGTTTGTTGAAGGTCCTTTTGAGTTACGAATAGGTTAGGGATCGAGATTTTTGTCAAGTTCGTTGGCGCTACCTATAACATCCTAATTCAGCCACGGACATTAGTTCCAGGGCAGTAGTTCCCTTTCAAATTTTCCCTTACCCACTCCAAGCCACTGTTTGGACACTTGATCCTCAGTGTTTTGGAGGACAAGCAGCCTAGAGTAGTCGCGAGATATGTTGTTGCTTGATTTCCTTTGTACTTCCTTGTACTTAAGCGACGGTACTTTTATCTATGTGTACACATAAACCTGCAAACATTAGGAAATATGTACACATGAACCCGCCAATGCTTGTATACGCAAGAGCCGCGACGGTCTAGTGGTGAGCACGCTCACGTGTGAATCTGCTTGACGTGGATTCGATCCCAGCCGTGGCGGACATTTATTGGGTGTGGTAGTACGTCCTAGCGTGTTTCACATGCTCGCACTCAGTCGAGGGACACCTCGACGACGTATACAGACTAAACACACATAACAAAGCCACTCCAACAGCTTCCTTTCTCTCCAACACCCCTTCTCACCTCTCTACTCTTCAGATAATAGGGAAAAAAGTAGAAAGTAGCTACGAGGTGCCGTTGTAAAGGCTTATCCCTCAATGCCTTCACCTGACATACAGTAGGCCTACACCAGTGGCAAAACCGTGTGTTTCAGGTCTTGGGTGACAAGCATTTAAAACTCCTTATTTTCCCATTATTATCTGTCTAATGTAACTTATCTAACAGTCTAACACAACTTAGCCAATTACCTACTTTAGCCTAACCGAAAATAATCTTAGTCTAACCTTGGCTTAACTTAACCTGATTATAACCTATGGTCTCGTATCCTAGCCTAGTCTAACCTAATGCACTATAATATAACCTACTCTAACGTGTCCTAGGCTACTATAGCTTTACCTAGCCTATACTATAAACTTACGTAGCCTGCACGCCAAACAAACACTTTTGATGAATTCAATATATTAGCAATGCACGAATATCCCCATTCATCAAAAAATAATTTGGTGGAACGGGAGCCTACATCATAAAACAGCTGATGGTGCAAGAAACGTCGTTTGCTGGTGTGCATTATGAAGCCTGTTCACCTTATATCCAGCAAGCAACGATTCCTAAATTAATTGTAAATAGGTAAAATATAATACATAATGCATAATACATGACATATCAATATGTAGCAATCAATAATGCAATGTAGAACAAGTGAAACTTACACTTACACTTTGTTACACTTTGTTGTATTCCGTCCGTTAGTGACACAGTTGAGTTGGGGCTCCACTGCGACCAGGCAGCTCCCTTTCTTCCACTCTCCATTCCAGAAGTCGGTTGGAGTTGGTGCTGGGGTATCCTGGTGTTGGTGGCCGGTCCGGTATTTTGGCCAGCCACATGTCAAGTGTTTCTTGAAGGTGTCTGGAGACACCCCGGTCATGTTCCTGAGAGGGGCTGGTATACAGTTGAACAGTCTGGTTCTATTGTATGCAAAGTTGTGATGGATCAGGGATTTGATTTTTTGTGTTGATCCCGGCGTAGTCCTCACATAGCACAGCCTCCCTCGCCTTTGGTGTTGAGTCTCTTGGATGTTTGGATTTGGTACCTTTTTTTCCAACTTAACTTAATTAACTTAATTAATAACTGGCATGACTTATTTAGGCAAGCTGTAAACGTGTCAACACTGTATGGCAAACAAACACTGCGTGAGGTATTTAGAAAAACAATTACTGCGCCGGTCTCCCTATAGAGTTATTCATTGTTACGTAATACAAGCATGGGGTTTGGGTAGCAAACAATATGAGGGTAGGGGCTCGTATATGTATTTGAAGGTTAGTATTAATTAATGGGAAGGGGTTTGGGTTGACTCATCCCTTCCCTGTGTCGCTATTAATATGGATAGATTATGGTTGGGCTTTGTTTTAATGCCGCGGTAAATTATCCCTATAGAAGGCTGTTGCGTCTGACACTAAGCTCCGCCCACCGAGTCATCAGTCAGCAGAATTGCCAACCTAGCATGTTCATCTCTAACTCCAAGATATATGTATTCCTATCTTGTGACGTAATATTAATAGATTGAGACATGAAGTATAGTATTCTTATGATTATACGAAGCATTTAGGAGTTATATTTTAGATATAATTATTACCGTTTATAGTGATAAGAAGCATTTCGACTATCTAGCGTCTTATATTTATTGCGCAACATATGGGATAGATGTGGTAACACTGCTCCTCTCCCTCTCAGCCTCTCAGGTCTCCCTGTCCGACCACGGGCACATGGGAAAGTCAAGGTGTAATTATGCTTGTGTTTTATCGTGTTATTCGTTGTTCTCGGCGGTATTATCGGTGGTACGCGTGAGTGTATGGTGACATGGATGAGACTAACGCCTGGGAGGATTATAATTACGAGGACTTGCTTAGTGAAGGCCGCTCAGAAGGCGTAATAGACGAATGGAAGAGAAGGCAAGTTTCAACCCAAGCCATCGCAGCAGCAAGGTTTGTAGGAGGCTTTCTACTTCATAATTTGATTCCTGGATGTCTGCATTACACTATCTTTTAAATAAATAACTTGTTTATTACTTCTGTGAATAGTTTTAACTCCGTATTAAAGCCACATAATGAGTTAGAGTGTATAGTAAAGGGGTTTTCCTTTATGCTTCACCGCCGCAACAAGACGTTCGGTACCGTAGTAGCCTAGTTAGCCTAATACGTATACACATTGGAATATTTTTAAGCTAACCCAACTTTTGAAGCATCTGGGATATAAGTAAGAATTGTATTATCACGTTTGGGTAAACTACATATTTAAATCCTGGCGTACCGTAGCTCACAACTGTTGGTATTTTTTTTTCGATTTTACACATGCGCGAGATACCGGTATCGGTCTAGCCTATACCTAATATCCCAAATATAGTCTTTGTGACTTACATCATTTCTAAAATTATATGTCATTAGGCCTACCTGCGGAAAATTATTTATATTTTATTATACTTGTTCTTGGATTTTGGGTCAGGGAGATTGCCTTTACAACAGACTCTCTCTCTCTCTCCCTCCTCCTCCTCCTCCTCCCTTATCTTATATCCGTGAATGAGTCGACTAACTTGCTTACTTTCCAAATTTCTTTAATTATTCTTGTTGACTTCTTTCTTTTTGTCTTTTCCAAATAGTAGTGTGTTTGGTATTTCTTGTTCGTAAGGCCTGTTAAATATAGGCTACTGTTTTTGTTTCTTATTGTCTGATATTGTGGGAATAATATAAGGACATGTTTTAATTTGTCTAGCTCTTCAACACAAGCTAAACACTCTATTTTCAAATTGTTTCTATCATTTAGTTTTACGGTACGGTATTGGATCTACATTAAGCCTAAATAAAGTTATAGATGCTGGGGAGTGTTGTCATAAGTCTTCTTCTTTTATAAGTTGTTTACATTCTTTACAAACCTTAACACACTTTTACTCTCCAGCTCATTTCTCCACCTGTGTCCTTTTTATTTATTTTTGTATTTTTGTTTTTCAGTTTTCGATTTTTGTTATCTGCATTTCACTCAAATCAATCTATTACAGCACTTTTGCTTTATTTTACCCATTCATCTGTCTTTAAAATTTCTTTTCATTTCATCATAAACTTGTTTGACTGCTGAACCTTCTTTATTAAGAATATATTTTATGAAATTTATTTTATTTTGTTAGTAGCCTAGGCCTATACGCCATGTCTGATGACCCTATTTCGCCTCTCAGAATTAATGTTGGAGTGTGGATTGAAGCCCCCAATATAATTCTACAGGTTTTGTTTTCTATTCTTTGCAAAGTGTTTAGCCTATTTCAGTTTCATTAAAATTAATACCGGTAACTTGGTTTCCATACAAGATTGATGGTAAAGCTACATTATTCCAGTATGTCTTTCCTATTGGCATTTTGTGACAGCATTTTGATATAGGCCTAGATGGCATTTGGTTTGATAGGTTTCTTGCTTTTGATATCATATTGTCTTTATGTTGCTTAAAGAGCTTCTTTTTATTTGTTAAAGCTATACCTAAGTATTTAATTTAATTTGTTACTTGTAGGCCTATAGCTTGGATTTCGGTTATTACCCTTATATTACTTTGTGCTTCATTTAATGACTGGGTTAAATTAATTCATCATCTGCAAAGAATAAGATATTAAACTTGAAGCTATCATTTCTAAATCTAATTCCTATTTCTTCTAGTTTTAATAAGATATAAGTTATTAGTTTAACCCATTGACTGCGGGAGACGTTCAAGAACGCCGTGGCAATTTACAGCAATTACAGGCTTGTAAAGCCTTTTAAAGCCTGTAGAATAGTGCAAGGGAGCAGGAACGCGACAGGCCACCCGCCAATCCTCCAGCCAGCCGGCCGGTGCACTGAGGAGTATGAGCAATACTCGCGCTAAATATACAGCGCTGCCAATTGCTCATTTGGCAAGAATGTAGTTACCGGGTGTACCGCCCGTCTTGTTTACACTACGCGGACGCTCACCATAATGTTCCCGTCTATTTTGACTGCCTTTGGATACAAAAATACATTACCCTAACCATACAACCTAACCTAACCTAACCTAGTATTATAGATTTATAAGTATTTATTTTATTATAAGTATTTAGGATGATTTATGTTGTATGTCAGTAGTGGCACACCCGGTAACTACATCCAATGTGATCCATCCCGCTCATTTTAGCGAATGTCTATGGTACCGCTGCAGGTGAAGCCCGCGAGCTACGAAGCTCGTTTTGGTGTCATTTTGAAGCTATTTTCTTCCAGTATTTGGCTGAATACATTTAATTTCATTCAGACACTTGCTTAATCAATCAGAAGTGCCTGAATGAGCCCTAATATGGCAGAAATATGCCCGCAGTGTGTTAAAGAAGGTTGTAGATCCAGTGCATCCTTGCTTAATACCACTGCTTATATTTATTTCCTGTTGTATATTTTTATTTAGCTTGAGTAGTGCATTATCTATCTCCTGTGTAAATTTTTGCTATTACATCTATTAATGTTGTACCATATTTATCTTAAAATGTTTTAGATCCTCTATAAGTTTACATCGTTTTATTGAGTCAAATGCTTTTTTAAATCTATTGCAGTTACTATTTGTGTTTTTTCTTAACCCTTTGGCTGCGGCTATGTTTGGGCCATTTAGGGCATATTCAGGCACTCCTGAATAAATCAAGCATCAATGATATCAAGATAAATCAAGCATCTGCATTAAATGAAGTGTATTCTGCCGAAAACTAGGTGAAAATAGCTTCAAAATGACACCAGAACGGACCCTGTACGTGGTCTGGTTCACCCGCACTGCTGCCAGTGAAACGCGGGAACCCCGCTATTATGTAACACTCGCTCGCTTGCTACACTGGTGAGAGAGACAGAGAGAGACCCATGCGAGACACAGCCTAGCTCAGTGAGCCGCTCGGTGCTCTGAGGGTCGGAGGTGGGCCCCTCACGCTCCCGCCCACTGACACTCGATTTTTACGTTTTTTGCAGGCTTTTGAAGCCTGGAAATTGCTGTAACTTGCCAAAACATTTCAGAACGTCACCCGCAGCGAAAGGGATTTAAGGAGTTCATTACACAATATTTTAGTAGCCTATCATTAAGTTGTCTTCTATTCTACTTCCCTATGTGAATCCTGATTGAGCATCATTTATTAGATTATTTTCCATCAAATAGTCTTCAATTTTCTCTTATGATTGCCATAAACATTTTGTAAGATACCGGCATCACGTTTGGCCTTAGGTCTTTCGCTTAATTTTTTTTTACATTTTATATTTAGTTTTGTATTTGATTTCATCCAGTCAATTGGAATGTCTTCATCTCCTTCCAGAATTTTGTTCAAACAAGATTTTAATATTTCTTTACATTTCATATTTTTTTAGGAATTAATTTATATATTTCTGGGTTAATGCAATTGGGTCCTGCCGTTTTTCTTGGCTTTAGGTTTTTCAGGTATTTATCTATAGCGTATCATTAATTGGTATTTCTGGTTTATGCATTGGTTGGATCTTACTATTAGGCCTAGTCTTGAATGCTAAATCAAAATGTTCCTGCAAATCATTTGCGGATGTATACTCTTCTATGGTGTTAGTTACAATGTGTGGGTTACATACGCAAAAGGCCGTAGCTCGGTTGGTAGAGCGTTCGCCTGCTGACCGTGAGGTTGACAGTTCGAGTCTCGGGCCAGCCAGTGTGTTATTGGCAGATGTCAGTGCTGTGGTGAACGGCGCGGTCTAGCAATCTGTGGTAACTGTTCACTGTAGTCCCTGATTCATCAGGGCACCCACCCTAGCCCAGCTATTCAGCAGGGAGTGTATGGTGGTAAAAAAATGCATCATTATACGCGAAAGACGGCCATCTTAGATCAGTGGAGATCTAATTTTTCTTTTCCCTTTTCCACCATATTTTTAGTATCTTGTCATCCTCTATATCAATGCTAAGACCAGCGGGGGTCTGGGGGCGGCAGCCCCCAGGTTAGGTTAGGTTGTTAGGTCCCAACTGTTCGCAGGCCAAGAGTCTAACAGTGCACTGAAGTTAGTTACCGGTACCGGTACTTATTTACTTTTTACTGTTTCGTTGTTGGCATTTCAAATCAATCAGTAATAAGTAAATACAGTAGTTATACAATAGGCTAGTTACATTTTACGTACGGTATTTAAGATACAAATCCAATTCATAAAACAGCTAGATTTTACTGATTCACTCGCTTGATATCAATAAGTAATAAGTAAATAGGGAAATATTAAGGAAACCACCCACCAATTATTTTCATTATTTTTTGTTTAGTTTTAGTTTATTTGCATCAATATATAGTGATTGACATTAGTTTCAACCTCCGCAAAAATTGTTATCCCCTTTATCCAACGATCTTAAGACACGGCGCCCGATAGTGGGGAGGGCTATGAAGATCAGGAAAAATGTGGGGTTAAAGACATAAAAAGGCGATATAATGGCTTTTAGGATGAAAGTTGGCTCGGGTTTTGTTGTTTTTCAACTTGAAAAAACCCGAGCCAAGTTTTGGCAAAAGTTGGCTCGGATTTTAAGATTTTTCAGCTGCATAAAAGACAGTAAGTGCAAAAAAGAAGTTGGCTCGGGTTTTCTTGTTTTTCTACTTAAGAAAACCCCAAAATTAAAAAACTCGAGCCAAGTTTTGGTAAAAGTTGGCTCGGATTTTAAGATTTTTCAGCTTCATAAAAGTCAGAAAGTGGCAACAAAAAGTTGGCTCAGGTTTTCTTGTTTATCAACTTAAGAAAACCCCAAAATTAAAAAACACAGAGTCAACTTTTGGCAAAAGTTGGCTCGGATTGGACAATTGTTAGGCTTCATAAAAGCTGAAAATGCGAGCCAACTCTTCGCCATTGGATACAGGATGGGTTGTGGGGTGCTCTCCCCCCCCCGTGATTTATTGAAATCATCATCTATGTTGCCAGCAGGGGGCCTAATTTAAATTGCCATTGGATACAGGAAGGGGTGTGGGAGAGCTCTGCCCCCCCACACCCCCATGATTAATTGAAATCATCTATGTTACCCGATAGTGGGGAGGGCTATGAAGATCAGGGAAATTGTGGGGTAAACGATGAAAATAAAGGGAAATATTGAAGAACTTATTCCAAAAACCCAGTAAGCTAATTATCCATTATCCAACAATTAAGCTACATTAAAGATATTAGCCTAACCTGCCAACCTTACCTAACCTAACATAGTATTATGAGTCGGGGCTGCCGCCCCTACACCCCCGCTGGTTGGATAGTACATTGGATAGAAAATTAGGTAAATTCTTATAGTATCAACATGGCTGACCTAGCGGGGTGGCGTCTGTGGGAAACCCTGGACAAATTTTGTTACAGGTTACAGGTTCTAGGTTCTGTATCTCCCTTAATAGAATTTTTAGAGGGTTGACACTTATTTTAACATGGAGTATAGGTTATATTACATCATAAATGAAATTTTAAAAATCTGTGAAAATTCTTGGGTTGTTTATATAATAGAAGTTACTGTGGGACACGTAATATGTTGAAGGGAGAGCTCTGCCCCCTCTAAACACCCGTCACTTATGTCATCATAATCTGTTGTACTTCATAGGGGGTCCAATTAAGGAGAAAGTGAATTAACAGACGAAATTAGGCTGCAAATTACAATAACATAGCGGGCCGCCGTTTATGGAAGACTTTTTACGCATAATTTTCAATGTTAATTTTCTCCCTTAATCGATTTTTCCAAATTATCAAACTTACATAAAAATTAAGTACAGTTTATAGGGATTCCAACATGCATTTCAAAATTGTCATGAAAATTGGTGGGTGGTTTGCTTAATATATGCCGTAAATAGTTATAGTTACATTTTACCTATTCAAGATACAAATCCAATATATACATAAAAAAAGCTAGATTTTACCGATTTAAGATGTGATAAGTCCTATCATGACAAAATAGCATTTTACTGTACATTTTTTACCTGGGAAACACTCTCTAGCCACCTAACACTCGAAAATAATCAAACTAAGACAGTTTTTACGTATTCAATAGATTTGACCTATTCAATAAGTAACTAGTTATAGTTACATTTTACCAATTCAAGATACAACTCCAATACGTAAAAACAGATAGATTTTACCGATTCAAAATGAGAGAAGTCCTATCGTGACGAGATAGCATTTTACTGTACATTTTTTACCTGGGAAACACACTAACCACCTAACACTGGAAAATAATAAAACTAAAATGACAGTTTTTACGTATTCGATAAATTTTACCTATTCAATAAGTAACAAGGGCAAGAATGTAGTGTTCGGGCGTACTGCCCGCCTTGTTTACACTACGCGGTGGCGGATGCTCGCGATCATGTTCCCGTCTATTTTGGCAGCCATTGGATACAATAATATGCCCCCCCTCACCCCCCCCCATGACATATTGTCATCATCATATATATTGCAAGCAGGGGGCAAATAACCGAAAAAAATCGCTGTCAATATAGACGGGAACTTAACTGCGGCGATCGACCTATGTAAACATGACATCGTATGCCCGGACACTACATACTTCCCGTAAAACGTAACTACCGGTAGTTATACTTACATTTTACCAATTTAAGATACAACTCCAATACATAAACACAGCTAGATTTTACCGATGCAAAATAAGAGAAGTCCTATCATGACGAGATCGCATTTTACTGTACATTTTTTGCCTGAGAAACTCTGTAGCCACCTAACAATGGAAAATAATATAACGAAGATGACAGTTTTTACGTATTCGATAGATTTTACCTTTTCAATAAGTAATAAGTAACTAGTTTAGTTACATTTTACCAATTCAAGATACAACTCCAATACGTAAAAACAGATAAATTTTACCGATTCAAAATGAGAGAAGTCTTATCGTTACGCGATATAATTTTAATATACATTTCTTGCCTGGGAAACACTCGACCTAAGCCACCTAACGCGGGAAAATAATATAACGAAGATGACAGTTTTTACGTATTAGATAGATTTTACCTTTTCAATAAGTAATAAGTAACTAGTTTAGTTACATTTTACCAATTCAAGACATACACGCACACGCACACTAACGCACTCACAAATAGACAGGCAGACGCACACACACTCTCACAGGCATGCACACACACATACGAACATATAGAGCAACACACATACACATACACACGAATACATAGGCTACACCCCCGCCCTCCTCACACACGCACACACACATACAGATACATATGAATACATACAGCCCCAAATAAATACACATAATCACACTAACACACATACTAATATATACAGACAGACACACACACACGCCACCTGCCGACTGTAGGGCTCATAACAGGTGTCGGATCATTACCCCTTCACAAGGCCAGGGGCGGGGCTCATTATTAATATTGAGAGAGAGAGAGAGAGAGAGAGAGAGAGAGAGAGAGAGAGAGAGAGAGAGAGAGAGAGAGAGAGAGAGAGAGAGAGAGAGAGAGAGTTAATTTGGACGTAATCGGGATTATTATTGGTTCAAGAGTATTTCAAGTAGTATAATGTTCGCTTATCTTTCAAAAACATACTCTCATAGAGGAACAATATCGAATTGCACATTACATCACAGCAGAAATATAATTTATGAAATCAGTGCAATCTGTATATATAACTTATTGTTGAATACATTCGTGCTATTGATAATACAAAGGAAATATAATGATCGGGTGTACTTAAAGGGGATGGCCGTATTTATTTGCTCATTTATGTATCCTTTTATTTGTTTTTAGTTTCCTCCCTAGTCCTCCATCAAGCTGAAAAAAACCTTCCTCCAAGATAAATTTGTAAATTTTTCGATAGAAAAATGTGCCGGCCTAAGGCCGGTTCCTCTTAAATTACAGGCTCGCTATCGCTTGCCAGGAAAAAAATCGATACCTAAATGACACGAAAAGTCTTAATATTGACAAAGAAATTGGGATAAAGGTTTTAACATCCCCAAACTAATGGGGAAGAAGGCGGACCAGAAAAACGGCCCATGTCCCCTTAAATTCCTTAGCTTTACCAAGCCATTGTAGACACCAATATAGCAGGCTACTACCTAGGGGAGGCCTCATAGGCGTGTGATAAGGAGTTACTGGAACTACTATTTCATTTGTCTGGCTTTCCTCACTGTTTCTTTTCACCTACGCAGAGACTAATTCAGCTAGCTCTCACAAACATATTTTCCTTCTATTCATTTTACTACACTAAACAATCACACCACACTTCTTTCCAGTACACCAAACACTGTTTTTCTGTCGTCACTCTTTCAACTCTGAGGGAGGCACTTGTTGCGGGCAGCTTAGCCTTCCATACACGGAAAAAAAAAAGTTTCATTGTTCATAACCAGGCCTGCGTTATAATCGGATATGTGAGTAGCCTACTGTTTATTTGTTCCGTAGAAAAGTGTAAATGCCATCCACAAACCACACATTTTAAATTCAATTGAGAGGAATTTATAAAGTCTTCTTTCCAACATGGGGCGAACAAATCTTGTTTCCTCGATACATATCTCAATAGGCTACTTAATGAAAATATACGAATCTACCACTTCTCTACATATAGGCCTATATCAATACCAAGCTGTCATAACTAACAACGGATGTTGCTAGAAAATATTCGTAATATCTCAGTAATCAAGATGGTGACATGGTAATTTACCGTCGGCTTTAAGGGGGGTAGTGCTTGTTTTTTGGTCTATATATGTATTTATTGATATATTTTTTTAAGTTTCCTCCCTATACCTCCATCAAAAACACCCCCTAGATTCTCTTTCAAGATAAATTTGTAAATTTTTCGGTAGAAAAATTCACGGCCGAAGGCCGGTTCCTTATGAAATTACAGGCTCGCTCTCGCTCGCCAGGAAAAATCGACACCTAAATGGCACGAAAGGTCTCAATATTGACAAAGCAATGAGGCGAAAGGTCTCTAAATCGCCAAACTAACGGAACGAACGTCTTAAAATCTCAAAAGTAATACTTAAGAAACGAAGGATGAGAGGCCAATTGATAGAGTGTTTTAAAATTCTAAAAGGATTCAGTAACAGTAATCTAGATAAGTTATTCAAAAAAGCCGAAGACACATCTACAAGAGGAAACAATTTAAAATTATTAGGTCGGAGAGCGAATCTAGATACAACAAAAAATTTCTTCACTCACAGTGTAATTGATGAGTGGAACAAACTTCCAAATAAAGTAATAGACAGCTCCTCTATAGATACATTTAAGAAAAATCTAGACTCATACCACAGAAAAATTGGTATGGAGTAGGCAGTAATTATCACCGTTATTATTTGTTCAGCTGAAGAGAGCGTTAGAAAAGAAAAAAAATAATAATACACAAATAAAAAATAAGAATAATAAACATCACTAAATATGTACATACTACTAAGGGTGATGGGTTGGATGATTCCAATTAACCCCAAAAGTTACATGCTGCTAAGGCGAAGGGTTGCATGATTTTTTTTAATTTCTTTTTTGTTTTCCCTTTCTTTTTTTCCAATCTTTCCTGTAAATTCCTTCGGGGATTTCGAAGCCCAGCAAGGTTAATTACTTCCAACTTTTTCATGTACGGCAATTGCCGGAGGGAACGGAGGGTGGGGAGAGAGCCTTCTTCTTTTCTATCCTTTCCTTCAACTTTCCTTTTCTATCGGATATGCCATCTCTACTAGAATTAAGTCCTGACCACCTCGTTTGGATCGTAAGGTCTGTGTGGCCAGTGTATCTATGTAAGTCATGTTTAGCATATTAGTTTTGAAATTATAAGATGTTCGTTTCATTAGTTTGGCGATTTTGAAACATTTCACCCCATTTCTTTGACCTTTCGTGCCATTATTCTTTCATGGCGTATATCGTTCGCCTGTAATTTTTTAGAAAGAACCCGCCTTCGGCCAGGATATTTTTCTACCGAAAAATGTACAAATTTATCTTGAAAGGGGATCTAGGGGTTGTATTTTTTAGGTTATTGGAGGTCTACTGAGGAAACTAAAAATACATCAATATTATATACTTCGACCGAAAAACAAGGACTACCCCTTTAACCCCTTCTTGTCCGGCGATGTCCTTTTCATCTTATTCTGGCAACTATTAGACGATTTTATATAGCTTTGGAAGGACGTCTACCCATTAAAAGGCAGCCGACAATTTCAACTAGTCGTCTTAGCTACCATATATCCATCCTAAGCTGTCCTTTTCATCATATTCTGGCAACTATTAGACGATTTTAAACAGCTTAGGAAGGACGTTACCCATTAAAAGGCCGCCGACTATCTCAACTAGTCATTTTAGCCACCATATATTCGTCCTAAGCTTCATAACATCGTCTAAATGTAGCTGATATCAAATATAGCAGACGTCACCGATACCGTAATCAATGGGTTAATATGAAAAGGGTGTGGGGGAGGCGTTTTTCTTGGTGTAGGCGGTAAATTAAAAACGTATTGATCGATAATGGCTGCATTAATCAAAACCCTCAATAGTTATTAATTAACCCTTTTGTTATAGGCTAGCTATATTAATTAACCCTTTTGTTATAGGCTAGCTATATTAATTAACCCTTTTGTTATAGGCTAGCTATATTAATTAACCCTTTTGTTATAGGCTAGCTATATTAATTAACCCTTTTGTTATAGGCTAGCTATATTTAGAGGACTTTGTGCAGTTTATGAGCGATCTGTGGTAGTAAAGGGTAAAGCGAGTTAGTTCGAAGGCCTGTTATTTACTGGAGGTCCTTTTCTAACTGAATCAAATCATCTAATAGTATCGGTAGCCAGAATAACGTTAAATAGACGTCGCCGGTACAGAAGGGGTTAAACAAAATCATGAAAGCTCCCAAGATAACACACCAGATAGTGTTAACCCCTTCACAACCATTACGTAATTTTCATCATATTTTGCTACCGAAAAATATGCAAATTTATCTCGAAGGGGGTCTAGGGGGTGTTCTTTAAAGCTTGATGGATAACTAAATAAATAAACATATAATAGACCAACAAATATACCCTTCCCCCTTAATATACTAAATCCTTTACAGAAGCCCACTTGGTCCCTGTACAGTCGCGCTAATTAGTGATGTCTCGGCACCAAGTATGTTTTGATCAATAATTGGTATCAGCAATATCTAAGCTTCATTTTTGCATACCGAGTGAAATATACAAACATGTTCCTACACTTACCCACCCTATTCAACATCTGACAGACATTAATACAGCACAGAGCAAGCAAAACGTAATGACAGCTGGGACATGACTTATTAGCGCGACCGTACATCCGGCTCTCTCCCAGGTGCATGTATCTAGGCTGGAATTAACTGGAGGAGCACTTCAGTATTAGCCTGGAGTTAATATTATGATTACAACAAGCATATTAGCGTAGGAGGCTAATCTGCATAATGCTTATTACAGGAGTGTGTCTGTCTGGCGTATATACTGTAGATAGACACTCCAGGGCCTCTCACGCACACACACTCAGTTCTCTCTCCTCTCGTCTCGTCTCTTCTCTTCTCTTCTCTTCTCTTCTCTTCTCGTCTCGTCTCGTCTCGTCTCGTCTCGTCTCGTCTCTTCTCTTCTCTTCTCTTCTCTTCTCTCCTCTCCTCTCCTCTCCTCTCCTCTCCTCTCCTCTCCTCTCCTCCTCCTTCTCTCTTTCTCTCTCTCTTCCTCTCTCTTTTCGCTTCTCTTCTCTATCTCTCTTCTCTTCTCTTCTCTTTTCGCCTCTCCTCTCCTCTTTTCTTCTCTCCTCTTCTCTCTCTCTCTCTCTCTCTCTCTCTCTCTCTCTCTCTCTCTCTCTCTCTCTCTCTCTCTCTCTCTGTATTAAAGTGTGTACCAGTATTTGTTTCATTGTATACACATATCAAAGAAGCCTATTAACCCTTGCATTGTGAAGTATATGTTTTGCTCTTTCAGTATTATAATGCATTTCATATTTTGTTTACTTATCTCGCTACGAATTGTTTTCCTCTATGTACGGTGGCGCTAACGAGCCATGATTCAGCTGTCATTGTTTGGCTCGCTCTGTGCTGTATTAATGTAGGTCTGATGTTGAATAGGGTGGATAAGTGTAGGAACATGTTTATATATCTAACTCAAAAAGAAGAAATGTGTAAATATTGCTGATACCAATGACTGATCAAAGCATGATTGGTGCCGAGACATCACTTATTAAGCCGACTGTACAGTTGTTGTCTTTTTATATGCATTGATACAAATTGTTTCAAAAGCAGCAAAGTTCGCTGGAACATAACTACCTGTAGTAGTTTTCCTTCACCGTGACTTTCTCTCCTCCCTTCCTCTTTAGCTCAGGAAATTGTATAGTTATTCTGCCGGTTCTCCGAGAATACAAATTATCTCGCCAAGATTACAAGCAATCTTATTTACGCTCTTGAAAGACAACAATAAAAACCTCTCATTCGCGTGCCCCTAAGTGTAGGTTGTGCGTCGGTCCCACCTGGAATGTGAAGCAGCTAATTACCTCTTTCGCTGCCAGGTGGGGGCTTAGTATTGTAATTTGGCAACCTTGGGCCAGATACCAGCTTGCCCGGGGAATGGAGACTAATATTTACCCTTGGCAGATTGTGACACATTTTGACAGTGTATTCTGGCTCTCATTAAAAGATTGTATACAGCTTAAGAAGGATCTGTTGGACTTATAAGGGTAAAAGCTATCTCAATTAAGTTCAGCACATGACCACAATAATTGAGATCCATTTATTCGAGTACTGGACGATAACTTCCCCCACCTCTTTCCATAGAAGATGGTAAATAACGACAGTCGTTACATTGTATAGCAAGTGGTGGATACGAATACCAATGGAGTACAACACTGCACTACGGTTTATACCTATGGAGTACAACACTGCACTACGGTTTATACCTATGGAGTACAACACTGCACTACGGTTTATACCTATGGAGTACAACACTGCACTACGGTTTATACCTATGGAATACAACACTGCACTACGGTTTATACCTATGGAGTACAACACTGCACTACGGTTTATATCTATGGAGTACAACACTGCACTACGGTTTATACCTATGGAGTACAACACTGCACTACGGTTTATACCTATGGAGTACAACACTGCACTACGGTTTATACCTATGGAGTACAACACTGCACTACGGTTTATACCTATGGAGTACAACACTGCACTACGGTTTATACCTATGGAGTACAACACTGCACTACGGTTTATACCTATGGAGTACAACACTGCACTACGGTTTATGTTATTGACAATCATAAGGCAAACTTTATCATAATATAGAGGGGTTTTTGTTAAGGGGAGGTCTCCACTTGAGGGATTTTTTTTCTTGACCCCTTTCTCCCTCATGTTTAGCCCCATTGCTTTTGATAAATATTATAAAACGTTCGCCCCGTTAGTTTGGCGATGTTAAGAACTTTCACCCCATTTTAAGACCTTTCGTGCCATTTAGGTGTCGATATTTTCCTGGCGAGCGATAGCGAGCCTGTAATTTAAGAGGAAGTGGCCTTCGGCCAGGACATTTTTCTACCGAAAAATATACAAATTTATCTTGAAAGGGTGTCTAGGGGGTATAATTCTAAGCTTAATGGAAATCTAGGGAACAAACTAAACACCTCCCCTTAAGAGGTGGAGTGTAGGCCTGTACCGGTACATACATATACGGACTTAAGGTGAGATGGTTAGTTTTTATGGTCCCTCTTCTCCCTCATGATTAGCCCCATTAGTTTTGAGATTGTATAACGTTTACCCCATTAGTTTGGAGATTTTAAGATGTTTCGCCCCATTTCTTTGCCATTATTAAGAGCTTTCATGCAATTTAGGTGTTGATTTTATCCTGGCGAGCGATATCGAGCCTGAAATTTAAGAGGAAACGACCTTCGGCCGGGAAATTTTTCTATCGAAAATTGTACAATTTTATCATTAAGGGAGGGGGGGGGGGGTCTTGTTTGATTTCTGTTTTAAGCTTGATTGAGGTCTAGGGAGGAAAACAATATATATGTTAATATTATAAGCAAATACATACGCCCATCGGGGGCCCCTTTAAGTAAATCAATACGGATAAAACCATAACCCTTTTAACTCTATTGGCAGAGGTAAAAGGTCTTCATCGTGTTCCATTGATTAACATCAGGATGAAAAGCTTGAAAATCTTAGGAAAAAAAATCTGTCAGATCCATCTTCTGTGTTCTTTTCAGTACATGTCCTCCTCAATTGTCCTTCCATTGTATGCTGCTCGTTCTCTACCTCCCCCTTACTCCTCTCCCCCTTCAATGCTTCCCCTCCCTCCCCCTCGCCTCTCTCCTTCCACCTCTCCCCCTTCAATTCTTCCTCCCTCCCCCTCCTCCTCTCCCCCTTCAATCCTTCCTTTCCCTCCTCCTCGCCTCCCTCCTTCCACCTCTCCCCCTTCAATTTTTCCTCCCTCCCCCTCCTCATCCTCTCCCCCTTCAATCCTTCCTTTCCCTCCTCCTCTCCTCTCTTCTTTTATATCTCTCCCTTCAGTCCTTCCCCTCCCTCCCCCTCACCTCTCTCCTTCCACCTCTCCCCCTTCAAGTATTCCTCCCCTACATAGTACCGGTACCCCTACAGCGTTTTAACTCCTTATTTACGAACTGGATCCTTTCGTCTTCGCTCCTTATACCCTCCACTTATCCCACACCATGCCACTACCTTCATAATTATCTCTCCATTCCATTCTTCCACTTTATCTCTTCCCCTCCTCCTCCCTCTATTATTATCTACCCATCCCAATTTCCCCCTCCAGTTCTTTCGTTCTCTTCCCTTTCATTTCTATCCCTCCCAATTTCCCCCCTCACAAATTACAGGTTCCCCTTCAATTCTTTCCTACTCTTCCCTTTCATCTCTGCCCCTTCAATCTCCCCAACTTTCTCCCCCTTTCCCCCTATCCCACCCTCCAGCTCCTCCTCCTCCTCCTCCTCCTCCTCCTCCTCCTCCTCCTCCTCCTCCTCCTCCTCCTCCACCCCTCTCTCACGACTCCTATGCAAACCCGGTAAAAAGGCTCTGACGATTATTTACATCATCTCTTTTCACCCGGATTCATTTCTAAACAGTTAGACATCCCGGTGAATGGCTGTGGCCGACTCTCCTACTGTCTCCGTTCATTGACTTGCGTAACCCGGGTAGCCCCACTGTTTGGTCGGGAATACTACGAGGGGGAGGGGACTACTGATCACTTCAACCATGGGAGATGTCTTGGTAGCAGACACACACGCACACGCAAGAACACACGCAAGCACACACACATAAACGTACGCAAAGTCACAGACATAGCCAGCTAGTGGTAGGGATGATCAGCAAGAGACACATGAAAGGAAAAAGAGGTGACAGGAGAAGAACCAAACAATGTAGCAGTTCACAGACATATTACATGCACGAAATCTCTGACACTCAGGTAAACAAACGCATACATACAGTAACATTCACGCGTGCATACATTTCACGCTTGCACAAAAGCTGCACAAGTTAACACACAACCATTGAATCATAGAATATCTCTCTCTCTCTCTCTCGCTCTCGCATGAGGGAATTATCAAGCGTAGATATCGCAACCAGAGTGAGAGAGAGAGAGAGAGAGAGAGGGGAGGAAGCACAGTAGCTCCCCCGTCGCATCTATCACGGTGGGTGAAATGGTGATATTTGAGGGAGCTTGTTTGAAGGCGGGTGCTGCCGTCGATAGATCAGGGGCTGAATGAGGGGTCTGTGGTGTGTGTGTGTGTGTGTATGTGTTGTGGGCGGGGGCGTCACGAGGATAAGTGCGGGCGTGTCAGGGGTCAGAAAGAGAGAGAGAGAGCGAGCGAGAGCGAGATATATATATATATATATATATATATATATATATATATATATATATATATATATATATATATATATATATATATATATATATATATGAGGGAGTAAAGGAGACAAGTGAGAGAGTAAGTAATAATAAGTACCGGTAAGTACACTACACAATCAAGAGAGTAAGATACAGACAAATAGAAAAAGGAGCAAGAGAGACATGTACAAGAGTTATACGGGGAAATATAGTGAGGAACAGACCTCATTAAAAATAAATAATAATAATATATACATAAAATAAATAATAATAATATATACATAAAATAAATAATAATAATATATACATAAAATCAGATGCATGAGTAAAGTGAAAGAACAGGATTAAAAGAAAAAAACAACAAATAAAACAAAATACAAAAGCGAGCAGGCCAAGAAACTTGTTTTTATATTTATTTTTATACAATGGTGTTACTTCCTTTTAAGACACTTGGCTGAGACGAGCCTTTTTATGTCGGTAAAAACGCGACTCTTCTACGAGGTAAAAGAATGGGCTCTTTTTTTTGCGCATATTTTTTCATAGGCAGTAAAGTGGATTTATACATTCAGCGTGGGCCTCGCGAGCGGGTGTATATGTATGAGAACTGTATATGTCTACATACTGACTGAAACATTAAGGGGAGATCGGTCGTTTTTCTAGATCCCCTTCTCCCTCACGTTTAGCCCCATTAGTTTTCAGATTTTAAGATGTTTGCCCCATTAGTTTGTCGATTTTAAGACCTTTCGCCTAAGTTCTTTGTCAATATTAAGTCCTGTCGTGGTATTTAGGTGTCGCGAGCGTGTGTATACAGTATGTATGGGAACTGTATATGTCTACATATTGACTGAAACATTAACCTTAGACACAGGGGGGGGGGGGGGGGGGGAGTCTAGTCGATAGTTTAAAAATACGTGAACCCATTCAGTACCGGTAACATTCTTATCAATTTTATGCTTGCAACTATTAAACGATATTATTTAGCTTAGGAAGGACGTCTACCCATTAATAGGCTACATACTAATTTCCATTAATTCTTTTAGCTACCATATATCCCTCCCAAGCTTCATAATTATAATAATCAAAATGTAGCTCAAATACAATAAAAGAAGATGTCACCGGTACTAAAAGGCTTACAAAAGCAGTATGCAAAGGAAATTGAGACACAATGTTCATTGGTGTGGATATTATCAACCCTTTCAAGATCCAATACGTATGTCCTCTCTGTTTTCTGGCAACTATTAAGATACTTTATTGAACTTAAGAGAGGTATATGGAAGTCAGAGGATTAATTGAGAGTCTTTAACTATATAATTCCCACAGATCCTTCTTAAACGTTTTTTGTTTTTTTGCTTTTTTTTTGTTTTTTTTTAAACATTATCTGCCTACAACATTTTATCTTCCCTTTACCTTCCGATACCAATAACTAATATGCTACGAAATGTTCCCGGATCATAATTATGTTTCTGAAAAGTACAGCGCTCGTGTGATGCGATTTTCACAGTAGTCCAAACAAAGCCACCACGTCCCGCTCTCAAATGTCTCTGGGTTTCTTGACGGATCGCTTGAGCGCCGCCCTGTCTTGGACGATTACCACCGGCGTCGTGCGGAAAGCGGCCTGATCGCTCGCCTGTAACCCAGGGCTAATCGGGTATTGGAAAGTTCTATGACATGAGAACGATACTACGAGTTAAGCAGGGAAGGGAAGGGTGGAAGATATATAGAGAGCTGACATTTCGAGAAGAAGTAAATTAAGAAGTATTACTAATTAGGAAAGAGAGAAACTCAAGATGGAGTTATGATGTAATATTAGTAACTGATTTAACAAAATATGAAATTGTTATTTTTTTATTTAGAAAGGGTATATGTATGGATGTCGGAGGGTTGATTAAGACCATATTTACCTTTTTAACTCCCATAAATCTATCCTAAGCTTATAAACTCGTATAATGATAGCCAGAATATACTGTCAAAACGCGTCATGATACTCAAAGGGTTAAGTTGTGTTTACATTGGTCGCTGTGTCGCGTGATTGATATTCGTACCCGTCGTTCTTATCACCTCGTCTAAGCTGGTATCACGACAAATTTCGTATACAACTTTCATCGGCAATTCTGCTCTTGACAATTTCTAACTTAAACTTGTATATCAATCCACCTAAATAATATAATGTACCGCCAGCTTAGTTTCCGATAGTAATGCAAACTATCCCAGAAATATTATACCTGAAAATTGATGGACGTGGACAATTGTATAATGAAGATGGTATCATAGTAGCTCTCGTGTGATGCTCCCCTTGCACCTCTTAAGCCGGTGTCACACGAGCGTATTTTCCGGCAATTTTCGATGACCAAGTTTTTTCTCATACTATTTCGAGGCTCTTTCGCATTGGAATCGTAAACTAGGTCGCAGGTAGATTGTTAGGTAGTTAAATTCTGCAGGAACTTAAATTGCGAAGCTGCCAGACAACAATTGCCCTAAATGATTGCTCGAAAATGCGATCGTGTGACACCGCCTTAACTCTCGTAGTGCTACCGGCATCTACAGCACTATCTCGTTTATCAGCTACTACTATCTAGCCGTATGAATGATTACCTGGTCATTACACTTCACTACCTCACCGCGGTCACCCAACCCTATAGTCTATGGGCCAAGCGTTAGTTAGTTAGTTAAAATAGGACTTCAGAGGCTATCAACCCTTCTGGATTATTAAGCCAGCACACCGTAAGTCAAGAATGGCGTCAGGATTGGAGCCACTTTTCAATAACCCCAGTCCCTTGATGTGCCAAGCAGAAAATCAGAGTTTAGGACAAAGCAGTCACTGAACACTTACTGTGAAGTGTTAAAATAATTTTGAAAAGTTGGCAACATGAATATAAGGACCATTTGAGGAGGAGCACGTTATTGACAACGCTTGGCAGATAGCTTCTTCAGGTCACTATCTGAAGAAGCTATCTGCGAAACGTTGTCAATAAAGTGCCATATCGGTGACACAACCTATTTTGTGATGACAGTACCGTATGTTTTCCTATGGCATTTGATGTATTTCAAACGAGTTTGATAAACATTTCCTCCGGATAATTACAGCATTTAGCTTAACTTAACTTTATCTATCTTATATAACCTAACCTTAATTACCTAACTTATCCTAGTATATAATAGGTCGCGGCTGCCGACCCCACATCCCCTTGCATTAGGGAAAATATAACCTAAATATATAAACAAATACCCGGTATATATTTCAAGATCATCCACAATGGCTATGGCACCGAAACAGCAGTAATACCGCAATTTGTATAGGATGAATCTGTAATCAAGTTGTATAGGATGAGTTCTGTAATCAAGTTGTTGATTATCCTTTTACTTTTGTTGAAAACAAGTTTGGAGGACTGTCAATGTTTAGAAAAAAGGGAACGTGGTAGAAAAAAGCCAAGTGTAAACAACTATATTTCAATAGTTTATAAATGTACAAGACCTATTTAAAAAAAGACAACAATAGTCAAATAAGGTTAATATTGCGAGATCATAAAAACAACATTTTAACAACGAAAGGCGAAGAAGGCGTTCGTATAATTATATATGTGTCACATTCAAAATATGCTATATAAAAATACAACCACAAAAGAAGTAATGATAATTATAGGGACAAGGCTCGCATCCTTATATTTCATTGTTATTTTTACCCCTCCAGATTTAGAGAAATTAGTGTTTTCATGGTTTTAGTTATAATTCCAGCGTGGGATACAAGAGCCCCCCCCCCCCCCCCAGATGGTAAATATTAACTAGTTAGTCCCAGTAATTTGAGCTTTGTGAATCAAATAGTTGATCACAATTTTTCGCTGTTCGCAAGTGGATCATAATTTTACTGTCCAAAAATGTCCAAAACATCAATGACTATGCTTACACTATTAACATCAATGACTATGCTTACACTATTAACATCAATGACTATGCTTACACTATTAACATCAATGACTATGCTTACACTATTAACATC
Organism: Paralithodes platypus; assembly: GCA_032716605.1. Lineage (NCBI taxonomy): Eukaryota > Metazoa > Arthropoda > Malacostraca > Decapoda > Lithodidae > Paralithodes > Paralithodes platypus. The sequence continues at coordinate 9,141,151 of CM064529.1, forward strand.
AATGACTATGCTTACACTATTAACATCAATGACTATGCTTACACTATTAACATCAATGACTATGCTTACACTATTAACATCAATGACTATGCTTACACTATTAACATCAATGACTATGCTTACACTATTAACATCAATGACTATGCTTACACTATTAACATCAATGACTATGCTTACACTATTAACATCAATGACTATGCTTACACTATTAACATCAATGACTATGCTTACACTATTAACATCAATGACTATGCTTACACTATTAACATCAATGACTATGCTTACACTATTAACATCAATGACTATGCTTAAATGACTATGCTTAAACTATTAACATCAATGACTATGCTTACACTATTAACATCAATGACTATGCTTACACTATTAACATCAATGACTATGCTTACACTATTAACATCAATGACTATGCTTACACTTAACATCAATGACTATGCTTACACTATTAACATCAATGACTATGCTTACACTATTAACATCAATGACTATGCTTACACTATTAACATCAATGACTATGCTTACACTATTAACATCAATGACTATGGCTTACACTATTAATTATATTTATTACTAAATTGTATAAAGTGTACGTTGGCGGTGTGTAATAGAAAACTATATATTTAGTGATACTTGCAAGTGTGCCATAATGCAAGTGTTACCCCTTACAGTACCGGTGCCAGTGTTACCCCTTACAGTACCGGTGCCAGTGTTACCCCTTACAGTACCGGTGCAAGTGTTACCCCTTACAGTACCGGTGCAAGTGTTACCCCTTACAGTACCGGTGCAAGTGTTACCCCTTACAGTACCGGTGCCGTCCATTTAGTTTTAGTCTGGCTACTATTAGACGAGTATGTTCAATGTTCTAAAGGGCCTCCAGCAATTAATGGGCTTCGAACTATCTCTCTTTACCCTTTTGACTACCACAGATCCTTCTTAAACTGCATAACATCGTTTATATATAGCTAGAATGTAGTAAAATAAAATGTCGCCGGTACAGAAGGGATTAATATAATCCGTCACCTGAAAGATAATCCGTCACCTGAAAGATAATCCGTCACCTGAAAGATAATCCTTCTGCAAACCTGCCATGTTACTGAGCATGCCATGACCCACAAGGACACGGCACTCCCTCCATATAAAGGTATTTTGAGCACCTTCTCTGTTCTTGGGGTGGCATAGTCTACTCCTGTTTATTTAAGGGGACATATAAAGGGGCGAGGGAACGCGAAAGTGGTCCCGGACCCTGAGAATAGGAACTTTATATATTGTTTCTGTTCGGGCTCTGTCTCGTGTCGGCCCCCCCCCCCCCCCCCCCTAGCAATGGGGTATGTGCCGGAGTATGTACATGCATACATACATACATACATACATACAGTACATTACATACAGTACATACATACATACATACATACATACATACAGATTAAGATTAAGTTTATTAGCGGATTATCGTTTCTTCAGCTTTTCTGAATTAATTTTAGTATCAACAAACTTCTTAGACTAGATTTGAACATTAAAATATACGAACAGCCCTTCAAAATCTATATATAAAGTTATCTCCCATGACCCCACCTCCATTTTCTCCTCCCTTCCGAAATCCAGGAGATATTGAATGTGTGCTATGCAAATAATTTCGTACTTTAAACATTTCGTGCTTCTCTGACAAAGGAAAGTCCGTCAGCTACCCAGGAACGCCCGAGCATAAATCAGTTCTCAGACCCATTGAAGTTTCACAATCTGGAAAATTCTAGACGAAATCGAATCTCCCGCTTTGGGTTGCCTTTCTGGGCAGAGGGTCGCGTCACCCGGGCAAACACAAGGGCTGCACGATAGAGGGGGGCACCACACGGGAAATTTTACCTTCAACTTTTTCTAGCAACTGTTCTGGGGTGTTTGCTGTTATATTGGCAATTAGGCTGAAGGTGGCAACATTCTTTAACCCTTTGAAGATTATGACGCATTTTGACAGTGTATTCTGGCTATCATTAGACGATTGTATAGAATTTAAGAAGGACCTGTGGGAATGATATGGGTAAAGAACTCTCAATTAACCCTCTGACTTCCATATAACCTTCCTAATCTGAATAAAATAATCAAATAATAGCCGGAGAACAGAAATGCGTATTGGATCATGCAAGGGTTAAGAATGTATTTTTAATCTACCAAATCCGTGTTGTGGAATAAACTGTTTTGGGCAAACCTATGGCTGGACGATAGAGAGAGCATCACGAGAGAGATTGTATCCCCAATCATCCCTGGCTAACATTATTTCAGCAACATATCTGGGATTATATGTGAAATATGTGAACATTAAAGTAAGAATTGTCAAAGAACATTTTTAGTTGGTATTCAGATGATCTGCGTTTGGTATTATAACATGTTAATATTATTGATTCCAAACCCGCCCCGTTATACACCCGGGAACATTAATATAGGGAAGGGTGGCGTGCCGAACATCTATTCTATCCTTTCCCTTTTACTTTAACCCTTTCAAGATTCAATACGCATTTATTTTCTGTTTTCTGGCTAAATGTTACGCTTTTATATTTAGATTAGGAAGGGTGTATGGAAGTTAGAGGGTCTGATATAGTCTTTACCATATAATTCCCACAGATCCTTCCTAAACTGTATGGAATCGTCTAATGATAGCCAGACTAAACTGCCAAAGCGCGTCATAATCCTCAAGGCGTTAAGTTGATTACTCTGAGAGGACATTCGTAAGCTGTATAAAGTAGCCTCGTACACTCCAAATTACTAGAAAAGGACTGAACTGGAATAATTGAGGGGAGATGGGTAGTTTTTCTGGTCCCCTTTCTCGCTCGTGTTAAGCCCCATTTGTTTTGAGATTATAAGACGTTCGCCCCTTTAGTTGACGATTTTAACACCTTTCGCCCTATTTCGTTGTCAATTTAAGACTTTTCGTGCCAGTTACGTGTCGATTATTTCCTGGCGAGCGTCAGCTAGCTTGAAATTGATCTTGAAGGGGGTTCCAGGGGGTGTTTTTCTAAGTTTGATAGAGATCTAGCGAGGAAACTAAGAAATAAAGAAATAAATGAATTAATTAATAAAAGTAAGGCCCATTTACCCTTAATCAGCTGTTACTCATAATAGCTAATGGGTGTGTCCACCAACACAACCATTATAATATTAATTATTTGTCTTTATAGTCTTCTTGCATGGCCTCAGCGGAACCAAAGAGAATATTATGAGCAAAATAAGAAATAGTAAATCAAAGTAGTAAAATAGTAAACTGAAGTAGGTTTGGGAGGACACACGCGTTACAGGCACCCTGCCTTTTGTCATGGTAGCATAATTGCAAATCCTCGGATTCGGTAACCTAAAGAGTTAGATTACTATATACAGTAGTTGACCGAAGACAAAAGAGGTTAACATTTCAACCTTCCAGGCTAGAGTTGCAGAGAAAGATGCCACAAAAATCATTCGTGTGGGCCGGCCTTAATGAGCATAATTTGTGTGTAACTTAAACCCCGGTAGCCTGGCCCTCCTGCCGCTCACACGTCAAGCCCCAGCCCCGCCTCTGTCCCGGTGTTTAGTAAGAGTCAATACTGCAGGGGCTTCAGGAGGTTATGAAGTCGGGGGGCAGGAAGGCGTCATGCATGGAAGATAGGTGTATAAGATTTATTATATAATTACAAACTGAGAGCAAACAATACGTACTGTATATATATCAGGTATACAAGATTACGGAAGTGAATTAATGGATGACATACATATCTATAATTATACAAGTCAGAATCAGTGGATCCTGAAAGAGGCAGTACATGTAATATGGAAGGGAGAGGAGGGGCTGTGGATTCGCGTAGCTCGGATATCGTATCGAGAAGGTGCGACAAATATTGATAGTAAAATTGGCTACACAAATTCTCGAAACGCGGATAATAATACTGAAATTAGTATACAACCGGACGAATTTGGCAACCAACACCAAAATGAGTAATGATATGCATAATTTTCAGCTGTAATTAGTTGTTTTCGTGCCGAGAGTGGCGCCCAGGTCACTAGTTGTCCAGTTTCTGTGTTGTTAAGCGTGTCCAGTTCGAGCCACACCCTCGTCATACACACGTTGGCTGAAGGTAGTTTCGCCCACAACACATTTCGCCATTATCACTGTCCCCATTGTTTACCCTTTGAAGATCATGATGTATTTTTAGTTTATTCTGGCTATCATTAGGCGATTTTATGCAATTTAGGAAGGATTTGTGTGAATTGTACGGGTACAGATCTCAATAACCTTTGACTTCCATGTGAGTAAAATCTTCCTAATCTGAGTAAAATCTTTTAATTATAACCAGAAAACAGAAAAGAAATGCGTATCGGATCTTGAAAGGGTTAAGCAAATAGACGAGGGGGGAAATAACTTGTTGGCGAACCTACCTGCCTCCCCCACAGTCGTTCATCATCCCACCCTTCCCCTGGAGTCCCAAGTCCACACTATCAGATTACATTATGAAGACAAAGATGACGTTTACATCCAGAGGGCATGACTTTTGGCTTTTATTATTGATGTCAACCCTTTCAAGATCCAATACGCATTTTTGTTTCAGATTCCTGGCTATTATTAGACTTGTATTCAGATTACAGTAGGTAGGGTATATGGAAGTCAGAGGGTTAGTTGACAAAATGTATCCTTATAATTACCACAGATCCTTCTTAAACTGTATGTAATCGTCTAATGATAGCCATAATATACTGTTAAGGGGAGGTTTTTAGTTGATTCCCTAGACTTCCATCAAACTTAAAATTACTCCCCCTTGACCCCCTTTCAAGATAAATGTGTACATTTTTCGGTAGAAAAATGTCCCGGCCGAAGGCCGGTTCCCCTTAAATTACAGGCTCGCTATCGCTCGCCAGGAAAAAATCGACACCTAAATGGCACGAATGGTCTTAAAATTGACAGAAATGGGGCGAGGGTTCTTAAAATCGCCAAACTAATGGGGCAAGCGTCTTTAAATCTCACAAGCAATGGGGCTAGACATGAGGGAGAAAGGGGTCAAGTAAAAAGTCCCTCAAGTGGAAATCTCCCCTTAATACGCATCCTCCTCCTCCTCAAAGAGTTAGTATCGCTTTCACTTATATTATTGATCTTGTTTTTCATATATTTGTATCGCTATAATTCTTGCCGTTTCACTTATATCATTATTTGTGTACATTTATTAGTATCGCTATTGTTCTTGACCTTCCAATTTTATTATTAATATAATTTTGCACTTGTATCGCCATTTTTGTTTACTTTTCACTTTTATTGTTGATAGTATTTGGCATTTATTAGTATCGCTATTGTTCTTCACCTCTCACTTGTATTGATATATCTTGCATTTATTAGTATCGCTATTGCTCTTCACCTCTCACTTGTATTGATATATCTTGCATTTATTAGTATCGTTATTGTTCTTGATCTTCCACTTTTATTATTGATGTTGTTTTGTATGTATTAGTATCGCCATTATGCTTGAAATTATATTCAAGCATATTCATATATATTGTTTTATCCCCCCCCCCTTCCTCCACTCTCTCTCTCTCTCTCTCTCTCTCTCTCTCTCTCTCTCTCTCTCTCTCTCTCTCTCTCTCTCTCTCTCTCTCTCTCCCCCTCTCTCTCTCTCTCTCTCTCTCTCTCTCTCTCTCTCTCTCTCTCTCTCTCTCTCTCTCTCCCCTAATACCCCTTCAATAATCAAGCCACCCCCTTCAAGCATAACCAAGTGAAAGTTAGTACGCGATATAGCCTTTGAATAGTAAAACACGGTAAACATACTGTCCACCTATCCGCCCGTCTCTCCGCCTCTCTGTTTATCCCTCTGTCTGTCGGCTTGTCTGTGTGTTTGTCTTTTTTTTTTTTTTAATTCCAACTCGCCTGATTGGACTCTGATATTCACCCAATTGGTACATATATCAAGTATCCGATTTTCTCTTTAAACCTTTTTCTGACTGCGAGGGGTGGCTTAATTAAATGTGCTTAATCATATAGACCTTCCTTTGAGACTCACCCACTCCATTGCTGCCACACCGAGACTCGATCTGTGTTGGAATTTTACTTGGGTTGGTCTTGCACATTTTCTGTGTAGCACATCATTATTGTTATTAGTGTTATTAATGTGTGTAGATGTGTCCTGTGTGTGTATGTATATATATATATATATATATATATATATATATATATATATATATATATATATATATATATATATATATATATATATATATATATATATATATATATATATATATATATATATATATATGTATATATATATATATATATATGTGTGCAATGTGTGTATATACAGTATATATATACTCCCAGCCGGTCTCGAACCTCCGACATTCAAAACGAGTGTCCAAGCTTTTAATCCACTACACCATGGCGTGATAAAGGAATCTTAACCATTTCCTATTTATATTACGGAGAATGGAAATCCTACTTGGAGAATGTAGTTCAATCCATGCACAAGTCACAGGATCCATATTCCAGTGTACCATACAGGGATTTTTACAAGATTCCCCACGCAACTCTGGTATCCTGGAATGTGGATCCTGCAACTTGTGCATGGATTGAAATATATTCTCCAAGGACTGGATCGACTGTCATGTTAGTTTTGCCTTTGCAGCGTCGCCTCTTTCAGGTTTCCAGACGCGCATCACCTATCAAAGGCAAATATACGTGGCATCAGCTGATCCTGTACTCTGGCGGCCGAACACTTACCAGCCTTTAATGGTGCTTGTTGACGAGGTACACAATACCCCTTCTCTCTCTCTCTCTCTCTCTCTCTCTCTCTCTCTCTCTCTCTCTCTCTCTCTCTCTCTCTCTCTCTCTCTCTCTCTCTCTATATATATATATATATATATACCGTATATATATATATATATATATATATATATATATATATATATATATATATATATATATTGTGGAATTATGAAAATTATATATAACAATAACTTTTTTTCATGTTTGTTCTTAATTGAAAATAGAAAACAAAATACTATGGTAATGTTGGCCATGCATCAATCTTTAATTTGGAGACTTTTTACATTTCGCTCGCCAGGAAAAATCGACACCTAAATGACACGAAAAGTCATAAAAAAAAAAAAAATGGGACGAAAGGTCTTAAATACGCCAAACTAATGGGCCGAACGTCTTAAGATATGAAATAAAATGGGGCTAAACACGAGGAAGAAGGGGGCCCATAAAAACGACCCATCTCTCCTTAATGGCGGTTGCATAAAATAAAGAGCCATCAAGTGTTGTAAGCCCCAGTGCCCCTACTAGGTGTGTGGTGTTGATAAGTGTGTGACTGGGAGTGGTGGCAGGGAGAGGGATGAAGTGTTCGGTGGTCTCCAGGTACAGTCGGCCAAATAAGTCTTGTTTCCGCTGTCATTACTTTTTGCTCGCTGTGTGCTGTATTAATGTCTGTCAGATGTTGAGTAGGGTGTGTACAGATAGGAACATGTTTGTATATCTCACTCGAAACGATGAAATAATGTTTAGATAGTGCTGATACCAAATATTGATCGAAATACACCTGGTGCCGCGACATCACTTATTTGACCGACGGTACAAACACACCACTCAGCCCATCTCGCGGTGTTAGCCCATTCAATACCCTGGCATGATTTTACCCTTCCATACCAAAACTCATTCCTAATCCACGTTAAATTGCTCAATGTTATCCAGAATGAATTGAAACATTGCGTCACCAGTACTGAATGGATTAACTCTTATGTCAACTCAATTGATGGAGCTGAGGACCGGATCATGTATGCAAACCCGTCGCTATCCTTTACACAGTCTAGTTAATACTAGGTTAAAATATCTTCCTAGGAACGCCTGCAGAAAGTGTTCACATTATATAAATGGGTGTGTTGCCACCTGATTTTTCATTCATCCATCTCACCCAGGCACTCGATCATTTCAAAATCACGATTTAATTTTATTCAAAGGTCAAGGGTCAAGTTTTAAATCAATATTTCATATATTTTAGTTTTTACTCAGATGTCTTAATTTCACAACTAATTATTTTGACAAAATGTTAAGTATATATTCTAAATTAGTTTTGGTTTACATAATTTATATATACCGAATGTAATACACATAGGCTAGTTAGTCCAATAGCCTAGTTAGTGCCTAGTCAATATCAATGGTCAAGGTAAAAGGCAAATCCAGAATATAGTGTTACCCTGAACTGATGATTAGTAGTGGTTATTGTTTTGGTCATATATAAATATATATACTGTATACTGTATATTTTATTTTTATTTTTCATACTTTTAAGTTAATTTCGGTAAGCGATAGAATTTGAATAAATGACACTTGTGTTAGTATACAAATCAGAACTATTTAAAGATATTCATTCATAAATGTTCACGGTTTGACAATATACATTCCATATATCATATTCCAATGTTCTCATACCAATATATTCCTTTTGTAGTAATAAGCTTTTGTAGTAATAAGCTTTTGTAGTAATAAGCTTTTGTAGTAATAAGCTTTTGTAGTAATAAGCTTTTGTAGTAATAAGCTTTTGTAGTAATAAGCTTTTGTAGTAATAAGCTTTTGTAGTAATAAGCTGTTGTAGTAATAAGCTTTTGTAGTAATAAGCTTTTGTAGTAATAAGCTGTTGTAGTAATAAGCTTTTGTAGTAATAAGCTTTTGTAGTAATAAGCTTTTGTAGTAATAAGCTGTTGTAGTAATAAGCTTTTGTAGTAATAAGCTTTTGTAGTAATAAGCTTTTGTAGTAATAAGCTTTTGTAGTAATAAGCTTTTGTAGTAATAAGCTTTTGTAGTAATAAGCTGTTGTAGTAATAAGCTTTTGTAGTAATAAGCTTTTGTAGTAATAAACTTTTGTAGTAATAAGCTTTTGTAGTAGTAAGCTTTTGTAGTAATAAGCTTTCTTCTCATTCAGTCCATGCATCTCGTTAACAGTGTCGATTTTAATTTATCTTCACATCCTTCCGTTACTGTAAATGTCTTGGATTAAGGGGAGATCTCCACTTGAGGGATTTTTTTCTTGACCCCTTTCTCCCTCATGTTTAGCCCCATTGATTTTGATATTATAAAACGTTTGCCCCATTAGTTTAGCGATTTTAAGAACTTTCACCCCATATTAAGACCTTTCGTGCAATTCAGGTGTCGATTTTATCCTGGCGAGCGATAGCGAGCCTGTAATTTAAGAGGAACTGGCCTTCGGCCAGGACATTTTTCTACCGAAAAATTTACAAATTTATCTTGAAAGGGACTCAAGGGGGTGTAATTTTAAGCTTGATGGAGGTCTAGGGAACTAGCTAAATACCTCCCCATAAAGGTGGGGGCTCATGGGTTGAGATAAACATGGAATGATAATCGCCAAGCTGTACATAATTATCTTGCAAAATGCAATGGCACTGAAATAATTATTAACAATGGTATAAAGGATTTTGTGGATCGTCTATACCGGGCCTGTGACGTCACAAGAGTGTAAGTCGACCATCCAGTCCAGGATGAGGATACGGGTGTGACGTCACTATGACGTCACATGCCCGGTATAGACGATCCGCAAAACCCTTTATACCATTGTTAATCATTATTTCAGTGACATTGCATTTTACAGGATAATTATATGCAGGTTGGTGATTATTTGTCCATGTTTACCTCAACCCATGCGCCCCCACCTTTAATTAAGATCGGGATGACGGAGCACACTTCTTCAACAGTCTCCCCTTCTCATCTTACTGTTTCACCTTGTATGCTGTGTTTAACTGTATTCACTTATTCTATATTAATTTCAATAGCCTTTCTTTAGTTCACTTTCCCAGTGTTTATCTGCATTCACTCCTTCACCTTCAATTCACTGTTTACTTAATACACCAATACTATATTCATTTTAGTATAAGTCTTTATTTAGTTCTCGTTTTCAGTGTTTTATCTGGATTCACTCATTTTATATTCCATCGTCATTCTTCCTTCTGTGTCTATCAACCAAGGGTAACTCTTGCTATAATTAAATTTGATGTTGAGTTTTGGTCTTTTCTCTAGTCTAATAATACACCTCTCCACTTCTTCCTGATTACCTCTATAGGAGTATGTTCTGTCTATCACATGCATCTCTCTCTCTCGCTCTCGCTCTCTCTCGCTCTCGCGGCCGTGGTCCTGTGTACTCACCTGTCACGCCGGACAACCTCAATATTCAGGGCAAACAATAAGAGGAGGTCAGGTAGGAGGAGGAATAAGGGGGAGGGGGTGGGAACACAGGAGGAGGAGGAGAAAGAATAGGAGGGAGGTGGAGGAAACGTAGGAGGGAGAAGGAGACACAACAGTGAAGAGTAGGAGGTAGAATAGGGAGGAGGAGGATATACAGACGGGAGAAGGAGGGGACAAAAGAATGAGGAAGAGATACTGGAGGGAGGAGGGGAAGACAAAAGAAGCAGGAAGAGGAGGAGGAACAAGAGGAAGGAGGCGGAGGAGATAAAACAAGGAGAAGGATATACAACAAGGAGGAAGAGGAGATACAGGAGGGAGGAGAAGACACAGGAGGGAGGAGGAACAAGATAATACCAACAAATGTGAGAGGTTACAAGTGAACGTAAAATTTGGTAAACGATAAACGCACCATCGCAACTGAATGAAATGGTAGAGTAGCTGCCAGAACAAGCCACGATCACGCACTCTCATATGAAGGTTGTCAGGTTGAATAAAATGTGGGTCAGGAGAACAGAACGGGGGGAGAAAGGCCTGTGATGAAACCCAGGAAGAAAATTGATACCAACTCGATACTTTCTCTTAATTACTAGATCAAGCATTATAATTGTATTGATATAATATTAACTTGAATCTCTTTAAAATGACGGCATCGTTTTAACGGATTTAACATTGACGTTGCAAAGTTTCATAAGTTATCAGGTAGATAACTAATATATCATTACACAAGCGTGAACAACTGGAGAGCAGGCTAGAACAACTCTGATATAAACACTCAATAACAAATAAATAAAAGTCGGAAAAAGAGCCGACTTTGTGTGAACTTCCATTATAAATAATTATTAAGATGGCTAGTTATATTTCAATAGAGTAACATGGAGACCAATGCCGATAATATAAGCTATGAAGTTCGTATCCAGCTTATAACATTAATAAAAGCAGGTCATGGTGGTAACTGGAGTGGTGTGTGTATTCAAAGGGATCTATAGGGCGGAACAGGTGAGATAATGGATGTAGGGCCTCTGTCGCCAGTCATGCGAGGGAGGTGAATTATAATACAGTTAAGAGCTGCAACATTCTTTTCTCCTGGCCATGTATTGGTAGCCAAGCCAGCATGAAGCGAGACAATAATGCCTTTGATAGATAGTTCACACGGCAATATTTTTTGTAAACTGCACCAATAATGGAACTTTCACATATTTGATATCCAAACTCAACTATATACTTGTGTACCTGGGTTTATATAAATATTTCCCAGTACCTGACATTACAGTTATCAGTTAACAACATTAACATGACAAATATACTGAACCTCCTAAGAAAACCTGCTCATGTACAGTATATAAGCCACTACTTTCAAAATATCCCTGTGTGACGCTTGCTATCACGAACATTTAAGATGTCTCCATTTCCCATATTGGACCGGGTTATTATGGCTGACTTACCACTCCCACTTAGCGAAAGGAGGAGGGAGGGGAGTGTGGAAGGGAGGGGAGTGGAAATGGTACAAATTTCACACACACACACACACACACACACACACACACACACACACACGCACGCACACGCACACGCGCACGCACTTCAGGTGGGTGGTGGTGGTGATGGAAGGGGCGTGACGGAGTGGTGGTGAGTGACTTGCAGTAAACACCCCGCGTCAGTAGTAGTACCACCACCCAGGGGGGCAGCTCTTCTTCGGCTCGCGGGACTCCTGGACAGTACTGAAAAATACAAGGAAATAATTATATAGTCACCCAAATGCATAGTCGACCTCTTGGAAAACTCGCCAGAATACAAACCCATCCGAATAATTTGTAATCTATTGTCTATTCGTTGTAATTAGGTCAGACGTTTTGACTACTTGCAAAGTAGCGAACTGGGTAAATATTTCATGAACAATGTTGTAAGGGTAATCTGTTATGGTAAATATAATACTGTACGGTAGCGCTAATAAGTCAATACTCAGCTGTCACTACGTTTGGCTCGCTCAGTGCTGTATTAATGTCTGCCAGATGTTGAATAGGGTGGGTAAGTGTAGGAATATGTTTGTATATCTCACTCGACAACAAGAAATCATGTTAAGATATTACCGATACCAATTATTGATAACAATATACTTGGTGCTAAAGACTTCACTTATTTGGCCGACTGTACTCACGAAGCATACTCCATGCCTACAACCTGTGTGAGACATTGGGTAATCTTGAGGTGATGACACACAACCTGGAGAGGCTTCCGTTGTTGTAAGTCATCCACAAATGGTGATCTTATACTTTCACTGGGGGAATGTCGAGTTGATGCCTTGCTTCTCGAGGTTTCACAAATTTAGATTGTACTGGTAAACGTTTTTGTTTCGATTGTACAGTTTAAATCAACGTGAAGCTGGAATATAATTAATTGAATTGGACATTTTAGGGGCAGTGGAATGGAGCTAAAGGTAGTTTGATAAAAATATATATGTGATGTGTACATAAACCACTGAGTAACTATTCTTACATTAGAGATATTTCATAAAACCGAATCATGGAAATGTTCTAGATTTTGTCATTGATAACTATTATAAACACCTATTCATTTGTATGACAATGTGTTTAATTAAAAGTCAATACTAATATTGTGCACATTTTAAGAAACTTTAGAGCAATACGTTAGATATGAGTTATAAGTAAACTAGAATAACCCAAAGTCAATCAAACAAGATAAAATAGTAACGTACTTTAAATGACAGCATTAAAGTTAATGCGTCAGAATACCTTCTCATATTTTTTCAAGCAGAAAGTCACTTGACAAACCATTTCGCCTTTGCTTTAGCACAGCTTTCTAAAATATTTGTGCATATACAGCGGAAAAACTAAACACAAATATAAACCAGGCATTAGACAGAGACTATAGCAAATTATATCGAGTCGAAGCAGCTAATTTGTGCTGAGAGTGCCGACACACAAGAACCCCAATGGCTGAACTTCTGGGGCATCTCCTGGACATGTTTATTTATCGTCTCCCTCCTTGACTCTTCGGCGAGACTAAAGCCGGTATCACACCAACGCTTTTTCCCTCAACACTGGTCTGGCAGCTTATGAGGCAAACTTTTTCTATATTTATGTTACCTAAATTCATCTACCATTAATCTAGTTTCCAATACCAGTGCAACATATTCCAGAAACGTCGCCAAAAAAAAAAAAAAAAAAAATATATAATTGAATGTTGACTCTAAAAGCTCTCGTGTGATACCGGCTTAACAGTAAGTACACGTTCTAGATGTTATAGTTATATACAGTATATTATATAACAGAAAACTACATTTTGCAACGGTTAAATGTAGTCTTATAACCTACTTACGTTGGCATACCAATTGTTCTTGTAATAAAAACAAAAAATATTAAAAAACAATTCGCGGTAACATTGAATTAAGAAACAAACAGAAAGTGAAACGCTTGTGGTTATACTCTGGGCATCTTCCTGGAAGTTTGTATTTCTCACTTTTCCCTCCACTCCTCAGCGGGCCACACTTACAGCAAACATCCTTTGCATCACAAATATCAACCGTTGCAAGAATTCGATTATCAATTTAGCAAACTATTTTAGTTCCATGACAGGATTACTGTGTAGTTATTTATGATATTCGATGTTTTTGCCTGGATGTACACACCTTAGTTAAGCTAGCACACCAATACTCTTTGTTTTAGACATATTTAGACACTAACTTTTGAATAAACAAAGGAAAAACTAAACGCTTTTGGTGATCTTGTGGGCACCCCTCCTGGACGTTCGTACTTAACACCTCCCCCTCAGCTCCTCGACGGGCCAAACTCACAGTAAATATGGATGAATATACTGGACAGGGGCGCGAGTGACTGCTGGAGGACCTTCTAAACAGCTTGACGGACGGATGGTATATATTTATTTAACTGCCCCATCCACCTCTTTTCTGCGCTCCTATTTTTGTTCCTCCCACGAAAGCAATATTTGTTTTATTATATTTTATTTTCTCTTTCGATGTGTTGGAGTTATTAGGAAAGTGTATAGATGTGTATATTCTATTATGTATGATAATTATTTAACTATCCCATTCACCTCTTTTTTGCGAGGGTACCGGCATTTGTTTCCCCCCACGAAAGCAATACTTATATATATATATATATATATATATATATAATATTATATATATATATATATATATATATACCGGTATTTATATATATATATATTTTTTGTTTCCTCTCAGCGTTCATTTACTTGGCCGGAACCTTCGATGTGTTAGGAGTTATTAGGAAAGTGTGTAGATATGTATATTCTATGCTTCATGATAATATTTAACTATCCCATCCCACTGTTTTCTTCGCTCATATTTTTCCCCTCCCGCGAATCTAATACTACTTTTTTTTTCTCTTAGCGTTCATTCACGATGCCGGAACTTTCAATGTGTTAGGAGTTATTAGGAAATTTTATATATTTTGATATTCGAAACTGTGATAAATACGTTTTTTGTTTTCGTTATTCTAACATATCTGTTTGGCTTTTGTCTAGCTTCAACGGTAAAGTTTCTACGGAAGAGTAATGAACTGGTGATGACACTATTTGGGAATAAGTAATATAGTGTAACTATAATTACTACCTTAGTCGATTATGATTATATTTATTTATTTATCTATATACCGGTATTTATTTCATAATTATATTATTTCTCTTTTTTTAACAACAGGTGACAAAATCTGTCTCAGGACAACCTTCCTTGCAAGTCGGCTTCTCTGTCCCTCTTCTCACGAACTCCATCGATCGAATTCTCACCGTCCAAACCTATTGACTCAGTGCCTTGCTCAACGCCCAGTTTGTTTTATTGACGGTCTGGCCAGCACTCGCGATGTAGACTTAAGGGGGGATGGGGGGGGGTAGGCGTATTTATGTGCTCATTGATTTATTTATCATTATTATTTTTATTATTATTTTTTTTTCCTCCGTAAACATCCATCAAGCTTCCCCCACCCCCTCCTCCCCCAAACCCTCTCCACCGTCAACAAGACCCTCCTTCAAGATAAACTATTGAGCCGAACTTCTTAAAATCTGAAACCTAATATGGTAAACATGAGGGAGAAGGGTGTCCATAAAAAAAAACGCCTCCCTCCCCCTCAACGCCCGTGGCCGCCACTCGGGTTGTTGTCCCAGCACTCGTGACAACAACACTACAGTCAACGCCGCGGACAACACAACACTCTCTGGCCCCTTGGCAGGTTTTGGGGTGGTGGTGTTGGCAGCTTACCCACGCCGATGTCACTCCGAGGGGTGGGAAGGACGGAGGAGGAACTTCGAGTGTTTCCCGGAGTGTGTGTGTGTGTGTGTGTGTGTAGGTGGGGGGGGGGGGGTCTAGGAATTGTCAGAGGTAGGGAAGAAGCGGATGGCTGATCGAGTATGGGGTAAAAGAAGGTCATTAGTGGGCCAGAATTCATGCAAGGGAGTGTGGGAGGGGGGCGAAGGGTTTATGGCCTATGGAATTGTGCCAGGGGGAATGGAAAACAGGGCGGTTGCCTGGTTGGTCGAGTATGGGGCAATGAAGAGCATTAGTGGGCAGGAATACAAGGGTGATTGTTCAAATAAATGTGAGAACTGTCTGGAGGGTGTATATGGGTTAACTCCTTCTTTTAATACGAGTGTACATATTTGAGTTTCGACGAATATCTGAAGCCAATTTTGACTTAGGCTGGTAGCATAGGGTAAATGCATGCTGTATGCGTGTGCCTCTATGATTGTGAGTAATTCTGAATTACATTTTTGAAAGAAAGTTACACCGGTTTTGATTGGCAGGGACAGAGGGGGGGGGGGGGGGAATGAGTATGTGCGTGGGTGTGGATGGGTATGTGTGGGGGGGAGGGGGGGGGATGAATATGTGCGTGTGTGTGGATGGGTATGTGTGTGTGTGTTGGTTGCCGTGTGTGTGTTTGAGTGTCTGTGTGTTTGTGTGTAAGTGTGTGTGTGTGTGTGTGGGTGGGTGGCAAAGTGAGGTATACCAAGACTCCTCCCCTCCGCCCGCCCCTCTCCGCCCATCCCCGCCCATCTCCACTCACCCCACCCACCTACCCATCATGTTCTCTCTTTAATGGTGTAACCATAATTTGTTGTGGCAAATGAAATAATATTAACCCAACAAAAATTAAACGAAGAGCTCCTGGAGATGCCATTCACTTCATACAATAGCTCGTATCTACATAGTTTATTATATTTTGTTTGTGTTATTTCCTCTTTACGATAAAGAGAAGTAACGGGTTTTCTGGTTTGAACAAAACTTTATATATATTTTCCTACTCATGTTTATTATATACCAAAAGTTAATGCCTCTTCAAATTTAGTGGCACCATCATTATTTAGTGGCACCATCATTATTTAGTAAGGTGAATGCTAAAACAGTAAATAATGCATACCTTTGTGGTGTATATTGGTATTGGACTGTAAAATGTTCTTTTATAAATAGGGGCTATCTATTCAATAGATACATCTTCACTTTAATATTACCAATTTTTTTTTTTTTTTTTTTGTAAATATAAATCGAATGGAATGATTTATGCCGAATCATTTATGATTATACTTACGCTTATTCTAAATTATTCCCACGTATACTTAATAATTTTACCTGCAGGGTCGAGGATGGATTTTCAATATATCTTAATAGCCTAATGTAAATTACGATATTTAACATACTGAGAAAATGATCTCATCCGAAAAGTTAATACATTTTAAAATATTAATCATACTAGCGAGTACTTACCGGTAAACAGTTTTTAATTTAAACTTGACACTTTTCCTAGAGGTGATTGTAGGGGAACGGGATGAAAAAATATAAATGTCAGAATAATATTGTTTGACGGTAGTTTGCTCAAGAATAACACAGCCAAACCGAATGGCTAACCTATGCACAAATTTGTATGTCTCGTTATTTTGTTTGTAACTGGGTGGTGTGACTGAAGGGAGTCCTGTGTGTGAGTGAGGGAACAATGTCTATGTTTCGTTATTTTTGTATATTATTTATGTTCTTCTTTTGTTACAGGGTGTTGCGAGGGTAGGAAGGCCCGTGTGTGAGAGAGGGGCCAAATTTGATGTCTCGTAGGAAGCAGACCAAACCCTCCCGAGTGTCCGAGGGGGAAGAGGAGGATGAAGGAGAGGAGGGCCCCCGTGAACATGTGGGGCCCCTGGGTCATCATGTGGGGTCCCTGGGTCATCATGTGGGGTCCCTGGGTCATCATGTGGGGCCCCTACTGCACCACCCTCAGCAGGGCCCCTCGCAGGACAGCTCTCAGGAGGACACCCAAGCCACCCAGGACACCGTCACTCCGGCTGTTCTCTTCCGTCATCATTCAGGTAGGTGGTACTATTATGTTACTTGGACAGATTACTCTCCTCTCCCCCTTAGCTCTCCCTCCTCCCCATGGCGTCCCTCCTCCCCATGGCGTCCCTCCTCCCTCCCTACCTCACCTGGGGGGTCTAGGAAGGTGCTAACTACCCGCCAGTGTTATTGTACTGTCCTGTTTACCCACACACGGCCGGCTGTGTTTACACGTCACGTTCTTGTTCCTGGGCAATAATAGGAAATAATACATACATACATACATACATACATTAAAAATACATTAATTTGTCAATTTTAAGACCTTTCATCCCACTTCCTTGTCAATATTAAGATCTTTCGTGCTATTTTGGTGTCGATTTTTTTTCTGGCGAACGTTAGTGAGCCTGTAATTTTGGAATAACCTGCCTTCGGCCGGGACAGTTTCGTAAACAGTAATGTACAGTAGAAGGGGGATCTAATGAATGTTTTTAAGTTTGATGGAGGTCTAGGGAGAAAACTAATAAAATAATTTAAAAAAATACATAAATGATCAAATAAATACGCCCATCCCCCCTTAATAAATACGCCCATCACCCCTTAATCTTGTCTGGAGCCATACCTGCTGGAGATTGTCGGACAGGCGTTAAAAGTTTCACACCTGTACTAGAAGGTGAGCTCTCTCTATCTCTCTCATATTAAAAGGGTAACCAAGCTTGTTTTAGGACAGAATTAGAAGAACTGGTCTGAAAGGCTCCGTATTAAACCTTTGTTGTAAACATTGTAAATATACCAATAATTATAGGCTTAGGAATACAAATTACAAGATCGTTAACTCAACTTGCGAAATATAATTAACCTTTACGGAATCCAAGAACAATTCAGTAAGCGAAGAAAAGGCATATGGGATAGGAAAGCACGGTTCTTTTTTCTTATTTTTTTATCATTCATATTTGTCAACACAACTCCCTTGTCTTATTTGATCATGCTTATTTGACCAATTTGTAATCAATACGTACCTCACACACCCGGGGCCAATAACAGAAAATATCATCCCATTTAAAAGAATCTACTATCGATTGGCCCTCTCTTTTTAGTCGGTGTAATGACATCCTGGAATGATACTGGATATAGTCAGAATTGTAACAACGCCGGGTTTTTAATACATAAATCCAACCACGAATAGCTTTCCTAACTGATTTATTTCACTGCCAAATTGCCGATGCCATTTTTCTGCCCCTAAATTCGTAAGAGATGGGAGCAGCTTTTTTTGGTGAATGCGGCACAAAGTAAATTAGTATACTTTTTTTGGGTAACCCTCTTTTGCGTTCCAGAATTTTTATGTTTGGAATTTTCTATCTACAAATTGTTCGGTTTTGGGGACATAAATTGGCCCCATTTTTGCTCTTTGCATATTGTGTTTCTTTTTTGTGTGTGTCGTGCATTTGTGTGTATGCCTGGCTATGCCGGTGTGTCGCGCTCCCCTCTCGCTCTGATTGTATTATTATTCTTGTGTATCCTAATGTCACGCGTTGCAAAAATGAAAATGCCACGATTATTCTATATAGCGTAACATTTGTATTTCGGATATCACGGGGACTGCTGCACTTGCTCTTTATCGTTTGTAGGGATATAGTACTTTACGTTGTGGCAGTTAAGGGGAGGTATTTACTTTGTTCCCTAGACCTCCTTCAAGCTAAAAATTATAACCCCTTGAGTCCCTTTCAAGATAAATTTGTACATTTTTCGGTAGAAAAATGTCCCGGCCGAAGGCCGGTTCCTCTTAAATTACAGGCTCGCTATCGCTCGCCAGGATAAAATCGACACCTGAATGGCACGAAAGGTCTTATTATGGGGTGAAAGTTCTTAAAATCGCTAAACTAATGGGGCGAATGTTTTATAATATCAAAAGCAATGGGGCTAAACATGAGGGAGAAAGGGGTCAAGAAAAAAATCCCTTGAGTGGAGATCTCCCCTTAATGCTTGGTTTGGCGATCATAATTTCTCACACCAATGTATGTAGATAGTCATTTGATTGTTTTTATGTCACTTAGTGTTATTACTTTAACGATATATACATATGAAGAAGAATAAATGAAGCCAAGTCTAGACCGTTCTTCACCTCATATGGTATTGCGGCGTTCAAGTTAGTCTATTCATTATAAGTAGGCCAGCAATCGTAACCCCCTAGCCTCTGTAATTCGAAGACGACTAGAATAATCGAGCTAATATTTCTGCCATTTGGGAAGAGTCAGCCAGGGAAGATGTGTATAAATTTACAGCCCATTTGCTCTAGCCCTTTTTGAGTTGCAGAGGCCAGGAGTCACGATTGCTGGCCTACCTTTATTGAATGGACTATAGCACCTTATGGACGCGTTTTTGTTTTCAAAATTGTCTGTACTAACATATATATTATTTAGCATGAGTAAATTATTATTTTGTTGTTAATGCCATAAAATAACATACTGTATATTGAGGCTACTTAAGCTTGCTTTGATATAGTCAGAAATATATGCCTACTGCAAGGTTTGATATGTACTTTGCACCGGGATGCAGTTATTTGGTTTAGAAAAATAAAATAAATATATATATATATATATATATATATATATATATATATATATATACGGTATATACTGTATATATATATATATATTTTTTTTTTTTTCTATGTAATTGAGGGAGGCAAAAGGCATAACTGCCTATAGCGAGTGCCTCCCCCATAGTTGAAAGAGTGACAGGGCCAAAATCAAGGGACGTTCGAGCCAAAATGCCTGGACACACGGAGTTTGAAGCAATTTAAGTCATAGGAAGAGGGAAAGACCGATTCTGGGAGAGAGTTCCAGAGCTCAGATGTTGAGTAGAAGAAAGTTTGAGAGTAACGTTTCACTCTTGGGTTGGAGAGTTGCACAGAGTAGGGGTGGGATTGAGTTGCAAGACGGGTACCACGTGCCCTACGTAAAGGAGGTGGTATATATATATATATATATATATATAAATAAATATATATATAATTGACAAGTAAATATATTCATTAGTTTGAAGATTTTTCTTTCGTTTTAGGCTAACATGTTAATAATAAAATAAAATATAATGAAAATAAAAAGTTAATGAAAACAACATTCATAAAACTTCTTGGAGTCATCTTTTTTTTTTTTTTTTTTTTTTTTTTGAGACAATGAACGGAGGAAGGAAAAACACATAAAACAAAAAGGTCCATGTGCCTAAAGGCATCCTCCATTCATAAAATGTTTGTAACAACTGGATTTAAACATCATCTAGTAATGATAAATGTGTAAGCAGCAGTGATGCACTCTTGTGGATTTGATAACGGTGGAAAGCTACGATGAGGAGATGAATTGCAGAGAGAGGTGGTTTAGGGTATAGACGAATTATATAAAGCAGAAGCTCTTCATTGTGGAGGAGTGATTGTTAAGGGGGGGGGTGGAGAGGTTTATTTGTTAGGTTTATTTAGGTATTTACTTATATATAATTTATGTGTTGTGGATTGAAAAGCAGGATAGAGCCAATTCTGTGGAAGCCAATTCAGGTGGTTTGGAGTATACATGCATTTTGAAAAGCAGAATTTTTCAGCTGCTAAAGAGTGATTGCCAAATGATGGACAGCCTCAGACGTTCTAGTACTTGGGTTAAAGATCCATGTTGGATATTAACCCCTTCAGCACCACGAGGTCTTTTACCTTGGATTCTGGCTATTATTAGACGATTTAAGGGGAGGTTTTTAGTGTGTTCCCTAGACTTCCATCAACCTTAAAATGACACCCCCTCGAGTCCCTTTCAAGATAAATTTGTACATTTTTCGGTAGAAAAATGTTCCGGCCGAAGGGCGGTTCCTCTTAAATTACAGGCTCGCTATCGCTCGCCAGGATAAAATAGACACCTGAATTGCTCGAAAGGTCTTAATATGGGGTGAAAGTTCTTAAAATCGCTAAACTAATGGGGCAAACGTTTTATAATATCAAAAGCAATTGGGCTAAACATGAGGGAGAAAGGGGTCAAGAAAACAATCCCTCAAGTGGAGATCTCCCCTTAATTAATGCAGTTTAAGACGGACCTGTGTTATTCAGAGGGTTTATTGAGATCGAATATACCCCTTTGAGTTCGAGAGCTAGATTATAAACTAAAGAAAATCGTCTTATGTTTCACCGAATATGACGGAACTTAAGTCATCGTGCTGAAGGAGTTACTGTTGTGTACTATTGTCCGTGACTGTACCCTCGGCAGCATTATCGTGATGGCCACCAGGGGGAGAGTGGAAGGTAATGTGTGTAGGTCACGAAAGCTACTCCGGGAAATTTAACTCCAATTATTTGCCTCAGTGAAGATAGTGTCAAAATCTTAGGAATTTTAAATATACGGAGAAGTACCAACTGCAATATACGGAGAAGTACCAACTGCAATATACGGAGAAGTACCAACTGCAATATACGGAGAAGTACCAACTGCAATTGTGCTTCTGGGTTAAGGGGAGGTTTTTAGTTCGTTCCCTAGAATTCCATCAATCTTAAAATTACACCCCCTAGACCCCCTTTCAAGATAAATTTGTACATTTTTCGGTAGAAAAATGTCCCGGCTGAAAGCCGGTTCCTCTTAAATTACAGGCTCGCTATCGCTCGCCAGGATAAAATCGACACCTAAATTGCACGAATGGTCTTAATATGGAGTGAAAGTTCTTAAAATCGCTAAACTAATGGGGCAAACGTTTTATAATATCAAAAGCAATGGGGCTAAACATGAGGGAGAAAGGGGTCAAGAAAAAAATCCCTCAAGTGGAGATCTCCCCTTAATGCGAATAATGCATTGGTTTGAATTTATAATTCTATATATTTGTTTTTAATCTAGTAAATTGTGTACCCAGTAACGTTTGTGTGGGACTAAACGAACACAGACTAATATAACTGATAATAATAATAATAATAATAATAATAATCTTCTGGTTACTTATATAGCGCCCGTATCTCCTCCTTCGAGGATTCACAAGCGCTTGGCTTTCTTTAAGTCTACCAGAGACCATTACCCATCCCCCTTGCTCATGGGGAGATGGTAACCGCCGGCTGTATCCCAGAAAAAACTTTTCAATCTGAGCGGGGATTGAACGCGAGACCTTCAAGATGGGAATCAGGCACGCTATCAACTGAGCCAGACGGACGGCTGATACAAGGGAAGGAAATTCAGTGTCGAAGTACTTAGATGGATACCTAACCTAATCTAACTTTATGAAACTGGGCGATATTAAATGCATTCAATAATTAACATATTCATTAATCTTCGATATGATATAGGCAAAATCCTTCCTACATGTCTAATACGGCTATTTAATCACTATCATTAATGTTACCGTTCTTCTTTCTATGGTATCTGAAACGGAATACAATCGTATTTATTTTTACCTGATAAGAGAAGGGACTGGCGTTCGCGAAAAGGGGCCCCAGTCCTGACGCTAATCTTGACTTAAGGTGTGGTGGCTAAATAATCCAGTAAGGTTGATAGCCTCTGAAGTCCTATTTTAACTAACTTTTTTTTTTTTTTTTTTTTTTTTAAAGAGACAATGAACGGAGGAAGGAAAAACACAGATAAAACAAAAAGGTCCATGTGCCTAAAGGCATCCTCCATTCATAAAATGTTTGTAACAACTGGATTTAAACATTTGTAGATTGTAAGTTTGTGGAAAGCAATTCGAGGGAAGTGAATTCTAACTAACCTGATAAGTGCATTTCAGAGGTTCGTTTAATCAGTTCGAGAGTTCGAAAAAGTAAGAAATAACAGCCGTGAATGTGCAGTTGCCTACAACATTCCCCGGAAGCTGATTTGATGCTGTATTGGTCGCAAATTATACATACCAATATGTGATCATGGCTTAAGGGGAGATCTCCACTTGAGGGATTTTTTCTTGACCCCTTCTCCCTCATATTTAGCCCCATTGCTTTTGATATTATAAAACGTTTGCCCCATTAGTTTAGCAATTTTAAGAACTTTCACCCCATATTAAGACCTTTCGTGCAATTCAGGTGTCTATTTTATCCTGGCGAGCGATAGCGAACCTGTAATTTAAGAGGAACCGGCCTTCGGCCGGGAAATTTTTCTACCGAAAAATGTACAAATTTATCTTGAAAGGGACTCAAGGGGGTGTAATTTTAAGCTTGATGGAGGTCTAGGGAACAAACTAAATACCTCCCCTTAAAAGCTTCACAAACTTGTTTACAATTTTCACAAGATAAATCAATACCGTGGCCAACTGTACAACTCGGCCACTAGAATTATCCCTCACGCTATGAAGGTACTGGAGTTCTCGAATAGGGGCTCCAGTCCTGACGCTATTTTTGACTTGCAGTGTGCTGGCTTAATAATCCAGAAGGGTTGATAGCCTCTGAAGTCCTATCTTACCTAACTAAGCTATGAACCAAGTGGACTGATGTACCAACTCTCGGTGTACTAACATATTCCCTCTACACAAGTTGGACTAATGGGATCCTAATGAGGGTTTAGGCCACTTGGGCGGTGAAGCTCAGTATGCTTAGGGGCTGTTTTTATCTTCATGCCTCGCCTTCTGGTGTCAGTCAACAAGCTCGTTCATAATACCACAGGCCTGTTTGCATGTGGGTTTTTTTCCCCTATGTGTATGATGGAGACAAAAGGCAAAGTTGCCTGTAACAAGCGTCTCTGAAAGAGTGATAGAGCCAAATTCAAGGTGCTTAAACAGCTTCCAGAAGTTAGATGTGCTCAACCGTCTGTGGGCTCCTCACCCCCGCACATATTCTTGCTCTGTATAGGGGCACAGTGCACCCATGTATCGAGTATTGTTTGTATGTGCGGGGAGGCTCCACCCATACCGCATTCATAAAAGGGTAGAGTCAAAAGGGTAGAGTCAAAAGGGTAGAGTCAAAAGGGTAGAGTCAAAAGGGTAGAGTCAAAAGGGTAGAGTCAAAAGGGTAGAGTCAAAAGCATTTCGTCTCATCAACTCACTTCCTCTTACTAGCTCCCTTTTTTATTTTATTTTTTTTCTATGTGATTGAGGGAGGCAAAAGGCATTACTGCCTATAGCGAGTGCCTCCCCCATAGTTGAAAGAGTGACAGGGCCAAAATCAAGGGACGTTCGAGCCAAAATGCCTGGACACACGGAGTTTGAAGCAATTTAAGTCATAGGAAGAGGGAAAGACTGATTCTGGGAGAGAGTTCCAGAGCTCAGCTGTTGAGTAGAAGAAAGTTTGAGAGTAACGTTTCACTCTTGGGTTGGAGAGTTGCACAGAGTAGGGGTGGGATTGAGTTGCAAGACGGGTACCACGTGCCCTACGTAAAGGAGGTGGTATGCACTGGGATAGCTCTGAGGAATACTGATTATTATAGTAGCGATAGAATAGCGAGAGAGATGCAACATTGCGGCGGAGAGAGAGAGACTGTAGTGAGTTGGTGAGTGGACGTGAGTTAATGATACGAAAGGCCTTCCTTTCAACTTTGTCTAGGAGAGCGGTGTGAGAGGAACCTCCCCACACATGTGAACAATACTCAATACAAGGGCGCACTATGCCCCTGTACAGAGCAAGAAGCTGTGCAGGGGAAAAGAACCCCCTAAGGCGGTTGAGCACACCGAGCTTCTGGGAGGCTGCCTTAGCAAGACTGGTAATATGGTCCTTCCAAATGAGAGCAGAAGAAAAAGAGACACCAAGAATATTGAGAGAAGATGAAGGGTTGATTTTGTATTGTTGAAGAATAAGGGATAGTCCGCTGGGAGATCCTGACGGGTAGATAGATGGAGAAATTGGGTTTTGGAAGCATTAAAGTTAACAAGGTTTTCTCTGCCCGAATTGGAAATAGTATTTAGATCAGAATTTAAGAGTTCTATGGCTTCATTACGTTTGTCGTTGAGGAATTGCTGGCTGGGGCGTTCTGAAAAACTAATGGAGTAGTGTAAGGTTGAGTCGTCTGCGTATGAATGGATGGGAATTAAGGTACAGTTAAGGAGATCATTTATAAAAATTAGAAAGAGAATAGGAGATAGGACAGAGCCCTGAGGAACACCGGAGTTTATAGGGTGAGGAAGTGAACAATGGCCGTCCACAACCGCGGCTATGGAACGGCCGGAAAGGAAATTAGAGACAAAGGCACAGATGGAGGAATAGAAACCGAAGGAGGGTAGTTTAGAAATTAAAGATTTATGCCAGATTCTATCTACAATATCTTTCTACACGCCGCAATGTTTACACCCTCCGCTAATCAGTTAACTTCTGTCTTATCATCGGTGCACCCATGGAGCTATAATAATTATACGTCCAAGGCTGCACCGTCAATAATCGGTGTCATATCAAGTAATATTTGATCTCACAAATACACGTGAGCTACTATTTTTTGTTTCTGTTCATATAGTTATCTAAAATGCTCTGTCTCGAGTCGGCCACCCCCAGCTATGGAGTATGTGCCTGAGTATATACAGTACATACCTACATACATCTAACATTTTCGCATATCATAATTGAAATACTTAATATATGAATTATGAATATTTAGAAATTGTAACTATATATAAATACCACTTGTCACTTGAAACCCTAATAATCAGTTATATATCTAATTTAATCCTACCTTCTGCCAACTTACTTTTCGTCTCTGAGCTAAAAGGGTTATTAAATCATCCCAGCTAATTGGCACCCATTACCCTCTAATGCACTTCGTCCTAAACACTTGTTGCTTGTCACTCAATCTGTCATTTGTAGTTTTCTTCCTCGTTCGTCACTTTGGGTCACAGATCTATCAAAAGTAGGACTCCAACCATTTTAGATTTGAAGGGGTGAGGTTTGTTTTTCCGGCCCCCCTTCTCCCTCATGTTTAGCCCCATTACGATTCTTATTTTAAGTCGGTCGGCCTATCAAATTGGCGATTTTAAGACCTTTCGCCCAATTTCTTTGTCAATGTTAAAACTGTTTGTGTTATTTAGGTGTCGATTGTTTCCTGGCGAGCGAATAGCGAATCTGCAATTAAGGAGGGAGTGGCCCTCGGCCGGGATTTTTTTTTACCCTTCCCTCCCTCTCCTCAAACCCATGCTCATAACTCCACCAATTCACTCACTCAGTATTCCTCTTCCTGCCCCCCCATCCCTCCTACCCTTGGTGCTGGTAACCCCACCACGGCCCGTCATCAGAAGCTCCCCCGCCCCAAGACAAATACACTAGAATACGCTGTCAGGGTGCCGGAGGACGTGGATAAACAGCCCGTGACACCTCCACCCAGGAATCATGTCTTATGACGGAGAGGGCCGAGGGGAGAAAGTCGAAGGGAGGGGGCCGAGGGGAGAGGGCTGTGGAGAAGAAGGCCGAGGGGAGAAGGTCGACGGGAGAGGGGAGAGGGCCTTTTGTTAGCTGGGGTGGGTGGGTCAGTGGTTGGGTGGGCTTGTGTGGGGAGGGTGGATAGGGATGAGTGGGTATCTAGGGAGGATGAATGCGTAATGATGTGGTGCTTGTGGAGAGGATGAGTTGGAATAGGTGGATATGAGTGCAGGGTGAGCAGATGTAGGAGGATTAAGAAAGCGGATGAGCAATAATAATGTGATTGTGAGGGAAGATGGTTTAGAGTGGGTGAATCTGTGGATAGGATGGGCAGAAGCGAAGAAATCACGGGAGGAATGGATTAGCTGGATCAGTTGATGGATGGGCGTATGAAGGAGGATGGATAGGGGTGAATGGGTTTCTTGGGAGGAAGATTGGGTAGTGATGGTGTGTGCATGGGAAAGATGGGTAAGAGTGGGTGAAATTATGGAGAGGCTGAGTAGAAGTGGGTGTCTAGGGAAAATGAAAATTTATTGATTGTGTCCTTGTATGGGAAGATAGATAAGACTCGGTTGGTTGTTGGATAGGATGGGCAAGCATGTTTGTATTTTGTGGTTTGAAGTCGAGTTTTCATGTGATTAGGCTTGTGCGGGTCCGTAACGGGAGTAGTTAACCCTTTCAGTACCGATGCCGTCCTTTTAACTTAATTGTGGCTATTATTAGATGATTTTATTCAGTTTAAAAAGGGTCTCCATCAATTATCAGGCTTCGAACTATCTCACTTGACACTTTTTACGACCACAGATCCTTCTTAAGTTGCATATAATCTTATAGATAGAGCTAGAATCGAATTAAAAAGACGTCTCCTGTACATAAAGGGTTAAGTACGAGGGGAATATATATGTTCAACCAATGGTGAATCAGACCTGCTAGTGACACTATGGAAGGTACTGACCAGGATAAATAATATATCGATAGTAAGAATTTGAACATCTTGAAAACAGACAGACAGACAGCCATTCGGACATATGAACTTTAAAAAAAAAAAAAAAAAAAAAAAAAAAAAAAAAAAAAAAAGGTCCCACCCCTTTCCCATTCTTAAGTAAGCCATTTTAGATTTACAGAAGAGTGACCATTACTTGCATTACTGCATGTTCACAAACATTTCAGTAATGTAAGCATGTTTCCTTCTATTATTTTTTATTTTTTTTTTTTTATTAAGGTGACAGTTACAAAGTGGTGTACAATCTATCTTATTCTAGTTACATTGTAGTTTATCTTATTGTACCAGTACCTTCCTATAATCAACCTAGTTGTTCCCCAATTCGCCCCTCCGCCACGACCATTTCAAAGTCCAAGTCTCTCACTCTTGTCCTCTGTAGCGGGGAGGACCTTGTACCCCTGAGAGATAGGAGTGCAGACCTGAGAAGAGAGAAAGAGAGCCGGTATCTCATCCAAGTTATGACTTGGCTTCTATGCTGGCGCTTTTTCTCCGATATTTGTTCAGCTAATCTGGCATAGAAGACACTTGCAGAAGGTCCCATACCTCCCGACACAGACGCACGGTAAATATTGATTATAAAATTGATCATATTTGTGTATTCGTCAAAACTAATAGCAATCACCAAATGTGTTATTCTGCGTGTAATTGTTGGAGATAATGTCCTTTTTGAATAAGTGGATCAAGGTCCAACACCCTTCATAGAGTGCATGTAAACATCTCCAAGTTAGCGTACAAAGCTATAAAGTAGTAGTACTTTACCTTTAGCTGTCTTGATGGTGTAATGGTTTGAGTGTTTAAGATCTTTTATGTGGTAACACAGGTTCGAATCCCGGGTGGATCATATGCGTTTATTAATTTAATTGGGAGGTGTTTGGTGATGGGAGTGAAAATAATAAATTAGATTATTATACATCTCGAACAAGAACGTCTTATGGACATGCGTTCTGTTTCATACAGTATTAACCTAAAGTTAATATTATTTGTGTGGGTACCAGATGAAGATACTGACAAACAATCGTAAACAAAAAATCAATTATTTTCAATGCACATTGCTAAGGCACAGCCAGACATACCGACAACATTCAGACGTGCAGGAGTGGTTGTGATGTCACTGCTCTACATACACTATCGGTGGAGTGCAAAGTAAATAATAATCGGAAATAATTGGTTTTATTTAAGTTGTTGTTGTTGTTGTTGTTCCCCAAGCTGCCTGGCCGAACAGCCCCAAGGCCCCGAGTAAGGCCAAGGCCATAAACGAGCGCCCCATTTATTTTTATTTAAGTTTATCACTGTACTATGAAGAAACAAAGTAGTGTTCCAAACTTGCTGCTGAGGTCCGTAGGGTTTATCCATTCGTCTTTCCAGTCACGCAGACGAGGTCAGAGGCGGGGTCAGACATGTGCAGTCATCCCAGCGGGGTTATGAAGAACGCGGGCAGGTTTTATTGGTGGGTTCCGAGGGTAGGTTTATAGCATCCTGAATGTCCGTACCCCCACCCAGGAGGAGTCACCAGGGAGTAGGGACGAGGTGGTGGACACTTCATCACTCGGGGACATTAACTCATCACTTAGCTCTACACCACCTTGAACATTACTTCAACACCCTGGACACTACACTACATTACATCACCTTGAACATTACTTCAACACCCTGGACACTACACTACATTACATCACCTTGCACATTACTTCAACACCCTGGACACTACACTACATTACATCACCTTACACATTACTTCAACACCCTGGACACTACACTACATTACATCACCTTACACATTACTTCAACACCCTGGACACTACACTACATTACATCACCTTACACATTACTTCAACACCCTGGACACTACACTACATTACAACCTACACCTTTACTTCAACACCCTGGACACTACACTACATTACATCACCTTACACATTACTTCAACACCCTGGACACTACACTACATTACATCACCTTACACATTACTTCAACACCCTGGACACTACACTACATTACATCACCTTACACATTACTTCAACACCCTGGACACTACACTACATTACATCACCTTGAACATTACTTCAACACCCTGGACACTACACTACATTACATCACCTTGCACATTACTTCAACACCCTGGACACTACACTACATTACATCACCTTCCACAGGACTTCAACACCCTGGACACTACACTACATTACATCACCTTACACATTACTTCACCCCCTGGACACTACACTACATTACAATCACCTTAACAATACTCAATTATTTACTTCAAGCACCCTGGACACTACCACTACATTACATCACCTTGCAACATACTTCACACACACAACACCCTGGAGCAACTAGACACTACATTACATCACCCTTGACATTACTTCAACACCACTCCGGAACACTACACTAGTGCACATTACATCCCCTTGCACATTACTTCAACACCCTGGACACCGACACTACATTACCTCACCTTACACATTACGTACTCAACAACACCCTGTACGGCTACACTACATTACATCACCTTAACCCATTAACTTCAACCACCCTGGACCACTACACTACAATTACAATCACCTACTTACATCACATTTACTTCAACACCCTGGAC
>CM064529.1:9171651-9174151 GCA_032716605.1 Paralithodes platypus
CATCTTCAACTCCAAATCAGCTCTCCTCCCCCTCCCCCCTCCCCCTCCCCCTCCCCTCCTTCCTCTGCCTCACTATTCCTGCTCCGCTTCCTCCTTGCCCGCCATGCCCCTCCCCTCCCCTCCCCTCCCCTCCCCTCCCCTCCCTCTGCACCTCCACTCCCTCCCTCCCTCCCTCCATCCCTCCCTCCTCCCTCCCTCACCTCCCTCCCTCCTCTCTCTCTCTCCTATCTCTCGACTCTCTCTCTCTCTCTCCCTCTCTCTCATCTCTCTCTACCCCTCTCATCATCTCTCTCTCTCTCTCTCGGTCCCTCCCTCTGCCAACAGTTTTAGTGTTGCACAAGACTTAGTGTCGGTACTCTTTCATCTCCCGTGTGAGAGAGAGAAAGAAAGAGAGCATTTACTGCATCTATATGTGTATGTTGTGGACACGCGCTATGTCTGTGTGCACGTGTATGAACGCGTGCATGGTGGTGGGCGTGTGTGTACGTATGTGTGTGTACAGGTCCGTGTTAAGTCCGAGTAGCCCAAATAATATGTGAGCCCGGTCTGTTTGTTAATGCAGGTATGTTGTGTTTTGTTTCTATGCCCCACCCATCTCCTTCATGTTTAGCCCCATTTGTTTTATGATTCTAAGACGTTCGCCCCATTAGTTGGTGATTTTAAAACCTTTCACCCAAATTCTTTGACAATATTAAGACCTATCGTATAATTTAGATGTCGATATTTGTTTTCTCTGGCGAATGATAGCGAGTAGTAACCAGCCTCACATTTGTCTATCGAAAAATTTACAAATTGATCTTGAAGGGGAGGATTATGGTGTGTTTAAATAAGCTTGATGGAGGTCTAGGGAGGAATCTAAAACTATATTAGATATATTATGAAATCGACCAATAAATAGCCCCTACCCCCTTCACCACCATAAACTGTGACCTCAACAGTGGGAGCCGAGGAACCAAATAATAGGTGTTGACTCACAACTTTTTATCACCATCGCTCGCACACTTCATATTGTCGCCCGCCTTTTGATGCTTCCCCTTAGAGACTCTGTAGGGCATAGGCACGGGGGAACTAGCCACATTTTGGGGGTCGTTGTCGTTATGTATGTATTTACTCAGGCACTTACCCCATAGCTGGGGGTGGCCGACTCGGGACAGAGCCCGAACAGAAACAACATTTACATTTCCAATCTTGGGGGTTCGAGACAACTTTTGCGTTCCCTCTCCCCTTTCTCTGTCTCGTCTAGTAGGTGAATTATACAAGGGAGGAGGCTTCCTAGCACCCCCGCCCCTACCGGTACCATATAACCATATTAACATCATATTTAAAGTATTACATGGTATTATTACCCCTGGACACTGAGTTATACTTTGAAAATCATCCATGCCAATATATGATAATCTATACAACATCAGAGGTTAACTTTGATAATATATATTTTAGTGGCTATGAGATTAAGTTATGTACCCGAGTCGTCAAAATGGAGTCAGTTGTCCAATCGCTGTATTCTAGAGGTTCTGTGCTTTCCCCGGGCCCACTTGATACATGAGGGAAAAACGAGGCGCATTTTTGGCAGAAAGTAGAGAAGATGACTGTCAAAGGCGGTGGAGAGGAGGGAAAGGGGGGAGGGCGGTGGAGAGGAGGAGGGAAAGGGGTGGGGTCGGTGGAGAGGAGGGAAAGGGGGGGAAGGTGGTGGAGATGGAGGAGGAAAAGGGGGGGGAGGTTGTGTGGGAGGAGGAGGGAAAATTGGGGGAAGGGGGGAATCAGCAGGGGCCATTAATTTAGGTAGTCATTGTTGCGGAGGTGTACTTTGAATAGTTAACGATCTGTCATTGGGCGTCAATGATGAGGATAAAATGTCTTGTTGTGTATCTATGGGTCACTTATGTACCTCGCCTACTCTCTGTTGCGTTCTATCTCACACCACACTCACCTATCTCACACCATCTCCTTAATGTACAGTTGACCAAATAAGTTGTGTCGCCGCCGTCATTACGTTATGCTCTCTGTGTGCTGTATTAATGTCTGTCTTATGTTGAATAGGGTGTATACAGATAGGAACATGTTTGTATATCTCACTCGAAACGATGAAGTAATGCTTGAGTGGTTGCTGGAGGAACCACGTTTATTGATCTAAATATACCGTGGTGCCCCGACCGTCGACATCACTTATTTGACCGACTGTACTGACTCACACCTCCCATGGCTCCTCTGCCTTCCTGTGTCTTGTGGGTGATCTATGGCCCCTTATGTCCCCGCCTACTGTCTTGCTTCTGTCTCACACTTCCCAATGGTCCCTCTTCCTGCCTGTGTCATCTCGGGTCTGTAGATTGTTTATGACGGGGTTCATTGGGCATCATCTACACAGCCCTTCAAAACAAGACGTAGCAAGATCATTTGTTAGATTATAGATGAGGGTGAGTGGATTTGGACAGATGAAGTAGCATGGTTTTTCCCTCAAATTCCCGTCTCCTTCATTAACGTCCACCACCCACATTAGCGC
>CM064529.1:9179151-9249151 GCA_032716605.1 Paralithodes platypus
TAAATGATGCCTGTTGTTGTTGTGTAGCACCCAGTTGGCTAATGACTCATAGCCAGCCCCTCATAACACCTCCAGCAGCCTTTGTCAGGTTCCCACACGATCCATGGTGAAGCTATACATTGTTTGGAGTCATCCCAACACCTATGAAGCTGGCACTCAAGATGCAAGTTAAAGTTACATAGTTTAAGCATTATCATCTGCAGCAAATAAATTATCATCTTCATCACATCCATTAAATTAATTATCAGAAATATTACTATATTAATTATACTTAGATATAATTTTGTATTTTAATAAAATAAAAACTACGCACTAAAAATCCTCATTATCAGTAACATTATCTGTATTTCCATTCTAATTGCAGTTTATCACTTCCTCTGACTCCCATAAATCTTTCTCACCGCTCTTACCTCTCCCCCTACCACCCGTCCCTCTCCCCATCTACACTCCTCCTCCCACTCTTCCTCTTCCTTCTACCTTCATTCCTCAAACCCTCCCCTCCGCCCTTTATCATTTCCTCCTTTCCATCTCTTCTTCCGCCATTCCTTACCCTATCCCTCCCTCTTCACTTTCTACCTTTCTCTCTCTTTTTCTATCCATCTCAACTCCTTCCTTTCTTCCTTCCTCCATTCTTTCTCCCTTTGCTATTGCCGTATCCCCTTCCATAATTCCATCCCCTTTCCCCCTCTATCCTCCCCTCCCTCCCCCCCATCTCCACTCGCCTCGCCTCCTCCCCTCCTTATTCTATCCCAACGTCCCCATCACTCCTCCTATCACTCTCTCTTCCTCTCTCTCTTCCTCCGTCCCTCCTAGCACTCCCTTGTATATCCCTCCATCTGTAATTCATTAGTGTGTTCTTCCACCCACTCCCACAGTACCATAAACATCCCGCCCTCCTGTCTGCTCGAGCATTGCAGTTATGGACGATTCAGAGTACGTCTTTTTATGCGCGTTCTCCTTTATCTTAGAGGGATATCACGCAAAAACGTTTACCCTCATTTTGTTAACGCAATTCTGGTCTTGAAGCTTCTTAGCCCCTTCACCACCAATACGTAATGTTCATCATATTCGGGGTACCATTAGACGATTTTCTTCGTTTGCAATCTACCTCAATCTACAACTCAAATGGGTACATATCTCAATAAACCCTCCTAGTAACATAGGTCCTTCTTAAACTGTATACAATCATCTAATTTTAGGCAGACTGAAAGGTAAGAAAGCGTCAGGGTGCTGAAGGTTTTAATCATTATTCCATAAAAATGCTGCCACCTATAATCGTCTGCCTTCAGTCTAGTTATCAACAGCAATGCAAAATAGTCTCCAGATGTTGCCAAAATATATTGCGAATCACGAATTGTCGATAAAACTCTTTGGTGATACCACCTTTAGTTCCTCGCTTCTCCTCGTTCTATATATTTATATTTTTGCTACCCTTCTGTGGCTAATTTTGTTTGTCAGTTGTGTTGTGTTAATCAGGAATGTTCTTTCTTTGCCTTTGTATATGCACTCTGTACACCCTTAATTTTCTTGGTATGGATTAACCCCTTCTGTACCAGCGACGTAAATTTATATTTCATTATAGCTATAATTACACGATTGTGTGCAGTTTAAGGGGAGATCTCCACTTGAGGGATTATTTTCTTGACCCCTTTCTCCCTCATGTTTAGCCTCATTGCTTTTGATAATATAAAACGTTTGCCCCATTAGTTTAGCGATTTTAAGAACTTTCACCCCATATTAAGACCTTTCGTGCAATTCAGGTGTCGATTTTATCCTGGCGAGCGATAGCGAGCCTGTAATTTAAGAGGAATCGGCCTTCGGCCGGGACATTTTTCTACCGAAAAATGTACAAATTGATCTTGAAAGGGACTCAAGGGGGTGTAATTTTAAGCTTGATGGAGGTCTAGGGAACAAACTAAATACCTCCCCTTAATAAAGATCTATGGTAGTAAAACATATAGAGTGAGATAGTCTGTAGCCATTTAATTGGTAGACATCCTTCCTACCTAAGCTAAATCAAAATCGTCTAATAATCGCCAGCATATAATGCCAAGGACTGCCCTGTACTGAATGGGTTAAGGCGGGGATATCGACTTGAGGGATTTTTTTCTGGACCCCTTTCTCCCTCGTGTTTAGCCCCATTGCTTTTGAGATTTTAAGACAGTCGCCCCATTAGTTTAGCGATTTTAAGAACTTTCGCCCCATTTCCGTCAATTTTAAAACCTTTCGTGCAATTTAGGTGTCGATTTTATCCTGGCGAGCGATAGCGAGCCTGTTATTTAAGAGGAACCGGCTTTCAGCCGGGACATTTTTCTACCGAAAAATGTGCAAATTTATCTTGAAAGGGGCTCAAGGGGGTGTAATCTTAAGCTTGATGGATAGCTAGAGACCAAACTAAAAACCTCCCCTTAAGGGGTCCAGTTTGTCTTCTTCCTTGGTTTACCCTATTGCTGGATTCGTTACACACACATTATGGTATTTATATTTGTCTAATGCACTTCTCTTTGCCCAACTTTGATTTTATCTAGGTCCAATTGTCTAATGATATAGCAGTCTAGGGGGGGGGGGGGGGGGGTGAATGGTTAGTTATCCCATCCAGTACCAGTGACGTCTGTTTCATTATATTCTGGCAACTATTAGACGATTCAGCTTAGGAACGGTGTCTACCCATTAGCAGGCTGCAGACCTATATCAATTAATCCTGTTAGCTACCGTGCTTCATTAATCCTGTTAGCTACCGTGCTTCATTAATCCTGTTAGCTACCGTGCTTCATTAATCCTGTTAGCTACCGTGCTTCATTAAATCCTGTTAGCTACCGTTGCTTCATTAATCCTGTTAGCTACCGTGCTTCATTAATCCTGTTAGCTACCGTGCTTCATTAATCCTGTTAGCTACCGTGCTTCATTAATCCTGTTAGCTACCGTGCTTCATTAATCCTGTTAGCTACCGTGCTTCATTTGATAGACAGCGAGTGAACCTCTGGCCCTTGTTTGTAGATTATACAGTTTAGTTGAATGATTAACCCTCTCCGACATATGACGCGATTTTGAGCCTATTGGGGATACTTTAAAGCCTTTGTTACCATCAGGGGTATTTAGAAATCTTTAGTTTAGTTACTTCAACCTCTGCAGTTGTCTTTGAGTTAGCTGTGGGCAGAAAACTAATTTTGGAGAGGTAATTATAAGAGTGAGAGAACTCTATTTCTTATTGCTAATCAGGCAACTTCTGCGTCATAAATACGTGAAAGGGTTAAAGTAATAAAATGCGTGTTGATGTGATGAAGATATAAGCTACAACCTCTCGCCTTGTTAACCCCTTCTGTACCGGCGACGTCTTTTGTATTATATTCTAGCTCTATTTAGACGATTGTGTGCAGCCTAAGAAGGATCTGCGATAGTAAAGAGGGTTAACTAGGATAGTTCGAAGACTGTTAATTGCTGCATAGAATCGTCTAAATATAACTAGAATAAAATCTATAAGACGTCGCCAGTACAGAAGGGTTTAACCCTTTCACGCTCATATGACGCAGAGGTTGCCAGATTAGCAATAAGAAATAGAGTTCTCTCACATTTTAAGATATAACCTCTTCCACCTCGCTTCTCTGATGAAAGGGTGGGTCGTCAGTGTCGTTGGTGTGTGTGATATTTTGGTAGTTACTGAAGCCGTTGATGCGGGCGGGGAAAAAGTGTGGAGCTAATCTGATTCTTGAGGCATAGGGGTGTTGGTGGCAGTTAAGATCCCGTGAGTCAGATGGGCGTCTCCGGGTGCCGAATCATCTGGGAGTTATGGCAGTTGGGGCTTTAGGGGCTTATGAGACCTGATAAAAAGGTACTTTACATGCGGTCTACATGTGTACGTTTGATCAATAGTAAAGAGGAGTACATACATTTTATCATATTTACATTCAAGTTCAGGGGTTACTATTTGGAGTGAAACAATTTTGTCTACTATGATAGTAAAGAGGGATAACAAATGTTTGTCATATGTATATCCAGGATCAGGAGTTACTATTTTGGGTGAAATAAGTTTGTCTCTTTATAAATTTCCATAGATTGATAGATAAATGTAGTCATATTTGCATCCAAGATCAGGAGTTACTATTAGAGATGAAACAATATTGTCTCTATATACACTTCCATAGACCGATATTGCAAAAGTGTCAAAACACATCTTAATGCAAGGAAAAGTAAAACTGTACCTGATTCTGCTCTGGCTAACCTGATCTATCGGAATCCTACACTGATATTGAAGTACTTCTGCTCGTTACTGGGCATGGGAATCACACTTTTCGGTATGTATATCTAAATATGGGTAAATACGATCTTAAACCTTCTTAGTAACATAGGTCCTTCTTAAGCTTCATAATATCATCTAATTTTAGCCAAAATCAAAGTGAAAAAGGCATCATGGTGCTGAGTGGGTTAAATATGAATACGACAGGTGGAGACAGGTGGAGTGGATGGAGAAACAGGAGAGAGGTTAAGGCTGTCAGTTTTACTCTCTCAATCCGACAGCAGTTTTTGTGTTAGTCTAGGTGTACACCCCCCGGGTCAGAAGCAGTGTCCTATCTTCATATTAGGATTATTTATGAATTTATTATTTTTTCACTTTTATCCCTAGACCTCCATCAAGCTTAAAAACATCCCCAAGACCCCTTCTAGATAAATTTGTAAATTTTTTGGTAGAAAAATTGCCGGCCGAAGGCCGGTTCCTCTTAAAACTACAGGCTCGCTATCGCTCAGCAGGAAGAAAATCGACACCTAAATGGCACAAAAGGTCTTAATATTGACTAAGAAATAGAGTGAAATTAAAGTCTTAAAATCGCCAAAACTAATGGGGCGAACATCTTAAAATCTGAAAACTAATGGGACTAAACATTAGAGAGAAGGGAGGTCAGAAAAGGCAATCATCCCCCCTTAATATGAATCTATCAGGTAGAGACAGCAGGAATGGACGGAGAAACAGGAGAGAGGTTTCGGCTGTCAGTTTTATCTTCTCAACCCGACAACAGTTTGCAATGCAATGACAATGGCAAAGACGCAACACACACATACACCAAGAAATGGGAGTGCGGAACAACAACAACAATGGGAGTGCGGAACAGCAACAACAATGGGAGTGCGGAACAACAACAACAATGGGAGTGCGGATCAACAACAACAATGTGAGTGCGGAACAACAACAACAATGGGAGTGCGGAACAACAACAACAATGGGAGTGCGGAACACCAACAGCAATGGGAGTGCGGAACAACAACAACAATGGGAGTGCGGAACAACAACAACAATGGGAGTGCGGAACAACAACAACAATGGGAGTGCGGAACAACAACAACAATGGGAGTGCGGAACAACAACAACAATGGGAGTGCGGAACAGCAACAACAATGGGAGTGCGGAACAATAACAACAATGGGAGTGCGGAACAACAACAACAATGGGAGTGCGGACTAACAACAACAATGGGAGTGCGGAACAACAACAACAATGGGAGTGCGGAACAACAACAACAATGGGAGTGCGGAACAACAACAACAATGGGAGTGCGGAACAACAACAACAATGGGAGTGCGGAACAACAACAACAATGTGGGCACCAACATCAACATTAAAAGGAGAACATTTATTGACAACAATTAAAAGAGCATTATAATCAACAGAGAGAGAGAGAGAGAGAGAGAGTGAGAGAGTGAGTGAGTGAGTACATAGAAACTCAGACCACATAGTTATAGGCCTTGCAGTTCTTACTAGGTGATCCGGTACCTTAATACTACTAGACAGGAACAGTTTATAGTACAAGAATAGAACAAAGAAGACGAAGAGAAGAAGGAGGATAGAGAGAGAGCGCGCGAGCGAACAAGAGGAGGAGGAGCAACAGGGATAGCAACAGCATAAACCGAGGCAAAAACTGGTATTGAGGTGGTGGTGGCGGTGGACTGTCTCCCGAAGCCTCTGTAAACTGCTGCTGTTTGCCCAAAGTCGACCTGCTCAGGTCCTTGGAGAGGGTAGGAGTGCTAGGGGGAGGGGGGGGGGGGGGAAGGAAGGAGAGAGAGGAGAGAAGACGGTGGGGGAAGGAGAGGAGAGGGGTATGGGAGGGTAGGAGTGGTGGGTGGAGGAGAGAAGGCGATGGGGAAGTGGAGGAGAGGGGGGCGAGAGATAGGAGTGGAGGAGTCAGGGAAAGAGGGAGGAGAGGGGAGAGGATAGAAGGCGGTGAGGGAAGTGGGGGAAACGAAGGGATGGAAGGAACTAGAGGGAGGAGTGGAGGAGTTAGAGGGGGAAGGAAATACGGGGGTGGGGATTGAAGAAATAGAAAGAAGTGTGGAATTTGAATGATAAACTAAGGATAGAGAGGAAATGGAAGTAGATTTATGAAAAAAGGGTAATAATTGATAACTAGAGATAATGTTAGAGCAATCGAATTAATATATGGGATAAGAGGTGGAGAGGGTAGAAGATAAGATACAATGAAGAGACTGAAGAAAGGAACGAGGTGAATGGAAAAGTGAGGGGGGGGGGGGAGATATGATGAAATTTAGCCATGTTAAACCTTTCAATACCAGTGCTCTCCTTTTACCTTTATTCAGGCTACTATTACACGATTGTATTCAGTTTAAAAAGGTCCACCAGCAATTATCAAGCTTCCTTTAAGGGGAGGTATTTAGTCTGTTCACTATACCTCCATCAAGCTTAAAATTACCCCCCTAGACCCCCTTTCAAGATAAATGTGTACATTTTTCGGTAGAAAAATGTCCTGGCCGAAGGCCAGTTCTTCTTAAATTACAGGCTCGCTATCGCTCGCCAGGGAAAAATCAACACCTAAATCTTTAAAACTGACGGAAATGTGGCGAAAGTTCTTAAAATTGCCAAACTAATGGGGCGAACGTCTTATAATATCAAAAGCAATGGGGCTAAACATGAGGGAGAAAGGGGTCCAGAAAAAAATCCCTCAAGTGGAAATCTCCCCTTAACTCCTTCAGCACCATGACACCTTTTTTACCTTTGATTCTGGCTAGTATTGGATTATTTTATGCAGTTTAAGAAGGATCTATGTTATTAAGAGGGTTTGTTGAGATTGTATTTACCCCTTTGAGTCGTAGAGGTAGGCAGAAGACTTAAGGAAATCGTCTAATGGTAACCAGAATATGATGAACATTACGTAATGGTGATGAAGGAGTAAAGGGGAAAACAACGATCGTGTGATACAGGTTTTACTCTTCGAACATTAACATTACTCCCCCTATAGACGGTTCTGAAGAGGAAAAGGAAGGGAGGAGAGAAGGAAGGGATGAGAGGAGTAGTAGGAAGAGGAAGAGTGGAGGAGAGGATGAAGGGAGGAGAAGGAAGAGGAAGGGAGGAGAGGAGAAGGAATGAAGGAGGAAGGGAGAGTAGGAGGAGGAAAGAGGTAAGAAGCGCACGGCAGATGACGATGATGAGTTGCATTTGCAAGATGAATCGGTGGTTTTATTTTTTTGCAAACCCTATTAATGTGCCATTCAACGTCTATTTGAGTGAGGTAGGCTCCTTCCCCTAAATCCGTGCCTGACTCGAGTCCCACCCTGGAGTTGCCCTTGTCAGAAGAATTGACATACAGTACAACTTGCCTGATTGTTCCATAAAATGGTCGAATATTTTGACATAAAAAGCAAATATCGAAGAGTTTACGCTGCGATGGGATTTAATAGATCTCAATAGGGCTCGACATAACAGATTAGATTTATACAAGAACTACAGAGTCCTTTTTCATCTTAATGAATTCAGAATAATGGTCAAATAATGTCCGTGTTGGTTCTTGTCTGAGGACCTAATTAGAATAACACACTCCGACACTTGACTTTTCCCCTGATAATATATTCAATGTTTAACCTTTTCACATCGAGAGGTTCCCCGTAAAATGTATTGTATTGTAAAGTCACCACCGAACTGAAGGGGTTAAGGTAATTGTATTTGTTTGAATAAAAACGAATATTTCTTAGTTTTGATAATCTCTATTTGTTCTAACGTTTGTTATTTTCAACAATATGGAACTACAATGACGGAACTACGATAGACCCATTTCACGTTTAATGAAATCGCCTCCCGTTAGGACCAAATGTAAACAATATTGTGCTCTTAGGCTCCTGGCTGGGTTACTCTTACCTGGGCCCGGAGACTATACCCAGTAACCCTTTCCAGATTATGACGCACTTTGAGTGTGTAGTCTGGCTATCATTTGACGATTTTAGACAGTTTACGAAGGATTTGTGGGATCTATATGGGTAAAAACTATCTGATTTAACCCTCTGACTTCCATAATTATACCCTTCGTAATCTCAATTATATCGTCCAATAATAGCCAGAAATATATAAGAAACAAATTGCGTCTTAGATCCGCAAGGGGTTAACGACATAGCACTTCCCGATGACCGGTGTATCTTGGCAGTTCACGTCTTAACCCCTTCTGTACCGGCGACGTCTTTTTAATTGTATTCTAACTTTATTTAGACGATTTTGTGCAGTTTGAGAAGGATCTGTGGTAGTTCATTCTAACCTATATTTATTTCCTGTTCCAGGTAAGAAAGATGGCGAGGAACCAGGACCCGGTCGCTCAAAGTACTCGTAAGTTAAGATGGCGTGAGTATCGTAAAGTACTCTCTTTTTATATATATATATATAATTTTACTTTATAATTAACTAGGCAGTCTTAAAGTACCATGGCCAATATCTACGTAACTTGAGTATTAGATGAGCTAGAACTGCTATGTAACTTGAGTATTAGATGAGCTAGAACTGCTATGTAACTTGAGTATTAGATGAGCTAGAACTGCTATGTAACTTGAGTATTAGATGAGCTAGAACTGCTATGTAACTTGAGTATTAGATGAGCTAGAACTGCTATGTAACTTGAGTATTAGATGAGCTAGAACTGCTATGTCAGTTTTCTAGATATATCCGCCATAGGAAGATGCGATGTTGTAAATGTTTTAACTATCTTTATTGTAGAAGCTCCAAGTTCAGGAGCGTGCACACACTTGCGTTAGGTTGGTGCAAGTTACCGTGATCGTTCTAGTAAAATTAGTATTAGAGTAGCCTATGAAAAGGTTCAAACTTAAGTCTGGTTAAAAACAACACTCCCAGCCACTACAACAGTGCAATAACATTCAGCATGGACTTGACACACTATGGAGGTGTCGGAAACTAGCCCTGCTGAGATCAATACAGAGAGATCAGCCACTCCAAAGAAGAAGAGACAAGGGAGGCTATGCCCTATTCCCTGTAAGTAGTCCAAAACTCTTGCATATATTAACCTCTTTAACTCACAAGCGACTAGAGTAATCGGGCTAATAGTTCTACCATTTGGGAAGGGTCTGCCAGGGAATAGGTGTGGAAATGTACACCCGATTTGCTTCAGCCCTTTTTGAGTTCCAGAGGTTAGGGTTCAGACTTTCTGGACTACTAATTTAGAACAGGGTATAGAAGAAGTGGTGTGGAGGATGTCCTAGGTTTCCATACAGGCTCAGATTAGTCCTTCCTGGTCGCCTGCACAATATGGTTCGTTCAGACAAAACTGAGGGTGTATGAAGTGGCTTCAGTCTAATATTTGGCCCAACAAGCAACATCTTCCACCAAACCAGGCGCACAAACACTCAGTTTAGTCTGATCGGGTCAAACTGTGCAGGCAACCGGAGAGGATGGTCTGATCTTGTATAGGGTTTATTAAGGCCATAACATACGCTCAATTTAACATGTCAGGTCTCAATCTATCCAGGTAAATTTGAAGACTGGAAGACCTGCACAAACCGTTAACCCCCCCCCCCCCACACACACACAGACACGCGCGCACACTCACTGACACTGGCGTGTGTAGTACTGAGACTCGGAAGACTGAACTGTCAAGCTTGTATGTCATCCTTTAAAGGCAAGGGAGGCTAGGTGGTGAGGAGGAGTAGGAGGTCTTGGGGGAGAGGGCTCCAGTAGATTAGCCAGATCGGTGGGCGGGGTTAAACTGTGGTGGTCTCCTTGAGGGTGTTATCACAAGCAGGGAACGAGTGGTGACGAGGCGGACTGTGGAGTGGGCTAATCCAAACCTCCACCTTCTCTCTCTCTCTATCCCCACATCCCTCCTTGCCACCCCTACCACTCCCTTCATCTTTCCCTTCCCTTCACTGCACCTCTCGTATTCCACGCACCTTACCTTGCACTGCTCCCCTCCCCCCTTGCACCCCCCCCCCCCTCCCCACCCCTCTCTCGTTGTACTTCCTGGAACACTCTTTCCTCAGAAGTTGTAAATAGCTCGTCAGTAGAGTAGATAGACACTCGTTAAAGGCAGCTTACCCGTTGTTCCCTTCATTCACATACAATAACAGCAAATAACCACTCTGCACTGAGTTTAGGGCATTTCACAACCTGTCTTTCCACATAGATTATCACAAGGTCATTGAGTTACTAACTATTCCTTGTAACTCTTCGTAACTTCATCCTATCTCCCCCACCTCCCCTCTGCTGAACCTCTCGTACAAATCTCTCCCCCTACACCCTCTCCCTGGACCACCATCGTCTCCCCCTCCACAGCCCACCCCACTCTCTCCTGACC
This sequence comes from Paralithodes platypus, assembly GCA_032716605.1. Classification (NCBI taxonomy): domain Eukaryota; kingdom Metazoa; phylum Arthropoda; class Malacostraca; order Decapoda; family Lithodidae; genus Paralithodes; species Paralithodes platypus. Next base: position 9,189,723 of record CM064529.1, read on the forward strand.
ATACTCCTGACAGCCTCAACCCCTCCCGTCTGCCTCATTCTTTCCCATTTTCTTCCTCCACCATCATGCCCCCTATTCTCTCCATTATGTTCCACCTGTTCCTCATTCTGCTCTTCTCTACTCTTCCACCTGTTCCTCAATCTCTTCTCTCGTCTTCTATTTGTTTTACTTTCCTCTTCCTTTCCCGCCCAACTCTTATTTTCCTCTCTTGTCCTTCTGCCTTCCGTCCCCTTCATTGTTCATTCCTCCGCTTTCCTCCCTGACCCATTTGAATTTGCCTACACCTCTGTCTACCTTGCTTTGTCGACTTGCTATATTCAATCTCCCATAGATTTTTCTATTCAATTGTGTTATGCGTACCTATGTCTCCCCCCCCCCTTCTCTCTCTCTCTCTCTCTCTCTCTCTCTCTCTCTCTCTCTCTCTCTCTCTCTCTCTCTCTCTCTCTCTCTCTCTCTCAGTAGTATAAAATAGTTTTCAACTTCCTTCTTTCCTGTGAATTTCCCAGTAGAAACGATTTCCTTCTGCTGGGGGGATTGTTTGCCCAACTAAATTTCATGCTAACCCGAGGTCGGAGGGAGTGTGGATTCCTACCATTGGGGAAGGGTTAACCAGGGAATAGGTGTGGACATTTACAGCCCATTTGCTGTACCCCTTTTTGAGTTACCGGTATAGAGGTTAAAGATCACGATTTCTGGACTACTAATATGAAACAGGGTATAATAGCCTCTTCCTTCTCCTCTAACTTATCTATTAAACTTACATTTCCCCTATCTAACCCCTTCCTTCTCTGTTAAGGGGGGATGGGCGTATTTATTTGCTTATTTATTTATCTTTTTAATGATTCTGTTTAGTTTCCTCACTAGACCTCCATCAAGCTAAACCCCCTGGACACCTAGACCGCTATCGCTCGCCAGGAAAAAATCGACGCCTAAATGGCACAAAAGTCCTAATATTGACAAAGAAATGGGCTGAAAGGTTTTAAAATCGCCAACTTAATTGGCTGAACGTCTTACAATAGGAAAACTAATGGATCTAAACATGAGAGAGAAAGGGGAACAGAAAAAGCAACCATCCCCCCTTAACCCTTCTTAAACTCCTGCACCACCTATCTAACCCCTTCCCTCTCCTCTCACCCCTTCATTTATCTCTTCCATCCCCTATCTAACCCCTTCCCTCTCCTCTCACCCCCTCATTTAACTCTTCCATCCCCTATCTAACCCTTTTCTTCTTCTCTCACCCCCTCATTTAACTCTTCCATCCCCTATCTAACTCCTTCCTTCTCCTCTCACCCCCTCATTAAATACTCTTCCTTTCTCCATCTAACCCCTGCCATCTCCTCAAACCTTCTTATTATAGAAAAACGTACGTAAAGGATAAAATAACCCCTTCCATCTCCTCTAATCCCCTTGTTATAAAAAAAAAAAAAAAAATTAAACCAAAATTAAAAGGTTCTCCCAGTGGCTTGAGCTCAAAGCCCGTGTTGGCAGGAGGTCTATATGATTTACTACCCCCAGTGGTCGTGATGGATGCTGTGTGCTCAGGTCGGGGACGCTACAATGGCTGTATGCATTTTGAATTCTTAATTTGGTTAGTTACAAAATCTCTCTCTGTCACAATGCGGCGGGTGTTGACTCAGCGTGAAGGTGGTGGAGAGTTGGAGAATAACACAGACAGAACGTGAGGCCACAGAGGCTATATAAAGGAAAGGAGGAGGTCTAGTGTCTGGCTAAAGTAAGTGGGAAAATGAGGATAAATCAAGAGAGGCAAGATAATATAATTATGCCAGTTTATCCTACTGTAATTATGATTGTCTAAAAACGTGGGGCTTTAAAACATTTATAAAGGAAAGGAGGATGTCTAGTGTCTGGCTAAAGTAAGTGGGAAAATGAGGATAAATATAGAGAGGCAAGATAATACAATTATGTCTTTTTATCTTAGTGTCTGGCTTCTGAGGCTAAAATAAGTGGGACAATGAGATGTCTGTGGTGATGTATACATTTGTGAACGTGTACATGTGCTAGCGTAATATGAGCTTGTGTATCTTCCAGCCCTCGACGAAGAAGAACAATCCCCCCATCCCCCAACTCCCCACCATCGTCTTGCCCTCATCGTCGTTGTGAAAGTGTGTGTAATGTGTGTTGTGCGTATGAGCTTGTGTATTGTCGAACCCGGGACGAAGAAGAAGATGAATAATCCCCCCAACCATCATCATCGTTCTGAAAGTGTGTGTAATGTGTGTTTTGCATATGAGTGTGTGTATCATCCAGCCTGGGACGAAGAAGAAGAGGACTCCCCCCACCCCACCCACCCCCACCACAACCACCATCATCAACGTTGTGAAAGTATGTGTAATGTGTGTTTTGCGTATGTAAGTGTGAGTGTGTGTATTGTTAGTTGAGTGTGGACAGAGGGAGGCTGGTATGAGTGGAGGGTCGTGTGTCTGCATGGCCAATAACTCATCATTCACCCTCGGCCGGTCCTCCTTACATTTACATATTGGCTTCCTCTCGTTCCAAGTCGCTCTGGACAGACGGGTTTCATATGCCACAGAGTCTTCGCGGGGGAACCTGATGGCCAACACTGAGTCGGTCTTCTGGGGGCCATGTTGTTCACCTAGCTCTCTTCTGTTCTCCCGGTTTTCCAATACTGTACTGTATAATATCTGACTCTACTGTATATATCTGACTCTACTGTATATATCTGACTCTACTGTATATATCTGACTCTACTGTATATATCTGACTCTACTGTATATATCTGACTCTACTGTATATATCTGACTCTACTGTATATATCTGACTCTACTGTATATATCTGGCTCTACTGTATATATCTGACTACTGTATATATCTGACTACTGTATATATCTTACTCTACTGTATATATCTGACTACTGTATATATCTGGCTCTACTGTATATATCTGACTCTACTGTATATATCTGACTACTGTATAATATCTGACTACTGCATATATCTGACTCTACTGTATATATCTGACTCTACTGTATATATCTGGCTCTACTGTATATATCTGACTACTGTATATATCTGACTACTGTATATATCTGACTCTACTGTATATATCTGACTACTGTATATATCTGACTCTACTGTATATATCTGACTACTGTATATATCTGGCTCTACTGTATATATCTGACTACTGTATATATCTGACTACTGTATATATCTGACTACTGTATATATCTGACTACTGTATATATCTGACTCTACTGTATATATCTGACTACTGTATATATCTGGCTCTACTGTATATATCTGACTACTGTATATATCTGACTCTACTGTATATATCTGACTACTGTATATATCTGACTACTGTATATATCTGACTCTACTGTATATATCTGACTACTGTATATATCTGACTACTGTATATATCTGACTACTGTATATATCTGACTACTGTATATATCTGACTACTGTATATATCTGACTACTGTATATATCTGACTCTACTGTATATATCTGACTACTGTATATATCTGACTACTGTATATATCTGACTACTGTATATATCTGACTACTGTATATATCTGACTCTACTGTATATATCTGACTACTGTATATATCTGACTACTGTATATATCTGACTACTGTATATATCTGACTCTACTGTATATATCTGACTCTACTGTATATATCTGACTCTACTTACGCTTTATATAGCATGTCTCATGAAACACTGCGTACGCCATGCATAGGATACACAATTATTCCCTTGACCCACTGATTTGCAACACTCGACAACCCACATCACCGAGTAAACAACATGATAGTTATGTTTAACTCTTTGAGGAATGTGATGCATTCTGTCAGTTTATTTTGGCTATCATTAGACGATTTTATACAGTTTAAGAAGGATTGGTGGGAATTATAAGGGTCAAGAAAATCTCAATTAACCCACTGACTTATAAGGGTCAAGAATATCTCAATTAACCCACTGACTTATAAGGGTCAAGAATATCTCAATTAACCCACTGAATTATAAGGGTCAAGAATATCTGAATTAACCCACTGAATTATAAGGGTCAAGAATATCTCAATTAACCCACTGAATTATAAGGGTCAAGAATATCTCAATTAACCCACTGACTTATAAGGGTCAAGAATATCACAATTAACCCACTGAATTATAAGGGTCAAGAATACCTCAATTAACCCACTGACTTATAAGGGTCAAGAATATCACAATTAACCCACTGAATTATAAGGGTCAAGAATACCTCAATTAACCCTCTGAATTATAAGGGTCAAGAATATCTCAATTAACCCACTGAATTATAAGGGTCAAGAATATCTCAATTAACCCACTGAATTATAAGGGTCAAAAATATCTCAATTAACCCACTGACTTCCATATAGCCTTCCTAATCTTAATAAAATAGTCTAATAATAGCCGGAAAATTGAAAATAAATGCGTATTGGATCTTGAAAGGTTTAAGCCGCCCCAACTCTCCCTATAGACTGATCTTTGATATGCCCGCGACTCTAGTGTTTGATCCTGGTCTCACTCGGTTTCTCCAGGCGGACCTTAAAATCATAATAGTATTTTTGGTTTAATTCGGAGTATGGCATAAGTAGTTACGTGGCATATATTTCATCATAATAGTATTTTGGCTTTAATTCAGAGTATACCTTGAGTAGTTACGTTGCATATATTCAATCTGTTGTTGGCTTTAGTGCGCGATTAAATTACGTTGCCATTTATTTCAATATCATGTCCCTGTCTTGTCTTGCAGTGACGGGCTAAACACATTTATATAATCATTATTCTTCCCTTCCTAAATACGACAATCTGTTAATAGTGGTATATCAAATATGTTTAGCTATAAATGCGCATTTCCTTATCATTTCGTTAAGCTAGATTTATGGAAAATGTATGCATATGAAATAATGAGGTAGTTTCCCTTACATATACATATAATTTCTATTAAGTTTCCCTTACATATACATATAATTTCTATTAAGTTTCCCTTACATATACATATAATTTCTATTAAGTTTTTCCTACCAAATTACATTACTCCGTTAGCTCCAAGTCTTCATAACTATGCTAAGTAAAATAGTCTAATGATAGCTAGGAAAAGCCAATCAAAAGGTTAATTGCTTGAAGGGTAGGAAAATCAACTTTAATATAATTAGGTTAACCCTTTCAGTAACGGTGGCGTTCCTTTAGCTATATTCTGGCTGCTATTAGACGATTGTATTCAGCTTAAAAAGGCCTCCAGTAATTAACAGGCTTCGAACTATCTCACTTAACACTTTTTACTACCACAGATTCTTCTTAAATGCACAAAATCCTTAGATATAGCTAGAGTAATAATAAATCGCTGGTACAGAACGGGTTAAATTGATTACCGATGTAGGGCAAGACAATTAAATCTGTGGAAATTTTCACAACGGAAATGTTTCCTTTGATCACTGAACTATCCATTTGTTCATTAATACCTAATAATGCGATAGTAATTGGCTAATTGCTTGAAAATTTAGTGAAAATCATACTGAAACAACTCGAAATATACTTATTAAGTTTTAATAATATACATTGAACGCACTACAGTTTGTGTTTCAATAAAGTATTCTTCATTATACGAACACGCCGTAATTGTTCTAAGAAATTTATTATTATATCGATCAAATAAATAATTAAAAACTTGATTCAATCACGTCTCCCATTGGAATAACTGCCCAACCGAGAGATCTAGCTAATCAATCGTTCCGCCTGTTCTTCAACCTGTTCCACTTCTCTAATAGCTGCCCCCCCCCCCCCCCCCATCGCTCGCTCCATGCAAAACGTTGTTGGTGTCTTTACAATGAAAGTCGGGGGAGCCTCTTCTTTAAGTATGAATAACTATTAAAGTCATTACCCGGCGGAAAACAGGATGTAGGGTCAGTGAGGTGGTGGGCAGGTGGGGGAAGAGGGGAAAGTGAAAGGAGGAGGAGGAGGAGGTGGTGGGGAAAGTGAAAAGAGAAGGAGGAATATGTGAGAAGAAGGAGGAGGGGAAAGTGAAGAGGAGGAATAGGTGAGAAGTAGAAGGAGGGAAAGGTGAAAAAAAGCGAGGATAAGGAGGTGGTGATGAGGAGGAGGAAGAAGAGGTGAGAAGAAGAAGAAGAAGAAGGAGAGGAAAGTGAATAGGAGGAGGATGAAGAGGTGAGAAGAAGGGAAAAGTGAAAGGATGCGAGGAGGAGGAGGAAGAGGTGAGGAGAAGGTGGGGAAAGTGAAAAGGAGGAGAAAGACAAGAAGATAGACAAAAGGCAGGAGGAGAAGAATAGAGACAACGAGGAGGAGGAAGAAGAAGAAGAAGAATGGGAAAACGGAACAAGAAGAGGAAGAAAGAACGTGAAGGAAGAAAATTGAGAAGAAGAAGAAGAAGAAGAAGGTGAGGCAGAAGAAGAAGAAGAAGGAGGTGGAAGGAAATGAGGGCCAGCAGAACAAAAGCCTTAAATCATGGCTGCTGAGAAACCCAAGAGAAAGATCGACACGGCGGGATTTCGCAAGAGATGATTTAGGGAATCTTAATTCTACCGACAGAGTGGAAAGATAATTAAATATCCCCTGGCATGTCGGAACATTAGCATGCCAGTTACAAGCGAGGCCATTACTTTAGATTCTCCAGGGTGATTGTACAAACTTTCATCTTAACACATTTCAAGGTACCCAACACTTTAGCGAAGGTATTACACGAATTATAAATAGTATGTCATTTTTGTATAGCTCAATGTGTACAGAAAGTAAGAAGTAAGAACAAATTGGCTATAATAATATCGAACTTGACAATAAAACTTCCAATACAAAAAGTAATACTAAATAAAAGAGGAACGTAACGTCTCTCGGTGCCGTAATAAAAGAGGAACGTAACGTCTCTCGGTGCCGTAATAAAAGAGGAACGTAACGTCTCTCGGTGCCGTAATAAAAGAGGAACGTAACGTCTCTCGGTGCCGTAAGACAAACAATGCCACAATGTAAATATAGCTAAATAATGTTTAGGTATCGACTATCAAATACAACATTACCAACATAATATAATAGATCATCTTTGCATCCAGGCGGTCAAGTATGTAAGTGGAGATAATTGGCAGCTAATCCGGCGGAAAGTATATCGTTTTTACAATGAAGATAACTCCCAATCCAATTTAAGAAATATATATAATTAACGGTAGAATTAATAGAAGCACGTAGCGCTCTATAACTGGATATTCCGAAGTATCAAGTATCAGCGACAGATTGTCATTAACCCCTTCACCACCAATACGTAATTGTCATTATATTCCGGTTACCATTAGACGATTTTCTTTAGTTTGTTATCTACCTATACGACTCAAATAGGTAAATACGATCTCAATAAACCCTCTTAGTAACATAGGTCCTACTTAAACTGCATACAATAATTTGATTTCAGCCAGAATCGAAGGTAAGAAGGCATCATGGTGCTGAAGGGGTTAATGTTAATGAGAGAAAGAAAATATCCCAACTACCAAATGAGAACGACTCGGTAAACACGAACGAACCATTCAGCGCATCACCGGAGACAATTTTCGAAAGCAAAGCTACAGATTATCTAGACACCAGATCTCCCGTACCAACCATCAGAGACAGTAGGAGATGTTTTGACGGCTTATTCTGGCTATCTTCAGACGATTTTTGTCAGCTTAGAGCGCTGAAGAGTTAATTCAGATAGTATTTACCACTTTGATTCCAAGGTATCCTTCCTAAGTTGCATAAAATCGTCTAGTGATTACCAAAATATAACTTTAAAGTGCGTCTTAGATCCTCTAAGAGGTTACAAAGAAAATCATATGTTTGTAGGTACCGTACAACATCAGATCAGATCCCTAAAACCGAAAAGTAACAGGATTCTCAGCAAGATGAAATTCAAGCTAGCAAAGGAAGCTTAAGGATTTCCAACTATTCCCTATTTAATTTAAGGGGGGGGGGGGAGGGCAAGATCTCAAGGGCAAGGAATGTATCTCTGAGTACTGAAATAAGTGGAAAGTAGCATTCCGGGGATGTCAGCAGCACTAGTAGGTCAGGTCAGGTTTGGCTGGGGTTCACATTAATGTATGCTCGTGTAACATGGGTGTGGTCCAGGGGACGGGGTCACCCTAATAAAGAGAGAAATATGCGGGAGAGGAAAATGGTGAATAATGTGTGTTTATATGCAAATACGAATTGATCAACGCGGTGACTGGTTGGTGGTGGTGGTGGAGTTAATGTGATGGAGTGGACGACGAGGGAGGCTGCTTGGGTGGTGGTGGTGGGGGGGGGGGGAGAGTTAGAGTGGAGTGGAGTGGAGGAGAGGGAGGCTGCTTTGGTGGTGGTAGTGGAGTTAGTGATGGAGTGGAGGGAAGGGAGACTGCTTGGATGGTGGTGGTAGAATGGAGTAAGAGTGGAGTGGAGGAGAGGCAGGCTGCTTGGGTGGTGGTGGAGTTAGAGTGTTGGAATGGAGGAGAGAGGCTGTTTTGGTAGTGGAGTGGAGGAGATGGAGGCTGCTTGGGTGGAGGAGAGGGAGTCTGCTAGGGTGGTGGTGGTTGGAGTTAAAGTGATGGAGTGGAGGAGAGGGAGGCTACTTGGGTGGTGGTGGTGATGGTGGAGTGGAGGATGATGGAGGCTGCTTGGATGGTAGTAGTGGTGGAGGTGGAATGGAGGAGAGAGGAGGTTCTTCCTCTCCTACTTAAACATTCCTATCTTAATCATAGCTAAGCATAACATAACAAATGATAGCATGACAAAACACAAACTATCATAATCGACTGAGGGTGTGGGCAAAGTAATGTCTTGGTGTGGGCGAATATAATTGAGGAGGGAATTATTTGCATGGGGGAGATTGTAGACACCAATCGAACAGGGCATTACCCAGGGGAGGCCCCATAGGTTTTTAATAAGAAGTTGCTGGAACCCCTGTTTTATTTGTCTGGCCTTCCTCACTGTTTCTGTATGTGTCTCACAGAGAGTAATTCAGCTAGCTCTCACAAACACCTCCTCCTCCTATTTATTTTACTAGACTATATAAGTCCACCACACTTCTGTCCAACACACACGCAAGCACGCGCGCGCGCACACACACACACACACACACACACACACACACACACACGAAGATGACCACCAACCACCATTAATTATTTGGCTCTGTCATTCTTTCAACTTTGGGGGAGACACTTGTTTGTCTCTCATACACATAGCATAGGGAATATAATAAGGTTTAGTGATTCACAGTCACGCTCAAAAGTTGTAGCCAACTCTCCCGACTTAACAGTTTTTATATATATATATATATATATATATATATATATATATATATATATATATATATATATATATATATATATATATATATATAAATATATAGATATATATATATATATATATATATATATATATATATAACTCCCAAGAAAATAAAAATAAATAAATAAATAATAATAATAATAATAAAATAGAAGAAGAATATAATAAAAAAATAGGAAAAGTGGGGATTGGGCCTGAGCATATATATATATATATATATATATATATATATATATAATTGGAATAGCATATCGTAATCATTCCTTTAATAAAATTACATTAAAAGTTAATGTATATATCCACAAATACACCAAGGTCATTATTTCCTTAAGAAATCAGTATTCAATTGTTACGTTTCATTTGGTACACACTTTATCTTTTAGAGTGTTCCCGGTATTAGCGAGGACTTCATCATATACTATTTTGATTCGGTAATTAAAGAAGCAAAAGTATATACATTTTAATTCGGTGTGTTTGGCTTTCCTCACACCTGCTCCGGAGGCCAAGTTGGAATGCGCACACATGTACACACACACGTACACACCCGTACACACACCCGGACACACACTCGTACGCACACACACACGGCCGGATAAGCTCTTACATAAACGCACTCATGCACACAGGATCTCGTTGACATTTATGTACACAGAACATAGCAAAATAATCAAACTTGTCCATATTATAATAGTGCCAAAAATATGTTTGCGGATTAAATTAAATTTATAAAATAAACAATGATCCCTCTCGCAAGTTATGGAATTGGCTAAACATATGTAATATCCCTTTGTGAGAAAGTGTTGCGATTGAGCAGAGCAGATAGCATAATAGGCATGGAAAGCTTAATGAGTTAGGAAGGATCTGTGGGAATGAATAGGGTAAACACTGTCTCCATCAACCCTCCGACTTCCATATACTCTTCCTAATCTGAATAACATCTTCTAATAGAAGCCACGAAACAGAAACGAATCGCGTCATCGATCCTCAGTGTTAGTCTCTCTAAAGGTGATGTTGTTACCCAATTGTCACTCTTACGATCAATTCTACTCGCGGCTTCACTCGAGTCTGGCTGATATCCCAAGAAGCTCCCCACCTCACGAAACGAACCTCGAAACAAACCCCGGAACGAGCCCCGGAGCCACACAACGCTACCATCTCGTGCGTCTCACTCCCACCATATGCAAAAACCGACACGAAATCACACACGGCGATGAAAAATGTGAGCAGTACAAACGGGAGGAGTAGATGGGAGGAAGGAGGGATGGTGGTTTAGGGGGGGAGGGAGTGGATGGGAGGAGGAGGTGGGGAGAGGGGGAGGGAGTGGATGGGAGGAGGAGGTGGTGGTTGGGGAGGGGGAGGTAGTGGTTGGGGTGGGGAGGGAGAGGTTGGAGGTGGGGAAGGAGTGGATGGGAGGAGGTGGGGGTTGGGGAAGGAAGGGAGTGGATGGAAGAAGGAGGTGGGGTGGGGAGGGGGTGGATGGGAGGAGGTGGTGGTGGTTGGGAAGGAGGGGGGTGAGGGAGTGGATGGGAGAAGGAGGTGGGGTGGGGGGAGGGGGATGGTTTAACCCTTTCAGTACGGTCACGACTTTCTTCAGTATATTCTGGCGATCAGTAGACGATATTAACCCCTTGAGGATTATCGAGCGTTATTGTAGTTTATTATGGTTATAGATAGGTTACTACAGGTCCTTCCAAAGCTGTATAACATGCTAACCAGAATGTATGTACTCAGGCATGGGGTATGTGCCTGAGTCTACACATGGGGTATGTGCCTGAGTCTACACATGGGGTATGTGCCTGAGTCTACACATGGGGTATGTGCCTGAGTCTACACATGGGGTATGTGCCTGAGTCTACACATGCTGGTTAACATTTTGTACAGCTTTGGAAGGACCTGTAGTAACCTATCTATCTATTGTCAGGCGACCCAATCCCTGAGGGGGTGACCACGAATGAATCGCCTCCATGGTCCTATGTCATCCGTATCCCGAAGCCCCTCCTCCCACCCAAAACCGTTTTCACTCATATACCTCTCATGTCCATCCTTCCATCTCATTCTCGGTCTACTTCTCCCTCTCTGTCCTTCCACTTCACTATCATACACTCTTTTAATCATTGACTCTTATACGCTCCACTTGACCGAACTATCTTAAGGGGGTAGGTGTTTTTTATTTGTGTATTTACTTATACCTCTTATTATTATTTTAGTTTCCCCACTAGGCCTCCATCAAGCTTAAAAGGAAACATCCTCGAGATCCCCCTTCGAAATGAATTTGTTCATTTTTCGTAGAACAATTTCCCGGCTGAAGTCCGATTCCTAAATTAAAAAAACAAAAAACATTGAAGTTACATGCCTTAGCCCATAACATAGGCCTACAGTAATATAATTAATATATCAAGTCCATTGTGTGGTATGGATGTGGATGTGCTGGAAAGTATGAAAAGGAACACCTTGAGATGGTTTGGCCATGTGTAAGTGTATGGGAAGCGAGAGCATCAGTAAGAGGGTGTACGAGAGTGAGGTGGAAGGCTAGACAGGGAGAGGCGACCGATAATGAGGTGGACGGATTCAGTTAAGAAGTATATGCGTGACAACGGCGTTGGATGGGAGGATGGGCATCGGCTGATGGGGGACAGAAGTGCATGGGGGCGATTAATTCGTGGCCATCCCTTCGGATCATGGCCTCTGGCAGTAGATAGATAGATAGATAGTCCATTGCTCTACGCCAGATCCAAGGCCAGTAAGATAAGGTTATTAAGCGTGGATGTTACTTAGCAGAACTGGTGAGCATGTTAGAGAAGGTTAAGGGGGGATTTCCACTTGAAGATTTTTTTTCTTGACCCCTTTCTCCCTCATGTTTAGCCATATTGCTTTTGATATTATAAAACGTTTGCCCCATTAGTTTAGCGATTTTAAGAACTTTCACCCCATATTAAGACCTTTCGTGCCATTCAGGTGTCGATTTTATCCTGGCGAGCGATAGCGAGCCTGTAATTTAAGAGGAACCGGCCTTCGGCCGGGACATTTTTCTACCGAAAAATGTACAAATTTATCTTGAAAGGGACTCAAGGGGGTGTAATTTTAAGCTTGATGGAGGTCTAGGGAACAAACTAGATACATCCCCTTAAGCAGTGAGGGGGTGGTAGGAGTGTGGAGGGTGGTGGTGAATATTACATGAGGGGCTACAGGAGCGTGATATGTTGGCCGCCTCTGTATAATGTCACAGAACAGTCATCAGTGATCTCTGCCCCGGGCCTCACTACAACTGTATGAGCGGCCTCCACGCCTCATACTGTATGAGCGGCCTCCACGCCTCATACTGTATGAGCGGCCTCCACGCCTCATACTGTATGAGCGGCCTCCACGCCTCACACTGTATGAGCGGCCTCCACGCCTCATACTGTATGAGCGGCCTCCACGCCTCATACTGTATGAGCGGCCTCCACGCCTCATACTGTATGCGCGGCCTCCACGCCTCATTTTGTCGGAGTCTGTTGGCCATAGTCTTAATCAGATGAAGAAGAATTCCCTTCCCCTCACGAAATATTAAAGCTATATATGTGGTGTACAAGAAGAACATATTTTATTGTGGTTAGCAAAAGACAACTTTATATAACTTACAAAGCACCTCTGTCAATAGGCTTACAAACAATCTAAACGAACCTTTGACTACCACAGATCCTTCTTAAACTGTATAACCCATTGAGTAGACTATGGCACATTCATTAATCATATTCTGGTTAGAAGAATGTATTAAGATTAAAGAGATAAACAGTTAAATCAATTATTTAAATTGATTTTCCCTTTGATTGCTACAGGGTGTGGAAGTACCTCTGGTATGGGAAGGGAATGCATGGAAATGGCCTTGCTACTGTTTGCTGATGATAGAGTTCCATTGAACGATGATTAGTGGGAGTTGCAATGTTTTGTGAAAATATTTGGCATTGTGTGCGAAAAACGGAAGCTGAACATCATTGTCTTAAAGAGTAAGGTTATGTTCTTGGAGAGGAATGCAGCCACAGAGTATAATGGAAGGTTGAGTGGCCAGGTAATGAAACATGTCAGCTCATATAAGTATTTGTGAAGCATGGACGTTGTTATATCTGAAATTGTAGTACTATTACAGCTATGTGTCTATTTGTGTGGGTACTGTAGGTTTAAAATAGTATATTAATTTGTGTATTTATTTGTTTGTACGTACCGGTACAGTATATACTTTTAAGAGCTAAACCTCTCCAGTATAATATGTACCCGGTTCATGTCTGGGGAACCGTACATCAGTGAAGGGCCCAAGAGGGAGACGAGGGGCGACACCACTAAGCCACCCCCTGACTCAGTAGGCTGGACACGGTACATAAAACACACGGGGAGGACGACAACAACAACAACAACAACAACAACAACAATAACAACAACAAGGGCACCATCAACCATAACAAAATATAAATATATAAATCAGCCAATAAATAAACTCTCCCCCCTTAAGACCACTATACAGTAAATTATACCAACCTGAAATAGTTATCATTGCTGTCTCCTCGTAAACACTGATCACCTCAAACACCTCTCACAAAAGAAGTCATCATCATCATCATCTATCACGGTCCCTTACGAACACCACATAACTCATCCTGACATACAGAAGAACAGGGAAAAAATAGAACATTATTTTCACACTTCCTTTTTCCTACTTCCTCTCTCCATTCCTCGCGACTCATTCCCCATTCCCCTCCTTCCGTCCCATTTGTTTTCCACTTCTCTCTTCCCCATTCGTCCACACTGCCTCCTCCCACATTCTATGCCTTACCATTGCATTCCATTCCTCGTGATTCTTCCATATTCCTTGTTCAAATCCTGTCTTTTATTCCCATCTCTCACCACTTCCCTCTACTCATCTCTACTCTCTCCTTAAGCTTTCTCAATATCCCCATTCTCCATTCCCACTCGTCTTCCATTCTCCCCTATCTCCCCCATTTCTTCCCCACCCAATGCCACTCATTCCCACCCCTTCCACTCCTCTTAATGCTTCCCAAATTATCGCCACCCATTGCCACCTCTCCTCTCTCCTCCCCCCTCCTACTCTTCCCCACCCTGCCACTCAGCGTAAAATATAATATCACAAGACGGTAAAAAAACGGTAATGGAACCGTCAGACTTACTGGATGACCGTGAACAATCAGAGGAGCGATATATTTACAGTCGGATAATGACGAGAGAGACACTTTTTCACCTGTCGAAAGGGGACGGGGGATGGGGTGGGGGGTGTGGGGGGGGGGGGAAGGGTGGTCAAAGGGTGGTCGATTGACGTCTGCATTGGTGGTGACTTCTGATGACTTCTAAGATGTTGGGTGGAGGGGAGGAGGGTGATAGGGGTGATGATATTATTTGTTATAATAGTGGTGAATGTGGCTGGTTGTGGTGATAGTGATGTGATAATACTGGTGATCTTAGTGAGGGCACTAAGGGTTGCAAGGGTGATTGCGGTGATCTTGGCGATGTAGTTAGGTTTTTATTTTATTTTTTTCCTATACGTAGGAGGGAGACAAAAGGCAAAGCTGCCTATAACGACTGTTCCCCCACCTCCCAAATTGAAAGACAGAGCCACATTCCAGGTACGTTAGCGTCAAAATGTCAAAAATGTCTGGACACACGGAGCTTGATGGAGTCTTAAGTCGTAAGGTGAGGGAAAAATAGATTGAGGGAGAGATTTCCTAAGCTAACTTGTTGAGTAGAAGAAAGGCTGGGAAATCAGTTCACTTTTGAGATGAAGAGTTCAGCGGACAACTTTTGAGATAGAGAGTTCGGCGGACTAGGGGTAGGAATGTGTTGAAAGATGGGTGCCACCTACTCTCCGTAAGGAAGGAGGTATATACACTGAACACGCTCAGGAAATATGAGATCTCCATAGAATCTATATAAACCAACCAACCAACCAATCAATCATCCATTCAACCAATCAACCAACCATTCAACCAACCTTTCAACTAATTAACCAATCTTTCAACCAACCCTTCAATCGACCTTTCAACCAACCAACCCACTAACCCTTCAACCAACCTTTCAATCAATCAATCAACCAACCATCCATCCAACCAAGCTGTAAAGAACATTAATAATTCAATCAGCCTTTCAACTATTTACATTCCATCAACCCACCAAGCTACTCCCCAACCAACCCACTAACCTTTTAATCAACCCATCAACCTTTCAATTAACCAATTAGCCAACCAAATTATAAACCATTCAACCAATGGGTCAGTCAACCCTTACAGCATTTAAGGGGCTAGTAGCTGTTTTTTGGTGTAGTAATTAATGTATGCATTTATTTTTAGTTTCCTCGCTAGACCTCCCTCAAACTTAGAAAAGCACTCCCTAGACCCCCTCTCAAGATAAATGTGTTAATTTTTCGGTAGAAAAATGGCTCGGCCGAAGGCCGGTACCTCTTATAATTACAGGCTCGCTTTCGCTCGCCAGGAAAACATAGACACCTAAACGACACGATAAGTCTTAAAATTGACAACGAAATGGAGCTAATGGTGTTAAAATCGCCAAAATAATGAACCAAACGTCATACAATCTGAAAACTAATGAAGCCAAACATGATGGACAAGGGGGTCCAGAAAAACAACCCATCGCCCCTTAACAAACATTTCAAATTGCCTACCAACCATTCCACCAACCATTCAACCATCTACCAACCATTCCACCAACCATTCAACCATCTACCAACCATTCCACCAACCATTCAACCATCTACCAACCATTCCACCAACCATTCAACCATCTACCAACCATTCCACCAACCATTCAATAATCCACCATCCATTCAACCATCCACCAACTATCTTACAATCTGGAAACTAAAGGGGCTAAGCATGAGGGAGATGGGGATTTAGAAAAACGACCCATCTCCCCTTAAGGGGGGGTTTTTAGTTTGTTCCCTAGACCTCCATCAAGCTTAAAATTACACCCCCTTGAGTTCCTTTCAAGATAAATTTGTACATTTTTCGGTAGAAAAATGTCCCGGCCGAAGGCCGGTTCCTCTTAAATTACAGGCTCGCTATCGCTCGCCAGGATAAAATCGACATCTGAATTGCACGAAAGGTCTTAATATGGGGTGAAAGTTCTTAAAATCGCTAAACTAATGGGGCAAACGTTTTATAATATCAAAAGCAATGGGGCTAAACATGAGGGACAAAGGGGTCAAGAAAAAAATCCCTCAAGTACATATCTCTCCTTAAATGTAACCAAATGATTGATCCCCACTATACATTGGGTGTTGCCTCTGAGTGGCCATGAGGCAAATCAGAGTAAGAGGTGGGCGCGGTGTGTTGGGTGGGTGATAATCCTCTTAAGGGGAGATCTCTACTTGAGGGATTTTTTTCTTTTGACCCCTTTCTCCCTCATGTTTAGCCCCATTGCTTTTGATATTATAAAACGTTTGCCCCATTAGTTTAGCGATTTTAAGAACTTTCACCTCATATTAAGACCTTTCGTGCAATTCAGGTGTCGATTTTATCCTGGCGAGCGATGGCGAGCCTGTAATTTAAGAGGAACCGGCCTTCGGCCGGGACATTTTTCTACCGAAAAATTTACAAATTTATCTTGAAAGGGACTCAAGGGGGTGTAATTTTAAGCTTGAAGGAGGTCTAGGGAACAAACTAAATACCTCCCCTTAATTCGGTGAGGCCTTTCTTTATCAAATTTAATCGACTCGTAATAGTTAGAAAGAGATAAATCCCTCGTCCACAGATTTGAAAACACATAATATAATAAAGGTGTGTGTGTGTGTGTGTGTGTGTGTGTGTGTGTGTGTGTGTGTGTGTGTGTGTGTGTGTGTGTGTGTGTGTAAGTAATGGCAGTCACCGTCAGCAAAAGGAATCAGGGAGAGGAGTGATAATTTGTGCTGAATATCAATTATACTGAATGAGTTGGATATTGTGAGAATCTTTAACCCTCTGAAGATTGTAACGCATTTTGACAGTATATTCTGGCTATCATTAGGCGATTGTATACAGTTTAAGAAGGATCTGTGTGAATTATAAGGGTAAAGACTATCTCTTTTAGCCCTCTGACTTTCATGTACCTTTCTAATCTGAATAAAATCGTCCAATAGTAACTGGAAAACAGAACAGAAATGCGTATTGGGTCTTGAAAGGGTTAAGTGAGTAAGGTAGGGATGTGGGGCAGCAGGAGGGAGGGAGGGATGGCATGAGGAAGACTCTCTAAATGTTGTCCCACCATCATACCCCTGTTGTTGTAGCTGTTGACTCAGAGCTGGAACAAGAGGAGGAGGAGGAGGAGGAGGGAAGAAGGGATGGGATGGGATGGAGGAGGAGGAGGAGGAGAAAGAGGAGGAGGAAGGAAGGGATGGAGGAGAAGGTGGTGGGACAGTAAAGCCACATTGAAAAGTTCGGTTACAGCCTTAATGAGAAACGAGCTGGACGAAGAGAAGGAGGAGGAAGTAGGGAAGGAGGTGGGACGGTAATAAAAGCGTTGGAAGATAGAGAGATGACTGAAGAACAGGCAAGAAGTGGTAATGAATAGGCTGGCTCGGGGAGCCAGTTTATATTGTGAAGGGTCATGCCTGGAAGTAAGGTGGACGGCCATTGTGGTATGGTTCCGCAGCGTGTCTGCCTGGTGAGACCGGAACATCTCCAGGAGGTCTGGGACTTAAGGGATTGCTGGAGGCTCCTTGTGATCCTTGGTCTTTGAGTCTTCTCCTGGGCAATCTCTATGTGAGTGAGTTTTATTTGGTTTTGTTTTTTATTTTTTGTTATGTTTCGTTGTTTTTGTTCGGGCTTTGCCTCGAGTCAGCCATCCCCAGTTATGGGGTATGTGCCTGAGTATATACATATATATATACATACATACATACATACATATATTTTTCTCTGTTTTACAAAGTTTACCATCAAGTTTGTCGTCTGACTTCTGAATCTTGCGTTTTTCTCTGTTTTACAAAGTTTCTCGTTAAGTTTGTCGTCTGAGTTGTGAATCTGTCTAAATACACATTCACCCTTTATCCTCCTGCCAGCTTCTGTTCTCACATTATGATGATGCTCGGCGCGTTAATCCCTTCGTGTTTGCATTTAAAGACGTTGTTTCAGTGTTCCAGGAGTCTCGTTAAGCTTGCGTTTAACGATGCCCCGGGAATGGTTAGCCAGACATCAGAGAGTATTATCACTGCCAGAGGGAAGGGCTTTAATCAACTTCATCCAGCATGCCCCCCGTCTTGTCAGTGCTAATTATACGGGGTTAAACTGCCAGAGGCCCACTTTTGTCGCAGTTTATGTCGCTAGAGTCTCCCGCTACGATTTCTTCTGTTGTTGGTACACTTGGATACCATAGTCTCTAGCACACTCGTAAGAATATGTTTATCTTTATGCAATTATACCTATCTGGTTTGCGTAGAATCTTCGCTCTCCCCCCCCCCCCCCAATCAAACCATGTCAATTCCAATATTTTATTACTCAGTTTGAACTTTGAAGAAGCTAGAAGATTAGGGACAACTAGACTGGGTGTTTTAACCCTTTCAAGATCCAATACGCATATATTTTCTGTTTTCCGTCTATTATTAGACGATTTTGTTTAAATTAGAAAGAGTGTATGGAAGTCAGAGGGTTAATTGAGAAAGCTTTTACCCCTATAATTCCCACAGATCCTTCTTAAACTGTATACAATCGCCTAATGATAGCTAGATTAATCACACTCTTGAAAGGGTTAATGAAGAGTGTGCCGGGTGGAGTGATAAACAGGAGGGTGGAAGATTCAATGTGCTGCTGAGTGGAAGAGAAGCTTACCATAGGGCATTTTGTGGATTGCGAAGTACAATACATTATTTAATTTTTGTTGAATGGAAAAAAGGCTTTAATAGACTTCCCAAACTTGACTAATTCCTTTAGTGTGACGATAGTGCGTTGTTATATGTGCGATTAGTTTGCTTGAGAAACAGATTAAGTTGCTCATGTAGTAATGTACACCCTATGTGGTGGATTGTGTTCTTTTATTTAATAATTTTCATTTTAGTAAGCGTTGTTTCCACGTAGCGATTTTGATAATTTAATTTGACTTTATATTGTCCTTGTCCCAATTTTGGTTTGTTTAGTTTGCAAGTTTTACATTTTAATATGCTAAACGTGTGTGCACTATTGACACAGAGATTGGGTGTTAAGGAGAGATGGGTCGTTTTTCTGGATCCCTTTCTCCCTCGTGTTTAGCCCCATTAATTTTGAAATTTTAAGACGTTCGGCCCATTAGTTTGGCGGTTTTAACACCTTTAGCTCAATTTCGTTGTCAATTTTAAGACCTATCGTGCCATTTAGGTGTCGATTTATTCCTGGCGAGCGGTAGCGAGCCGAAAAATGTACAAATGTATCTTGAGGGGAGGTCTAGTGGGTGTTTTCTAAGTTTGAGGGAGGTCTAGCGAGGAAACTAAAAACATAAATGAATACATTATTTAATAAACAAAAATAAATCAATAAATAAATAAATAGCCCCTAGCCCCTTAAAGGCAGAGATAATTAATAATTTGGATGACCAAAATTGAGATTATGTTTGAATGAATGTGAATAACATGAACGATCGTGTATGACTGATCTGCAGAATAAAGTGTGAATGGCTGTGTATGTGTTTTAGAGAGAGAGAGAGAGAGAGAGAGAGAGAGAGAGAGAGAGAGAGAGACACAAATAACAACTATCAAACGAGACGGATCTGCATAATATAGTGTGAATGGTTGTGTGTGTGTGTGTTTAGACAGACAGACAGACAGACAGACAAAAAACGAGGATGAATAACAAAGCGAAAGACAGAACTAACGAGACTGATCTGCATAAAATTGTGTGAATGGCTGTATGTGTATGTGTGTTTGAGTCACAGACACACAGACAGATGCAGAGAGAACATAACACAATATATAACAAAACAGTGAAAGCCAGAACAGACGAGAATAAGCGTCCTCCCCCCTCTAGACATTGTGAAGTCTGAGTCTCATATATAATATCCCGGGCGGAGATAATGTATCCGTCAGGTGTGGGACAGGTGGGGAGCCCCGCCCCTTGGTCCACACAGGCACCCATCAAAAAATACCATCACCACACAATCATCGGACGGACACCGGCGACAGGTCTCCTTTGTCTCGTGATGGACTCGATAAATTACTAAGGTTGAGATTCATTATTCTATCTCGGTTCTGGTCGTAACAGCTCGAAAATAAGCATATGTTGAGGTTCACGACAATTATTATATCTCTGTTTTGGACGTAGCCGCTTGAAAATAATCATGTTAATTGAAGGAGTTATTTTAAATGTCAAATGTATTTAACCGGTGGTGTTTTACTTGGGATATGTTGCGCCTCACGATAAATATTTATATCTTAATTTGTCATTAAGTCTACAAGATAGTATAATTGTTCAACACAAATTGAAATGTCGCATTATGATCATTAGTAGCACAGATATATGAACTTAATCTTGCGCTTATTGATGGAGACAAATGGATATGCTACGATGTGTAATTCAGTAGTAACAATCTGTGTTGTGACTCATATGATGAATAAGGAGCAGAAGATCATTAGTGACGAACATTGAAGATGTGTGTTGTACAGAACAATTCGTATGTTCACTAGAAGCTCACATTCAGTCGTGGTTGAGTTGGATGGCGCATACAACATTATCATTCACAAAAATAGTCATCTTAATTTTACATACCGTATTGACTTCTCACATTGGACACCACCTTGCCTATCTGAACGGAGTCATCGTGGTTCGGTACGCTATGTTGACCCATCTCTAACGGAGTGGATTTGCTTATAAATGGAAATATATTAAGTTTGGTTAACCACTTCAACACATGACACCTTTTTGCTATTTATTATGGCTAAAAATAGAAAATTTTATGCAGTTTAAGATGGGCCTATGTTATTCAGAGAGTATATTGAGATCCTATTTACCCCTTTGAGTCCTAGAGGTAGATATATAAGATAAAGAAAATCGACAAATGGTAACCAGAATAAGATGAAACTTACATTGTCGTGCTGAAAGGGTTAATGTTATACACGGGAAAGAACTTCTAAATGGTGTTCACCCGTTCATATTTCATTGATGAACATATGTATCCAGATGGTGTCATAAACATCTACCTTTGTTGAGGGGAGATTGTACCGTTTTTCTGGTCCCCTTTCTTCCTCATGTTTAGCCCCATTTGTTTTCAGATTTTATGACGTTCGGCCCATTACTTTGGCGATTTTCACACTTTTAGCTCCATTTCTTTGTCAATTTTAAGACCTGTGGTGCCAATTAGATGTCGATTTTTGTTCAGGTTAGCGATCGCGAGCCTGTAATAAGGCCGGAAAATTTGTCTACCGAAAAAGTTACAACATTATCTTAAGGGGGGGGGGGGGTGTCTAGGGGGTGTGTTTCTAAGTTTGAGGGAGGTCGAGCGAGGAAACTAAAACAATAAATGAATAAATTAATAAATAAAGAAAAAAAAACGCCACTAGCCCCTTAAGAGTTTGCCTATAATATACTATTAGATGATTTTGTGCAGTTTAAGAAGGACCTGTGTTACTAAGATGGTTTATTGAGATCGCATTTACCCATTTGAGTCGCATGGGTAGATTACAAATTAAAGAAAATCGTCTAATGATAACTAGAATATGATGAATAGGAATACTGTGAACTTATGTTTGATTAGTGAATTTGAAGAAGAGTGTGTGTAGTGTGCTAGAAAATTAAATGAGTGTATAGTCGATATTATTTCAGCTGATGGTGAACTGAATCCCTTTGCAACTGTTTTCTCTATACTTAACTCGGGAACGGCGAGAACACTCTTAAGAGGTTTTGGTGGGCAAGGGCGAGGACCCTCTTAAGAGGTAAGGCCTAAAAAAAACTAAAAAAATAAGAGACCCCAGTAGCCCCAGTAGCACTTAAAAAAAATAATAATAATCCCTCCATGCCTCATATCACTCCTCCACATCTGTCAAAATCCCCTCCTTCCCCCCCCCCCCCCTCCTCCTTCAATTATCACCTATTTTCCCTGTTATTCCCTTATTCATTGGTATATATTTGTGTAAACATCTCAAAACCGATCCTAGGCTGTGGTCATGTGTGTTACGTAAGGTAGAGACTGAGAGAGTGTGAGGGAGTAGCTCAGTACTGCTTCAACCCTCGAGAGAAGGGGGTGTGAGGCCGGCTGGCTCACAATTGATGAATGTAATAATTCGCGGTTTTGGCCATACAAATGATATTCCCACTTGTTTTATTGTTGTTACAGGTTACTATCTTCATATTAAACGTAAAATAGGCGCATATGAATAAGTAATAACGATATTTATCGTAAAATGACGATTGTAGGCAGGAATGGAGCTTAATATTGCCGCCCAGAACTGTGGTGTTCACTAAACCCTGCGCGTACTCGCCGGGTTAATGGACAAAATATAAAACTACTAATGTCTCTGCGTCGTATTAATGCCAAGTTTTCCTAATTAACAACATATTTCACCACAAAGTCAACGTAATAGCTCAGTAACCACGATAGTAACTTAGCCATTTACCATCAGGTGGAAAATAATGTGTGTAGCATTAGATGAAGGATGCAGTATTTAACGTTGGCGTCCCAGGTATTAGATTATGCAGGGTTGAGCTACATATAACGAGGGTCATAAAGCTCACTATCTATATGACCCAACTCACCTGTATGCCTCAGGTAATCCATAATGAACTAGAATATGTCTTTACGAGGGACGTCTTTTAACTTTCTTTCTTGCTAGTATATTTAGACGATTGTGTGCAGTTTAGGAAGGCTCTGTGGTAGTAAGAAGGGATACGTTAGATAGTTTGAAGCCTGGTAGTTTCTGGAGGTCCTTTTTTAAATGGATAAAATCGTCTAAAGAAAGCCAGAATAAAGTTTAAAAGACGTCGCTGGTACAGAAGGGGTTACTATAATATATCTTTACGAGGGACCGGTGTGCAGGGCTGGTGATGGTCGATAACAGAGGGAGGGTGCTCAACGTAGGAACCAAACGGTAATAAGCCATCTATAAATAACCCTGACAAATTACAACAACCAAACAGAACTAAGCCATTTGTAAATATACCTGGAAAATACGATTAGCTTTGGTGAAAGATAATCGAAATCAAATATGTTTTACATAATTGGATGGCATATAAACAATCCAAGTAAGCTTATAGACTTGCATATGGGAGCTAGATGTCAAATCAGAGCAATTTAGTTTGAAGACTAGAATGAATATGAGAAGGAGTACAGGACAATTAACATGAATTAGCATAGTTTTTGGCCATTTTATCATTTTAACTATAAACCATAATGTTATCTTCACATATACCATAATAAAGGCTAAAATTAATGGACTGTGGTTTGGTTTGACACCCTGTATGGGAGAGGTGAAGTAGAGACATACATCAAGGCGCAGTAAATCAAACGGTATCAAAGGAAAGAGTTTTGGGGAAGTATGAATGGCGCTGGTGATTTATGGTGATATATAACTATTTGCATATGTGGTGATACATTTTCATAGCAAGGTAAATCTTTAAAATTTTCGCTTTGGGGGACGTGAATGGCTTAAAGATAAATTAATATACTATAAGTGTGTATAGGCTAATTATGCATCCTTGGAGACAAACTTGGAGCCTTGAAGCTAGAATGAAAATTATATAAGAAAACACTTCTCGATTATGTTATTATATTTTCATTATATTATTCATAAACATGTGGGAAAGGCGGTACCTCTCACTATAAAGCTGTATATACGGTATATTTAACAATATTTGTTTTACAGTTAAACACGTGATATATTAGCTATTATCATATAAGTTGTACAAGATACAGACTTATTCCTTCCAATATTAGTAGCTTTGTTAACGGTATTGTTCTTAGAGAATGTGATATATAACATGGTTTAAAGGAGAAGGGTATATTTGTAAGTTGATTATTTCATATATTTATGATTCTTTTAGTGTCCTATCTAGACGTTCATCAAACTTTTAAAAAGATATCCATTAGATCCCCTTTCTAGATTAATTTGTACATTTTTCGGTAGAAAGATGACCCGCCGGATCTTCCAAAATTACAGGTTCACTTTCGTTCGCCAGGAAAATAAAATCAACATCTAAATAGCGATAGTGAGCCTGTAATTTTGGAAGATCTGTGAGTAGGAGTACGGTATGAGGTGCCATGTTACTATGAACCGACTATAGTGTAGGGGGAGGTCAGGGTAAGGGACACACAGGAAATGATTTGCAGGTCCCTGATGGTGAGTTTTTGTGAGCACCATGACGGGTTGGGAACACTGGACATTACTGTGTGGAGGGGAGGGGACGTTACCCCCACACCCACCCCACACCACACACACACACCCAACCCCACACCCACCCCACACCCACTCCACACCACACACCCAACCCCACACCTTCCTAAACTGTATACAATCGTCTAATGATAGCCAGAATGAACTGTTAAAATGCGTCATAATATAGAAAAGGGTTAAGGGGTTTGCATTATTTATTATTATTATTATTATTATTATTATTATTTTATATATATATATATATATATATATATATATATATATTATGTATTTGTTTATTATATTCTAGCACTATCTATTAGTATATGTCTATGTGCCCCTCTTATCACATATATATACCGTATATATATATCATTTATTTATCTATTATATTCTAGCTCTATCTATTAGTATATGTCTACAGTATGTGCCCCTCTTAGCACATAATATAATGCCTAGACTCGGAGAGTGGGACATTAATGAGAAGTGGTCAAAGTAGAGAACAAGCTTTTTGCCTAAGTTTGTCTGGCTGACTGGCTGCGAACAACATTGCTAATTTACATAGTCCATTAGGAAATTAATAAAAACGGTTCGTTTGTAAGTAAAGTGACTAAAATGGCCCTCTTCGTTTGTTTATGATACAGGACTTAAAGGGGGATGGGCGTAATTATTAAAGGGGGATGGGCGTAATTATTAAAGGGGGATGGGCGTAATTATTTGCTTATGTATTGATATTTTTATTATTATTTTAGTGTCCTCCCTAGACCTCGATTAATCCTTTTAACTACCATATTTTCTTCCTAAGCTTCTTCATTGTAATAATTATAATCAACACAATCCATCAACAACAGCTTCTCTTCTTCATTTTCACCATCACTATCATCAAGAAACTCATTCGTGTTCACCATTCTCGGTGTAGGTTTGCACCAACAACTTTTATTTTCAGTTTACCTTATCATTAGCACTGTCATCATCATCATCATCCATGCAGGCAGTGACCCCTTCCCCACAACCGCAAGCATTTCCAGCCACTTTGCATGGAGTTGACACAAATATTTACACATTCCTGCGACGTCCGGCCCCTCCCTCCCTCCCTCCACCTCTACTCCTCCCCTCCTCCCTTCCCTCCACCACCCTTTATCAAATACCTCATCTACAGGGAGAGCTCAGCTATACCCTATTCCAAATAAGTTGGCCAAAACTCACAATAACCTCTATAACTCACAATTCAGTTATCGAGCTATTTCTACCGCTTGGGAAGGGTCAGTCAGAAAATTGGTGTGGAAATTTACAGCTCATTTGCTCTAGCCCTTTTTGAGTTACGGAGCGTTCACGATATCTGGATTACCAATTTGGAACATGGTATAGTTTGTTACTAAGAGCCGAGTTAGTTCCTATACATTGGATGGTGTGTGGAAAAAACACGTAAATATAATTAATTAGGGGCTTACGGCGTCAGGTAATAGATAGATAGATCAATAGATAGATAGATGTATATAGATAGATATATAATAATTGTGATATAAATAATACTAATAACAAGTATAGTTTAGATAATTTAAATATTCATATTAATAACACTTGGAAAATAATATTCCAAAATGATATACTGTAGACGAGAAGAAATGCACGATTCTATAATCTTCAAATGTGTTGTCAAGTGTTGTATTAACACTTCTATTATCATATTGTGCTTTATGAAAAGTGAGATATAAAAACAAACAAAAAATCCCGGTGTTAGAATAGTGCGGTATTATTGAAACATTTGCATGATAATTCGTATTTACAGATTTGTTCATATAAATATGATTAAAATGTTCAGTCAATGTGTGGCTGAGCAACGGTATGTCTTTCCCGAATGTGTGTATAGCCGTGCATCAAAACGGTAACTCTTGTGTACTTGGTGTTGTTCTATTCATTTGACACAACATGACTTGATATTGATATGTTAATATCATAGTGTTTATTACATGATATGCAAGGCTTTTATATAATGCATAACAAACTACATTTATATAAACGAATAACATAGATAATTGAACTTTTATGTTTTAATGAACTCTTGAACGCTGCAAATATAAAGATGTAAATGAAAGAATTATATCTATGATAAATAAATCGTAGGCAGTGTCCACCATTCTTTAACTGCCTTCGTGGTGTAATGCATAAGGTGTTGATATTCGGTGTGAGCGTCCTGGGTTCGAATCCACGGACTGCCACATGTGTTTGTAATATTTCATTAATCGATTTTAGGAGTAGAGTTGGTTGTTGGATAGAACATAATAATTGATATTGGTTCAGGAGTAATTTATCGAGAGGACTTCCCTAGTGGTTAAGGCCCCATTAATTGCTCTTTCCATTCACATATGCATAGCCTACGTGAGTTGCAGTTGGGATGTGTGTACATGCTTAGATTGATATGCAGGATTCTAAGTTGCATAATAAATCGTAGGCAGTGTCCACCATTCTTTAACTGCCTTCGTGGTGTAATGCATAAGGTGTTGATATTCGGTGTGAGCGTCCTGGGTTCGAATCCACGCACTGCCACATGTGTTTGTAATATTTCATTAATCGATTTTAGGAGTAGAGTTGGTTGTTGGATAGAACATAATAATATATTTATTTTTATACCGGTGTATATTTATTTTATTATTTTTTTATCCACACAAACATGCTAATTTTGACGATAACAAAGATGATTATGATGATAAGAAGAGAAGACGGAGAGGAAGGAGGAAGAGAGCTCAAGATGTCAATAACTTTTAAAGACACCAACAAGTATAAGAAATGCAATATTAATAAGAACAACAATAACAAAGAACAACAATATGCAACATTACTAAGAGGAAACATAAATAAAGATCTATAATAATAAGAACAAAAATATATCATAGCAAATTAATATATTTAGGCACATGGACCCTTTTTTATTTCGCTTTGTTTTCCTTCCTCTATTTAGTGTCTCTTAAGAAAAATGCAAACAGGAATGTTGAAAGATATGCAATGAATGCAGAAGAAAGAAACTCAAAACAATACATAGATAAGCATAGTAAGATACCACAATGGCACAACGTAATGCAAAACACACAAGGCAAGAGGATGGAGGAAAACAAATACAATAATGGAAGTCAAACAGCGCTGTCACACAATGGGGAGGAAGGGGCAATTAACCCCTTCACCACGATGACGCCATTTTACCTTTAGTCTGGCTATGGTTAGACGAGTTTACGCCGTTTAAGAAGCATTTATGTTATCCAGAGGGTTTATTGAGATTGTATATACTAGACAATATGTGTAAGATTTATGTTATCCAGAGGGTTTATTGAGATTGTATTTACCCATTTGAGTCCGAGAGGTACATTTATTATAAGCTAAAGGAAATCGTCTAATGGCAACTAGAATATTATTACAAATACGTCATATCGTGCTGAAGGGGTTAAACGGGAAACTGCGTTTATTTTGTTATTGTTTATTTATTTACTTGTTCAGTCATGATAGTACAGTTACTGAAGAAAAAAAACTTACCCTCTTCAGTATATTGGCGCCATTTTATAGTTATGCAAACAATACTAGACCAGTTTTGTATGATAAGGACAAACATGTATGAAGGAAATGGATAATAGTAATTTACACTAGGACTCCACAGGCTCCACCCAACTGGATACAATTGTCTAATTTTAGCCAGTACGGAATTAAAAATGGCGTCATTCCACCGCGGGAAATGCTTCAAATACCTTTCTACATTGTCATACCTTATTTAATAGATGGGAAAACTGGTATAATAATAATAATAATAATAATAATAATAATAATAATAATAAAATCGTATTATGACCAACGGTACAATTGGAAGCAGTTGGGATGAAATGTTTTCTTTTCGAATGCCAACGCACAAAAATGTAGGAAAAACTACGGATATTTGTTTACTTGCATTTCCACAGTTGTTTTCTTTGTTTACATGTGTGAATACAGATTAAACTTAAGAAAAACTTATATATATATATATATATATATATATATATATATATATATATATATATACATAGACGTGTGTGTGTGCGTGTGTGTATGAATTAGAGTGAGAAAAAAATAGTGTTGATATAACACAAGTGGCTCTACACGCGTCAATCCACATTAATGACACTCGCCAAAGAACTGATGATATGCGGATACGTAGCTTACCACCGGACTAATGGCAGAAATACAACACATATCAGAAGCTCCAACAATCTTTAAACTAGCAGCCACCAATAATTGATTGCAGGTTATTTTCTAAACAGCATGTTTTGTTTATGTGTATGAAGTAGACAAAGGGCAAAGCTACCTGCAACAAGCGTCCACCCCCATACTTGAAAGTGTGACATAACATATAGTTTTTGGTGTATTGGAAAGAGGTGTCGTCTGCTTGCTTAGTGTAGTGAAATGAATAGGAGAAGGTGGTGTTTGTGAAAGCTAACTGGATTATTCTGTGTAGGTGAAACACAAACAGAATCATGATGTCTTAGTCTAACGAGAACAAGTAATGAGGCGTGGTAGACTGACATTATGGAGGACGACTTCATATATACTGTATTATGGTATATGCAGTGGAGAGAGAGGGGGGGGGGGGAAGAGAGAGAAAGAGAGAGTGAGAATGAGTAGTGTGATGTGAGTGTTGGAGTGACAGAGGCGTCCTGGAGATACGGATATCAGTCAACGTGACCACCCTAACATCCACCCCAACCACCCAACCCACCTCCATCCACCACCATTATCATCATCATCATCATCATCATCAGAGATCCCTAAATAGGTATTATCCCCAAATAGGTATTATCCCCAAATAGGAACAAATTTGTCGAACTATTGCAGAGTACTAACAAAAAGACCGTGTTGAATTTGGCAAACTTTTTACAATCTATTTATAGGATGTTTCCCTAGCTGCTGCATGATCATAACATATTGAATTGGTTGCAATGCAAATATTGTACTGTTCATGTGTTTTAAGTTGCAATGCCAATGTAAATAATTATATTTGTGAAGTATAACAATGTAATGTGAGAGCTGTGTTCTTGAAAAGAAAATATAGATTTGAGGATAAAATGTAGGAGGTAGAACAAAATGGAGACACAGGGTGTGAGAGAGAGGTTTGAATATGTGTATATATATGGGAGTTTGTGTGTGTGTACGTGTATGTGTTAGTGTGTGTGTGTGTACGTGTCTGTGTTAGTGTTCATGTATGTGTACCCGCGTCTGTTTGTGAATGTATGCCCATGTCAGTTTTTATGGATGTCTTGGGGAGATTGTAGACACCAATCGAGCTGGGCAATGCCCAGGGGAGGGTTCATAGGCATGTGATAAGGAGTTGCTGGAACTCCTGTTTCATTGTCTGGCTTCCCTCACTGTTTATGTTTGTGTCTCACCTACACAAAGGGTAATCCAGCTAGTTCCTACAAACACTTCCTCCTATCCATTTCAGTACGCTAAAGAAGCACACCACGTTTCTTTCCAATAACCCCCCCCCCAAAAAAAAAAAAAAAAAAAATAATAAAAATAAAAATAATAATAATAATAATAATTTGGCTCTAACTCTTTCAACTTTTGAGGAGACACTTGTTACAACAGATTTGCCTTTTGGCTCCTTCATGCACATAGGAAAACAAAATGTGTGTGCGTGTGTGGAAGTGTCTGTTAGTGTGCCGGTGTTTTCATCTGTGTTTGTCTGTGTGTGTGTACGTATAGAACTCCGGGAGCGTCGGAATGGAAGCGAGACATGAAAGCTGTTGTGTGGAGGGGGGGGCAGCCTGGGAATATTTGGGAGGGGTGAAATCAGAGAGAGATTGGAGGGAAGGGGGCACAGAGAATCCAATATGGCACCGTTCGAGGGGTCACACACACACACACACACAGAGTAAGAGAGAGAGAGAGAGAGAGATGTCGATGTCGATGTCTATAGTTTGGTATCCTCCTCTGCCTTATCCTCTCCCCCTAATCCCCACCATCCCTCCCCCCTCATCCTCACCATCCCTCACCTCTCCCCCTCATCCCCACCATCCTTCCCCCCTTATCCCCACCATCCCTCACCCCTCCCACCATCCCTCACCTCTCCCCCACATCCCCCCCCATCCCTCACCTCTCCTCCTCCCCCCCCAACCTCTTTCTCTCACCCCCAGCATCCCTCTCCCCCGGATAAAACTGCTCAGTATTCATGATAACCCGGTGGCTATGAATATATTTGGGAAAAAAGGTAAGACAAGCATATGGTGTCGCTACTATCAACTTATAAAAACAAGGGCTTCATCACATATTCATGATGTCGCGGCCGGGTGGTGCTCAAGATCTGTTCTGTTCAGTTCTATCTCTCTCTCTCTCTTGCTCTCGCTCTCTCTCTCTCTCTCTCCACAGTTAAAACTACTTATCTACCTTAACCCCTTCTGTACCGGCGACGTCTTTTGTAATATATTCTTGCCACATTTACACGATATTGTGCAGTTTTAATAAGGATCGGTGTATGTAAAAAGGGTTGAGATACATCGAAGCCTGTTAATTGCTGGAGACCCTTTTTAAGTTGAATCGTCAGTACCGGTGACGTCCTTCTCATTATATTTGCCAGGATTACATCGACACCTAAATGGCACGAAAAGTCTTAAATTTGACAAGGAAATGGGGCGAAGGTGTTACAATTGCCAAAATAATGGGCCGAACGTCTTCAAATGTCAAAACAAATGAGGCTAAACACGAGGAGAAAGGGGTTCAGAACCCCCCCGCCCCCTTTCAACAGCCCCAATCATGTTGTGGCTGTCTCCATAGTTTGCCATCTCTGATTGTCTTGTTACGGCTGGATTTTATTTTTAATGTTTGATTTGTGATGGAATTTATATATATATTTGCTTTATGTGTATGAAGGAGACAAACGGCAGGCTGCCTGTAATGAGTGTCTCCCCCAAAGCCAAGAGAGTGACAGAGAGCCAAATTCAAGGGACGGGGTCAATATGCCTCGACACACGAACTTGAAAGTAGTCTAAGTCATAGGATGAAGGACAAATTGATTGGATATTATTATAATGACATTACATGAACAGTATAATAGCCATTTTTCAGACAAACATTTTCAGGGTCACAGATCAAGGTCAACGGTGAATATACACAAATTGTTTCATGTTTTATATATTGCATTCAAAGTTCACTAGAGAGATGCAAGATGAATTCCAGAATTATAAGTCGCAGGCCTAGTTTTTGTTACGCGTAATAATTCATTTCTACTTTATTTGTTTATTTATATTATAGATTATGATTACGGTTCTGTAACAATGTTTATCTCTTTTGCAGGTAAGCCAAGGATGCTGGACCAAGGACGATGATAAGATATGACACGACTTTATTGGTAAAGTAGTAGTTTTGTATATTTACTTATTTATTTATTGTATGTGTATGAAGGAGACAAAAGGGCAGGTTGCTTGTATCGAGTGTCGCCCCCAAAGCCAAAGGAGTTACACAGCAAAATTCAAGGGACGTTGGAGTCAAAATGCCCGGATACAAGAAGTTTAAAGCAGTTTAAATCATAGGATGAAGGAAAGATTGATTGAGGGAGAGAGTTCCAGAGTTCACTTGTTGAGTAGAAGAAAGACTGAGAATATTTGCCAATTCTTGGGTTGGAGATAATAGGAGTGGGACTGTGTTGAAAGGGAGGGCTCTGAAGAACTCTTGATTGTTGTAATAATGATAGAAGAGTGAAAGAGATGCAACATTGCGCCACGTAGAATGAGATTGTTGTCAACTAGTAAGAGGAAGTGAGTTGATGATGCGACATGTTTTTGATTCTACACGGGATTCATCTATCAGGAATGGTAATTAATAGCTGCCTACGCCTTGTTGTCATAATATCTAAAAGGTGAGTCTTTACATCACCATCGCTACTCACCCTTTGTACTTATTTACTTTTGTCCTCAACATGCTGGACTTATTTTGACATTGATTCGTTTCTTTACCTTGCTCTTTGCTCCGGTATTTTTTCTGGCAGAGTACACGCGAGCTACTTCCAGCCTAAAACCTCTCGCTTTATTTTCTCTTCCTCTCTTGTACTATTTATTCCTCTCTCTCTCTCCTAGTGACCCCCTCGACCCACCACCTTTTCTCGGCCCAAGCCTCAATATCTACTTGTTGCTCCTTCGTCATCTCGGCTTTCTCTGCTCAACTGGGTCTGCTCTAATGTGACATGATAACAGTCCGAAGAAATGAATTGCTATAACATTTGTTTCTATACTGATACAATGATAATACAAATAGTTTCCTGAATTATTATATTGTGCTCTGCTGAAGACAATCTGTACCAGTATATCTCCATTATAACTTATATGGTTATATACTATAATAGACTAGTTGTTACTCATTTTAGTTCATACACAATTATGAAACCTTATTTCTACACATGTTACTTGCACATGTCACTCAATTGTATAACATTTGAATGGTGATAATGGGACTATGTTCATGTAATAATGTACGTAGATTTACAGTACATGTGGTGGTGTTGCATATTATGGAGGTAATGGCTGTACATAATTGGATAATGGTACTGGGTTGCTGTAATAATATATGGAATTCAAGTACCGGTGCTCAGAATTGCTGTTCTACATGTGGGAGTGTCGTTTGTGATGTTAGGAATGGTTGTACGGACATGCATTATGGCCCTCCAAGCATATACAGTGTGTAGAACAAGTTGTGAGGGTACTCTTGGTCGCTGTTCTACATGTGGTGTCGTTGTAATGTAGTTAGTTAGTTAACCCCTTCACCACCTTTGCGTATTTTCTATCATTCTGGGTACCATTAGACGATAGTTTTTAGTTTATAATCTACCTCTATGACTCAAATGGGTAAAAACGATCTCAATAAACTTTAAATAACACGGTCCTTCTTAAACTGCATAAAATCGTCTAATTTTAGCCTGAATCAAAGGTAAAAAGACGCCATGGTGTTGAAAGGGTTAAAATAGGACTTCAGAGGCTACCAACCCTTTTGGATTATTTAGCCAGCCCCCTGTAAGGCAAGAATCGCGTCAGCATTGGATCCCCTTTGCGAGAACTCCAGTCCCTTGTGTGTAATGTAGGTAATGTTTTTGTTCATATACATGTTATGGTACAATAGCTGCAATAACATATGTAGATCAGTAGTGGGAAGGTGATCATGGTCGCTGTTCTACATGTGGTGATGTCACTTGTTATGGAGGTAAAGCTTGTACAGATTTTGGTTACATTATGTAGACTATATGTATGTTATCATAATAGAATATAATTGGTTGTCCGTTTTGCACCAAATCTGTTACTGGGGTAATTGTTTGCACTATCGTGACCATTGTATGATTCAGCTATGTATTTTTAGGCTTAACAAGATCGTCTTATGGTAATTAAATTAATTGAGAAACCATCCATTTCGTTTTGGCTATACGATCTATGTAATAGTTGAGTAATGAAGATGGGGACATGGCAATTTACCATCAGCTGAAAAGAAACAAAACAATAACAGACATATAGTATTGTGGGTGGGTACTATTACTCTCAGTCATCAGCCAGTCTGACCTGGGGAGATTGTAGGCACCAATCGAGCAGGGCATTACCCAGGGGACGCCACATAGGCATATGATAAGGAAGTGCTGACACTCTTGTTTCATTTGCTTGGCTTCCCCCACTGTTTCTATTTGTGCCTCACCAACACAGAGTGATCCAGCTAACTTTCACAAACACCTCCTCCTCCTCCTATTAATTTCACAACACTTAACAAGCACACCAGACATCTTTCCAAACCATCTAAATTTCCTATGATGTACCTTAATTTTGGCTCTTTCAACCTTCGGGGGAGATACTTGCTACAGGCAGCTTTGTATTTTTTCTCTTTCATACACACAAAAACAAAAACAAAAGTAGGGGTCCTGCAGAGGGGTATATAATATATTTAATATAATATACTGTATATAAGAGGGTTGGCATATAATGGTGATAGTGAATGGAGAAACTTGTGTATAACAGTGATGAATGGCGAGGGTCACGTAGGGAGAATCCATTGAGTAGTGTGAGGGGGAAGGGGGAAGGGGGGGGGGACGTTATAGACTTCTCGCTTCCCAGTACCATAATATTGTAACACCTAATAACACGTAACACACCTATACAATATCCAACACCAACACAATCTATCCTCACCTAACAAATGTCAGTTGTCGTTATTCTAGGTTCTCCACTTCCATTTAATATATATATATTTGGAAAACAGATTTATGAACGATAACGGTGTCATATAGGACATATTAAAAAAGTACCTTCGAGTATTGTTTGTGACTCACGTGGATTATTATTATACAATAGAATCAACACAATTACCTTGATACCCTCAACACAATTACCTTGATACCCTCAACACAATTACCTTGATACCCTCATAAATTACCTTGATACCCTCATAAATTACCTTGATACCCTCATAAATTACCTTGATACCCTCATAATATACTCTGCAAGCACCTGTAGGTTCTCTAACGAATTTGCGTGAGTTTTCAATGTTTGATAGAGAAGTTACCAGGTAGCGAAGAGTCTTAAGACGGTATGAAGGTGGTAGTTGTTGGGGGAATGGATATGAAGGTGTGTGAGGGTGGGGGGGGGGGGGGGGGGGGGTATGTCTTTTGTCTCCCTCCAATCCCTTCCTTTACAATCTCCCCCCCCCCCCTCCCCCTCCCCCTCCCCCTCACCACCACCACCTCCCCCTTCCCCTCCCCCTCCCCCTACCCCTACCCTGTATGCGCTATTGTGATGTTATGTTCATGTTCAGTTGGCTGCAATATTTTTGGAACATATATTTCAAAACAAGTAAACAGACCTTTGGAACCCGTGAACCATGAAAGACCTATCCCGTCTTAACCTCTTCCGCACGATGGACTTCTTTTTAATTTTGATTCTGGATAGGCTACAATTAGACGATTTGATGCGTTTAAGAAGGACCTTTGTTATTCAGAGGGTTTATTGAGGTCGTATTTAATTCTGTTGAGTCCTAGAGGTAGATTATAAGCTAAGGAAATTGTTTAATGGTAACCAGCATCAGATGAAAATGTCGTCAGCCTGCTGAAGGGGTTAAATTGGTTGTTAAAATCAGTTCTCAAGCAGTGTCCTGGGATTCTGAAAATATTGTAAAGCACATAAAAGACAATACTACTTAAGGGGAGATTTCCACTTGAGGGAGTTTTTTCTGGATCCCTTTCTATCTCATGTTTAGTCCCATTGCTTTTGATATTCTAAGACGTTCGCCCCATTAGTTTGGTGATTTTAAGAACTTTTGCCCCATTTCTGTCAATTTTAAGACCTTTCGTGCCATTTAGGTGTCGATTTTATCCTGGCGAGCGATAGCGAGCCTGTAATTTAAGAGGAACCGGCCTTTGGCTGGGACATTTTTCTACCGAAAAATGTACAAATTTATCTTGAAAGGGGGTCTAGGGGGTGTAATTTTAAGTTTGATGGAATTCTAGGGAACGAACTAAAAACCTCCCCTTAAAACTCTTTAGAGAAAAATAAATATTAAATAAATTATAAATAATTCGTCCGATTGACTAACTCTGACCTTTATTCAAGTACGGTACAAGAATAATGGTACTACTACTAGACTCTTGGGGCCTACTATTTGAGCTATGACCTCATATGTATTTAGTCTTATTTGCAGTACAAGTCGACTCTCAAGTGAGCCGCTTAAGGGGAGATTTCCACCGGGAGGATTTTTGTCTGAATCCCTTTCTCCCTCATGTTTAGCCCCAATGCTGTTAAGATTTGGAGATAACTTAGACGATCTTAAGAACTTTCGCCCAATTTCTGTCAATTTTAAGACCGTTCGTGCAATTTAGGTGTCGAATTTTTCCTGGCGAGCGATAGCGAGCCTGTAATTTAAGAGGAATCGGCCTTCGGCCGGGACATTTTTCTACCGAAAAATTTACAAATTTATCTTGAAAGGGGGTCTAGGGGGTGTAGTTTTTAGCTTGATAGAGGTCTAGGGAACAACCTAAATACCTCCCCTTAAAGTGCTCGATCTGTTTTAACCCTATCAGTGAACCTCTTCTGTACCGCCGACATCCTTTTTATTGTATCCCGGCTGCTACTAATCGATTTGATTCAGTTTAGCAATGATCTCTAGCAATTAAAAGGCTTCTAACTATCTCAATCAACCCTTTTAACTACCACAGATTCTTCCTGAGCTGCATACAATTGTCTAGATATAGCTAGAAAAAAATATAACAGACGTTGCTGCTACAGAAAGGGTTAATAATGGTCTCTGTGAATTTGCATACTTTAACCCCTTGTATATTGGAGGACGCTTTATCATCTAAGTTGGGCTCAGATAAGACGATTTCATGGATTTATATGGTAGATAAAAGGATTGATTAAGGGGAGGTATTTAGTTTGTTCCCTAGACCTCCACCAAGCTTAAAATGACACCCCCTTGAGTCCCTTTCACGATAAATTTGTACATTTTTCGGTAGAAAAATGTCCCGGCCGAAGGCCGCTTCCTCTTAAATTACAGGCTCGCTATCGCTCGCCAGGATAACATCGACACCTGAATGGCATGAAAGGTCTTAATATGGGGTGAAAGTTCTTAAAATTGCTAAACTAATGGGGCAAACGTTTTATAGTATCAAAAGCAATGGGGCTAAACATGAGGGAGAAAGGGGTCAAGGAAAAAAATCCCTCAAGTGGAGATCTCCCCTTAAGATAGTCTGTAGCCTTCTAATTTGGTAGGCGTCCATCCTAAGCTGAATAATATCGTCTAATAGTTGTCAGAGTATAACGGGAAAGACGTCACCGGTGTTGTATAGGTTATATTAGCCTCTTGTAATTATCCTCCTCCCCACCTCTCTCACTTCTCCCTTATCCCCGCCCCTTTTTCCCCTCGTCTGCCTTCCCGGCCTGGTTCCTCCTAAAATCACAGGCTTGCTCTCGCTCGCCAAGAAAACATCGATACCTAAATGGCACGAAAGGTCTTAATATTGACAAAAAAATGGGCCAAAAGGTTTTAAAATCACCAAATTAATGGAACGAACGTCTTAAGATCTCAAAATGAATGAAGCTAAACATGAGGGAGAATGGGGTTCAGCAAAACCAATCATCTCCCCTTGAGGGTTTTACTATTTCTATATCACTCCTTCCTGGAATGGCCTTAACTCCTTGTTTAAGTTTTTTTTTTTTTTTTTTTTTTTTTCCTATATTCCAATTACTCCCTCTCGGGCATAGGCTGAGAGCCTGTACATTCCACCGCTCAACACGGTGAAGCCCGTGAGTTAACATTCCACACTCATATTTCGTATTGATAAATACGTTCAATGTAATATGTGTTAGGTCACTACGCCTCTCGTTTCCTTGTAAAATATTTCTATCCTTTAGTTTACCAAATTTCCTGTTTTGACACTAGCCTTGTGAGAGCCCTGGCCCAGTAGGCTAGTATTAAATAAACACATCAACAACACCCTTGTAACACTCTTCCACTCATTGTTTTTCATTTGTCACCCCTGTAAAAGACAATTCTCCATTTTCACCCCAGTAGCACTCTCCATATATTATACTCTCTCTCTCTCTCTCTCTCTCTCTCTCTCTCTCTCTCTCTCTCTCTCTCTCTCTCTCTCTCTCTCTCTCTCTCTCACAGCCAAAACATCGCCCCCCTCATAAACCGTCAGATAGCTCGGGATAATTAACTACGTCCCCCCCCCCCCCCCCTCTGAATATATTGAAATAGCTGAAAAGATAAATTGGCTAGCAGAGTAGAAAGAAGGAAGAGGGGGAAGGAAGGAAGGAAGGAAGGGAGGGGTGGGAGGGAGTCGTAGAGGTAGATTATAAACTAAAGAAAATCGTCTAATGGCAACCAGATTATGATGAAAATTACGTCATGGTGGTGAAGTGGTTAATTATGAAAACATCCATTGATCATGATGCAGATATAGTTGTTATATAGTTTTTTTATATCAAGTATCGAAAAATCAACTGCCAAGAAATAAAAATTTCCACCAGGTGAAACAAATTCGAAAACAGTGACATAATGCCCATCAAAGTAGCTCGCCAGTTCACATTGTCACAGATCTAGTTCACATTGTCACAGATCTAGTTCACATTGTCACAGATCTAGCTCACATTGTCACAAATCTTAATATCGGCATATATTGAGGAGAAGGAGGAGGTCGGTATATATAGATTTATTTTTATTTTACGATGTACAGTAAGTATATCAAAGGGAAGGATTGGTGACGTCGAAGGGAAATAATATAACGATAAAATACACACTATATAATTATATCATGATAATGGAGCAGAGAAAAGCAATACACATGACTATTTGGCATAAATATCACTGATACAGAGAGAGAGAGAGAGAGAGAGAGAGAGAGAGAGAGAGAGAGAGAGAGAGAGAGAGAGAGAACGTGTGTGTGAGCGAGCAGAGGGAGGGGGCCAATGTTATTAAATTACCAAGACGCCTTTAATGTGTCGGTGAGAAAGGCGAACCGCGGGTGACAAATTGTTTTGTAGCCCAGATGTAAACAAGTTAAGAAGGTGGGGAGGGGAGGGGGGGGGGGGGGAGGGAAAAGGGGTGAGGGAGGGAGAGTGGGTAGGGGTGAGAGAGAAGAGGAGGGAGGAGGAGAAATAAATAGGTAAGCTAGGGAGAGTTGGTAGAGAGGAAGACAAAAAGGGGTGAAGGAGGGAGAGAGGGTAAGGGTGAGAGAGAAGAGAAGGGAGGGACGGGGGAGGAGGATAAATAAAATAGGTGTGAGAGGGATGGAGAGTTGGGGGAGAGGGAGGGAGGGCGGGGGGAGGAGGAGACATAAAATAGGATAGCAGGGAGGGAGAGGGATACAAAAAGGGGTGACAGAGGAAGGGGTAAAGTGTCCTGTGTTGTTGCTTCACTCACAAGCTGGAGTAAAAACCTTGTGGCTTCATCGTGTTGTGCACTTGACTCTACAGACTATATGCACTTGGAACATTAACCCCTTCTGTACCGGTGCCGTCCTTTTAACCTTATTTTGGCTACAATTAGACGATTGTATTCAGTTTAAAAGAGGCCTCCAACACTCAAGATGCTTCGAACTGTCGAACTCATCCATGTATACTACCATAGATCCTCCGTAAACTGCGCAAAATCGCCTAAATATACCGGTAGCTAGAATTAAAGGAAGAACACGTCGCCGGTACAGTAGGGATTAACATATATATATATATATATATATTTATATATACCGGTATATATATATATATATATATATACTGTATATATATACTGTATATATATATAATCGAACCCCTGGGCAGTTTATGATTTGAGTCAATTTATAGTCTGCAGCCGTTCTGGTTATTGTCGTCTCGGAATGTGGCCGTTTTAACCTGCTTGCTTTCCTATTGTGTAGCGTAAAGCATAGTGGTTTTCTATTGTGTAGCGTAAAGCATAGTGGTTTTCTATTGTGTAGCGTAAAGCATAGTGGTTTTCTATTGTGTAGCGTAAAGCATAGTGGTTTTCTATTGTGTAGCGTAAAGCATAGTGGTTTTCTATTGTGTAGCGTAAAGCATAGTGGTTTTCTATTGTGTAGCGTAAAGCATAGTGGTTTTCTATTGTGTAGCGTAAAGCATAGTGGTTTGTGTAGCGTAAAGCATAGTGGTTTTCTATTAGAATGTATTTTTTTTTTTTTTTTTTTTTTTTTTTTTTTTTTTAAGAGACAATGAACGGAGGAAGGAAAAACACAGATAAAACAAAAAGGTCCATGTGCCTAAAGGCATCCTCCATTCATAAAATGTTTGTAACAACTGGATTAAGATATTATCCTGAACTGGGTCATATGTCACTAGTATTACTCCTACTGTTGATGTTCTTTATACTGACAACACTTTTCTTAAGGGGGGACGGTGGGTTTTCTTAAGGGGGGATGGTTGGTTTTCTTAAGGGGGGACCGTTGGTTTTTCTTGTCCCCCTTCTTCTTCACGTTTAGCCTTATTAGTTTTCAGATTTTAAGACGTTTGGCCCATTATTTTGACGATTTTAAGATCTTTCGCCCCAATTATTTGTCAATATTAAGACTTTTCGTGTCATTTAGGTGTCGATCTTTTCATGGCGAGCAATAGCGAACCTGTAATTTAAGAGGAATCGGCCTATGGCCGGGACATTTTTCTGTTGAAATTGATCTTGAAGGAGGGTTTTGGGGGTGTTTTTTTAAGCTTGGTGGAGGTCTAGGTAGGAAACTAAAAACACTATTATAAAAAGATATATAAATTAACAAATATATACGCCCATCTCCCCTTAAACTAAAGTATCGCTGAGAGAGAGAGAGAGAGAGAGAGAGAGAGAGAGAGAGAGAGAGGGAGAGAGGGAGAGGGAGATATTGTCCTTCCCTCATGATAAATTGTCACCGTGCCACCTTACTAGAATGTCCTGTGGAGGGCCCCCCCCCCCCCCCCCTACCGTATCACTACCCTACCTCCCATAATCTCCACACCCCCGCCCCTTCCATCCATCCACCTCGCCTCCACCTCTCCCACACTATCTATCATCCACCTCTCCCACACTCACCTGTTTAAGGGGAGATGGGTCGGTTACTCTGGCCACCCTTCTCCCTCATGTTTAGCATATTAGTATTGAGATTTTATGACGTTCGGCCCATTAGTTTGGCGATTTTAAGATCTTTCGCCCGTTTTCTTTGTCAATATTAAGACTTTTCGTGTACTTTACGTGTCGATTTTTTCCTGGCGAGCGATAGCTCTTGTTAGACGTTCTGCCTAAGCTGAATAAAATCTATTAGTAGTACTCAGACTGAAACAAAAATTATATCGACGGTACATACGGTGTTAACAGTTAAGCCCTCAATGTTAATACATAAATCAAGAACCGATTTTAAGCAGATCATATTTCTTCTTGTAAATCAACAAATAAGTTAATTGGACCCAGTGTTTACTCTTTAAGCTCGTGTGTGTCTTTCCAAATATAGATCCCATACTCCAATGCATAAAAACCATGTATATTGTAGAATGTATAATATGTACACAAACTATGACTGGAAATGAGCACAAGACCAGAAGAAATATATTAGAGTGCAGTTCCAATAGATCGTCCTCATGTGTTGATAAAATTAGCAACTGGGATTTTTTTTTTTTTTTTTTTTTTTTTGGCGTAGTGTTGATATTATTGTGGAGAGGGAGATAGTCATTGTTATTACTAGTACCAGACCGTTCACTGGCCCGCACGAGCTCCAGTATAGTAATGTTGGTTCATGTTCGCACACACACACACACACACACACACACACACACACACACACACACACACACACACACACACACACACACACACACACACACACACACACTATATATACAGTATATACCGGTATATACAGTATATATATAGGTATATATATATATATTAGTTTTCAAATATTAGGACGTTTAGCCCATTAGTTTGGCGAGTTTAAGGCCTTTCACCCCCTTTGTTTTAAATATCAAGACCTTTTTTTTAAGCTTGATGGAGGTCTAGGGAGGAAACCAAAAATAAATATATACTGTATATACATGATATACTGTATATACATGATATACTGTATATACATGATATACTGTATATACATGATATACTGTATATACATGATATACTGTATATACATGATATACTGTATATACATGATATACTGTATATACATGATATACTGTATATACATGATATACTGTATATACATGATATACTGTATATACATGGTATACTGTATATACATGATATACTGTATATACATGATATACTGTATATACATGATATACTGTATATACATGATATACTGTATATACATGATATACTGTATATACATGATATACTGTATATACATGATATACTGTATATACATGATATACTGTATATACATGATATACTGTATATACATGATATACTGTATATACATGATATACTGTATATACATGATATACTGTATATCGACCGATAATAAACCCACCCCACTTAACCTACACTTTTTTTTTTGTATCTAAGCATAACAATAAATTGCTCCACAATGTACCAATTGCAGTATTGTCTCAAAGGCTGTAGTTTGTAGTTCAGTCATAGACAGGCTATCATAATTAACATGACTGCACATATATCTAATGTATCTATTGTAGAGTTCGCCACCTGTTTATTAATCTCCATCAGTGCCTGCGTTCTGTAAATGTGTCCAACACATACTCGACAATAAGCCTTGATGGCGTAATGGTTAGAGTGTTTAAAATCTGTATGTGGTAACCCAGGTTCGAATCCCGGTGGATGTTTCTTTCATTAATGTCTTTGGGAGGTGTTTGATGTTGGAGATAAATTAATAAAAATAGAATAGGATATCAAAGTAATACATCGTCGTTTAAACTGCGGTCTTCCTAAGTGTACCCAAAGAACTAAGGCCAACTGTACCCCCGATAATAATAATATGTGTCCCTCCCTGTCTGTCTGTCTGTCTGTCTGTCTGTCCGTCTGTGTGGGAGGCGACACATAGCTTTTGGGGAAACACTTAATATTCTGGCCCATCAATCGTGGTCGTGTCCGGCTCGCTTATCACCACACCCTCGTCCTCACACCCTCGTCCTCACACCACCGTCCTCACACCCTCGTCCTCACACCACCGTCCTCACACCCTCGTCCTCACACAAAAGCAATGGGGCTAAACATGAGGGAGAAAGGGGTCAAGAAAAAAATCCCTCACGTGGAGACCTCCCCTTAATGTAACTGAGATGGAGCAAGCTGTACAGTCGTGGCCAGAAATACTTTAGGGATATTTTAGGCTATAATCGAGGGGAGGCCACGCAGGCATATGATAAGGAGCTGCTGGAATTCCTGTTTCATTTGCCTGGCTTCCCTCACCGTTAGTATTTGTGTCTCACCTACACAGAGAGTAATCCAGCTAACTCTCACAAACACCAAAATATAGCAAGAGAAATATTTAAAAGATGTCCCGGTACAGAAGGGGTTAATATTGGCATGATAGGCTTGTGTGTGGTCCATAAGATGAGGAGCGGTGTTGCCATATGTACCACCCGTCCAATTCAGGTTGCAGATCCTCGCCCAGCAGAAGGTGATAATGAAGTGCCTTGGTCATAATCAGGGAAGGAGGAGGAGGAAGGGGGAGGAATTAACTCCTTGAGGATTCTAGACGCTGTTGTCCATTATATTTTAGTTAGACGATTGTATGCAATATAGGAAGGATGTCTAGGAATTAATTCAGCACAATGACGTAATTTTCATCGTATACTGGTTACCATTGGACGATCTTCTTAAGCTTATAATCTACCTCTGGGACTCAGTGAGGTAAATACGATCTTGGTAAGCCCTCTGAATAACGTAGGTCCTTCTTAAACTACACAAAACCGT
This sequence comes from Paralithodes platypus, assembly GCA_032716605.1. Lineage (NCBI taxonomy): Eukaryota > Metazoa > Arthropoda > Malacostraca > Decapoda > Lithodidae > Paralithodes > Paralithodes platypus. The sequence goes on from CM064529.1 coordinate 9,233,714, forward strand.
CTAAATTTAGCCAGAATAACAGGGCAAAAGGCGTCATCGTACTGAAAGGGTTAATGAAGGACCTGTCCAAGTCAAAGGATTAACCCTCGGACTATAGGAGAAGCCGTTCTTGACCTTGGTAAAATTTGCTAGCGTTTGCCAGAACACAAAAATTGGAGGGTTAGTTCAATGTAGTTGTAAACCTTATGACTAGAGACGTCTTTCCTAGTCTGATCAAAATCGGCTAATGATGTTAGAATAAAAGTAAAATCGGCTATTGATGTTAGAATAAAAGTAAAATCGGCTAATGATGTTAGAATAAAAGTAAAATCGGCTAATGATGTTAGAATAAAAGTAAAATCGGCTAATGATGTTAGAATAAAGTAAAATCGGCTAATGATGTTAGAATAAAAGTAAAATCGGCTAATGATGTTAGAATAAAAGTAAAATCGGCTAATGATGTTAGAATAAAAGTAAAAGCACATCATATTATACTAAAAGGGTTAATATAAATGAGAGTTCCTTCAATATATGTAGAACCTTTTCAAAGTGAGTACAATCGTCTACCGTAAGCCAGATATGAAGGAGTTAAATAATGTTCAGTAAGTGTGAGGAGGAGCTGTTCTGTCCACCTCCACAAACTAATAACACCTTGGATACTCATTAATAAGTCATCCCCCTCCATCCCCTTCACACAGACACACAACCTAACACCTTCTACACTCATTAAGGGGAGGTATTCAGTTTATTCCCTAGACCTCCATCAAACTTTAAAATACGCCCCATTAACCCCTTATCTAGATTAATTTGTACATTTTTCGATAGAAAAATGTCCCGGCTGAAAGCCGGTTCCTCTTAAATTACAGGCTCGCTATCGCTCGCCAGGATAAAATCGACACCTAAATGGCACGAAAGGTCTTAAAATTGACAGAAATGGGTTGAAAGTTCTTAAAATCGTCAAAATAATGGGGCAAACGTCTTAAAATCTCAAAGGCAATGGGGCTAACCATGAGGGAGAAAGGGGTCAAGAAAAAAATCCCTCAAGTGGAAATCTCCCCTTAATAAGATACCCAACTCTTCACACACGCACACACTACCACCAGTGCCACAACAACAACGTGCAATCAAATACATATACACAGTCAATCACTCACTACCAAACACCTTCCAGACTCATTAATAAGACCCCCCCTCCCCAACCCTCTCTCTCTCTCTCTCTCTCGCTCGCTCTCTCTCTCGCTCTCTCTCGCTCGCTCTCTCGCTCTCTCTCGCTCGCTCTCTCGCTCTCTCTCGCTCGCTCTCGCTCGCTCGCTCTCTCTCGCTCTCTCTCGCTCTCTCTCTCGCTCTCTCTCTCTCTCTCTCTCTCTCTCTCTCTCTCTCTCTCTCTCTCTCTCTCTCTCACCGAAGACGTTTATTAATATAGGGTGTTCCCCGGTGCCAGGACTGATGACGAGTTCTATATGTCTGGCCTCTAATTATGGGGCAGGTAAAGGAGCCGAACACTTATTATGCGGCCTGATGGTATCCATGGCCGGTGTGGGTGGTGGTGGTGGTGGGGAGCTGGAGAGTTGTGGGGTGGTAGTGGTAGGATGGGTGGTGTTGAGGATAGTGGTAGGTAGTGGTGGTGGTGTTGGTGGAGAGTTGTGGGCTGGTGGATAGTTGTGGGCTGGTGGTGGGGATAGTAGTAGGTTGGGGTGGTGGTAGGGAAATAGGGTTGTTATCAGGGTCCAGAGAATATCGTCCCTTAACCCTGTAGTCCCTTAACCCTGGTTGTTGAGGTGCTGGTGGGTATGGAAAGAGTGTGGTGTTGTTGCAGGAGTCGCAGGGAAATAGGGTTGTTGGGGTGCTGGTGGGGGTAGTGTTGCTGGGTGGTTGTTGTAGTTGTGGTAGTTGTATGATGGCAAGGGTTGTGGTTGTGATGATTGTGGTAATGGTGGCCGTAAGGTTATAGTGTTGTTGGGTGGTTGTTGTAGTTGTGGTAGTTATATGATGGCAAGTGTTGTGGTTGTTGTGATGATTGTGGTAATGGTGGCCGTAAGGTTATAGTGTTGTTGGGTGGTTGTTGTAGTTGTGGTAGCTGTATGATGGCAAGGGTTGTGGTTGTTGTGATGATTGTGGTAATGGTGGCCGTAAGGTTATAGTGTTGTTGGGTGGTTGTTGTAGTTGTGGTAGCTGTAGGGTTGTGGTTGTTGTGATGATTGTGGTAATGGCCGTAAGGTTATAGTGTTGTTGGGTGGTTGTTGTAGTTGTGGTAGTTGTATGATGGCAAGGGTTGTGGTTGTTGTGGTTGATTGTGGTAATGGTGGCCGTAAGGTTATAGTGTTTTCAAGCAAATTGCATGTTTCGTTTTCTGTTCGTGAGCATCATCGTTTGTTTTCCTATTTATGTTAAGGTGAAAAGGCCTCATTGGTACTGTACAGTCACTCAATAATGTTTGTACCTTATTATGTTTTCTTTAGGTTATACAAATATATCCATTTGAATTGAGTTATGGTATTTGGCTTTGTATTGAATGATAATGATTTATAATTATGTATTGAATGATTTATCCCCAGAGCTACTACTCTTTGGAATTCACTTCCCTCGAATTGCTTTCCACAAACTTACAATCTGCAAATGTTTAAATCCAGTTGTTACTAACATTTTATGAATGGAGGATGCCTTTAGGCACATGGACCTTTTTGTTTTATCTGCGTTTTTCCTTCCTCCGTTCATTGTCTCTTAAAAAAAAAAAAAAAAAGGGTTACCAAATCAAGTCCGCTAGATAGTAAATAAATGACGAAAATCGCTAGAATAATGCCCCAATCTCTAGAATATTCCTCTAAAATGGATCAAATCTCCAGAATATCGCTAGAATTCATGTTGCTAGATGTAAAAAATTGCCTATAGATCAAAGTAAATACCGCTAGATGTAGCGGGAAAGTAGCTAAATTGGCAACACTAGGGTTATATTGAAACCTATATTATTACATGCATATATGATCTTATACAGTACATGAATAATAATAAAAAAGGTCCTCGAGTTTTTGTGAGTAACTGTAGCTTGTTGACGTTAATGTGATTCTGCACCTTGGCCACACTAAACTGGTTAAAATTCCTGTTTTCTGGAATTTGAAGGATCGATTGTGGTGAGCTCAGCGTGATTTGTGCACAGCTGCCAACTACTGCTAAACTCACAGGCAGTATACACAGTACAGTATACAGTGTATGTTTTTATTTTTTCCTAAGTTACCATAGTCTCTCTCCAGTGCCTCCGGGTGTTTTGTGTGGATTGATCTTGATGGTGTTTCTGCACCCTGGTTGGAGACTTCGGCATCTCATATAATAATAATAATAATAATAATACTCAAAACTGAAGCATAAACATATTTAAACCTTTCACCACCATAACGTATTTTTTCACAAATTTTTAATGACTACTATCGACTGCACCTTGCCCTAATTAAGATACCCCCCCCCCCCCTACCCATTCCCCCAACACTCTCCGAATGACACTGTAGGATCTATGTACTGGATAATCTGTACAACTGACGGTAAATTGCAAAGTTCCCATCAAGATTTCTCAGTTATATTGAAGATTTTGTAGTGAATTATGGTGCCATCCATATAAACTTGGTGTTAATATAATTATGGTGCCATCCATATAAACTTGGTGTTAATATAATGATGGTGCCATCCATATAAACTTGGTGTTAATATAATTATGGTGCCATCCATATAAACTTGGTGTTAATATAATTATGGTGCCATCCATATAAACTTGGTGTTAATATAATTATGGTGCCATCCATATAAACTTGGTGTTAATATAATTATGGTGCCATCCATATAAACTTGGTGTTAATATAATTATGGTGCCATCCATATAAACTTGGTGTTAATATAATGATGGTGCCATCCATATAAACTTGGTGTTAATATAATTATGGTGCCATCCATATAAACTTGGTGTTAATATAATTATGGTGCCATCCATATAAACTTGGTGTTAATATAATTATGGTGCCATCCATATAAACTTGGTGTTAATATAATTATGGTGCCATCCATATAAACTTGGTGTTAATATAATTATGGTGCCATCCATATAAACTTGGTGTTAATATAATTATGGTGCCATCCATATAAACTTGGTGTTAATATGATGCAGAGACATTAATAGTTTCATATTTTGTCCACTAAGTATCGATAGATTAACTGCAAAGGGATTCAATTTATCGTCAGCTGAAAATAAACCGAATATAGTGCCTTCCCTATACCAACAGTACAGCACGACTCTCCTATTCTTCCCTATACCAACAGTACAGCACGACTCTCCTATTCTTCCCTATACCAACAGTACAGCACGACTCTCCTATTCTTCCCTATACCAACCGAATATAGTGCCTTCCCTATACCAACAGTACAGCACGACTCTCCTATTCTTCCCTATACCAACCGAATATAGGGCCTTCCCTATACCAACAGTACAGCACGACTCTCCTATTCTTCCCTATACCAACCGAATATAGTGCCTTCCCTATACCAACAGTACAGCACGACTCTCCTATTCTTCCCTATACCAACAGTACAGCACGACTCTCCTATTCTTCCCTATACCAACAGTACAGCACGACTCTCCTATTCTTTTACACCTAAATATTTCAAGGAACATTATTTTATTTACCTGCACATTTTTTCCCCTGGAGTGTTTTGCGGTGTAAAAAGTGCCAGTGAAGTATAAGACCCAAATATTGACCCTCCCGGGGAACCGCTCATAAGCACCCACAAGCCACATTATTTTGTACAACCAATTTGGGGCCCTTCGTATACTCTACCCTGTTCCAAATTAGTTGGCCAACACTCTTTAACATTAACCTCTATAACTCACAAAAGGCTATAGTAATCGAGCTAATATTGGAGACAGACAAGTTTCCTATTATTCCATTACTTATCAAGAATCTGTTGAGGATATGGAGAAATGCAAGTTTATTATTATGTCACTAAGTATCAAGAAAACAGTTGCTAAGGGATTCAATTTACCATGAGCTAAAATCAAATCGAGTATACCAGACTGTAGATGGCCAAGTCAGTTGCGTAAAGCTCTCTCGCTACCCACCATCTGTCGTCGTGGAGGAACGTCACGGCTGCAATACCTCCAAGGATATGCAGTATATATATAATTATATATATATATATATATATATAATAAATTATATATATATATACCGGTATATATAAAAGAGACAAATTTGGATTTAAAAAACAAATACATACAGTATATAATTATGATGTATTTTTGAAGGATATTCAACAAATTTATATAATGATTGTTTTTATAATGACTAAAGTAGAGGAGATTCTCATCTATTTCATTGTTTCCGATTCTGCTCATGCGTGAAAGCGGTGTTGGATGGGAGGAGGGGTGTCGGCTGACAGGAAACAGAGGTGCTTGGGGCGATTCATTCGTGTCCATCCCTTCGGAGATCATGGCATCTGGCAATAGATAGAAGGATAGATAGAGATTATAAAAGTTAATCATAAGGCAGTGTCGTTAGCAAAGAATACGAGAGGTCAGATCACTTTTCTGAGTAACTATTAAGGGGACAATGTGTACACTCGTCGACGTGGGTGGGTTGAGGGTGTAATGGTCAGGTCACGAACAAGGGGTAGGCTATATAACTAACTAAACAAGGGGACAGCTGTTACAAGGGACACCACACACCATTACGCCTTATGAGGGGAAAGTGTCGCATCATCACACACACACACACTCACACACAACAGGGCTTTAACTCTAACTCACTCTCGCTTTCACTTACACAATCACACAACAGGACTAACTGTATCACTAGCTCACTCTCACACTCACACAACATGGCTCTAACTCTTAACTCACTCTCACACTACAGGGCTCTAACTCTATCACACTCTCACTCTTACTCTCACTTTCACTCTCACACAATAGGGCTCTAACTCTAGCACACTTTCACTCTCACACAACAGGGCTCTAACTATAGCTCACTCACTTTCACTCTCACACAACAGTGCTCTAACTATAGCTCACTCTCACTTTCACTCACACAACAGGGCTCTAACTCTAGGTCACTCACTTTCACTCACACACAACAGGGCTCTAACTATAGCTCACTCTCACTTTCACTCACACAACAGGGCTCTAACTCTAGCTCACTCACTTTCACTCACACAACAGGGCTCTAACTATAGCTCACTCACTTTCACTCACACAACAGGGCTCTAACTCTAGCTCACCACTCTCACTTTCACACAACAGGGCTCTAACTATAGCTCACTCTTACTTTCACTCTCACACAACAGGGCTCTAACTCTAGCTCACTCTCACTTTCACTCACACAACAGGGGTCTAACTATAGCACACTCACTTTCACACAACAGGGCTCTAACTCTAGCTCACTCTCACTTTCACTCACACAACAGGGCTCTAACTATAGCTCACTCTCACTCACACAACAGGGCTCTAACTCTAGCTCACTCTCACTTTCACTCTCACACAACATGGCTCTAAGTATAGCTCACTCTTACTTTCACTCTCACACAACAGGGCTCTAACTATAGCTCACTCTCACACAACAGGGCTCTTAACTCTAGCTCACTCTCACACAACAGGGCTCTAACTATAGCTCACTCTCACTCACACACAACAGGGCTCTAACTATAGCTCACTCTCACTTTCACTCACACAACAGGGCTCTAACTCTAGCTCACTCTTACTTTCACTCTCACACAACAGGGCTCTAACTATAGCTCACTCTTACTTTCACTCTCACACAACAGGGCTCTAACTATAGCTCACTCTTACTTTCACTCTCACACAACAGGGCTCTAACTATAGCTCACTCTTTCTTTCACACTCACACAACAGGGCTCTAACTATAGCTCACTCTCACTTTCACTCACACACAACAGGGCTCTAACTATAGCTCACTCTTACTTTCACTCTCACAACAGGGCTCTAACTATAGCTCACTCTTACTTTCACTCTCACACAACAGGGCTCTAACTATAGCTCACTCTTACTTCCACTCTCACTTTCACTCTCACACAACAGGGCTCTAACTATAGCTCACTCTTACTTTCACTCTCACACAACAGGGCTCTTAACTATAGCTCACTCTTACTTTCACTCTCACACAACAGGGCTCTAACTATAGCTCACTCTTACTTTCACTCTCACACAACAGGGCTCTAACTCTAGGTCACTCTTACTTTCACTCTCACACAACAGGGCTCTAACTATAGCTCACTCTCACTTTCACTCACACACAACAGGGCTCTAACTATAGCTCACTCTCACTTTCACTCTCACACAACAGGGCTCTTAACTATAGCTCACTCTCACTTTCACTCTCACACAACAGGGCTCTTAACTATAGCTCACTCACAAGGGTCCTTTTTAAACTGCTTAAAATCGTCTCGTCTTAGCCAGAATCCAAGTCATCAAGGCGTTCATCGTGCTGAAGAGGTTGAGACCCGTAGTGCTATGTAAAGACTTAGCTCCTCGGCTCATTCTGTAATATAACATCCCCAAAGTAAATTTAGGGGAGATATCCACTTGAGGGATTTTTTCTGGACTCCTTTCTCCCTCATGTTTAGCCCCATTGCTTTTGAGATTTTAAGACGTTCGCCCCATTAGTTTGGCGGTTTTAAGAATTTTAACCCAATTTATGTCACTTTTAAGACCTTTCGTCCCATTTAGGTGTCGATTTTTTCCTGGCGAGCGAAAGCGAGCCTGCAATTTAAGAGGAATCGGCCTTTGTCCTGGACATTTTTCTGCCGAAAAATTTACAAATTTATCTTGAAAGAGGGTCAAGTGGGGTGTAATTTCAAGCTTGATGGAAGTCTAGGAAACACACTAAAAACCTGCCCTTAACCTTCAATACCTACATAATATTCACACTTATGACCTCCCACTCCCCACACTTATGACCACCCTGAGCCCTGTTCCAAATAGGTAGGCCAGAAATGGTTAACTCGAACCTCCGTAACTCAAAGAGGGCTAGAGTAAATGGGCTGTAAATTTCCACATCTATACCCTGGCTGGCCCTTCCCAAATGGTAGAAATATCAGCTTACTTACTCTAGTTTTTGTTATGAGTTATAGAGGGGAATGTTCAAGAGTTTTTGCCTACTTATTTGGAACAGGTTATAACCACTCTTCTTCTCCCTCCAACACCCACCCTCTAGCTCATCCCCGGCAGCAGGGAATTGTGGACAAATTTGTGCAGTCCCCCCCCCCCAACCACTTCCCCCTCACCTCCTCCTCCACCACCTCTCCCTCACCTCCTCCTCCTCCACCACCTCTCCCTCACCTCCTCCTCCGCCCCCTTCCCCCTCATCGCCTCCTCCTCCCCCTCACCACCTCCTCCTCCTCCGCCAGGGGCTGAACAAACACAGGGCAGCGCGGAGCAACACTTCAACTTTTGTTCGCGGGACTATTGCCGTACCAACCTTTTTACCCTCAGCCTTTATTCACTTTAAGCACCGATCTATGTTTTATTATCTCGATGGATTAGTTAGTTAAAATGGAACTTCAGAGGCTATCAATCCTTCTGGATTATTAAGCCAGCACACTGTAAGTCAAGAATAGCGTCAGGACTGGAGCCCCTTTTGGAAAACGCCAGTCCCTTGTGCTCCATTTTCCTCAGCCTGTTCCTTAACTCTCCTCTCCACTGCTGCCATTAAAGGATTATCGTCTGCTACCGCGGACAACACGAAGCATCGATGACGGAAAAGACGGATTTTTGTTTTAAACCACTGTGTACCAGTCTGGGTAACTAACCCACCACAGGCACCAAATGGTAACATCACGGAGATGCGCGCTACGGCAACGAGCAGCTATAAACACCCAACTTCAGGAAATTTTAATCTATCTATCTATTTATTGCCAGACGCCTTACTCCCCTTAATGGGGTTGGCCATACACAAAATGCCCCCAAGCAAACCTATCCCCTGTAAGAGGGACAACCCATGTCAGTTTACTGAAGGATTTACAGGATTGACCACTCAATTTAGGGTCCGTCTGACTCAGAGGCCTTTTATCTATTTTTAGCACTATTTTTCTACAGTGGTGTGCGGCTAATCCATCCACTAACCTGCTTCACCCTAAGATAGCAGTACTGGAAATTTTAAGCGTGAATGTAAACAATGGTTGACTGTTGGTGGTTGTTGAGTACAAGTTGGTGTGCGTCTCCCTCTATAGGCCGCCAGTCCGTCCTAGCCGCCCACTGAGGAATGACTGATGGTCGGCCAAGAGTTTAATTAGTTTCACCTGATATTAGGATTAATGGAATGTTTATGGGAGTTATAAGATATATATTTCCGTTCCCGTAACAAAAGTCATTAAACTAACAAATTCTCCACATAAATATCAGGCGGAGATGGATACATTTTGTTGTTCTTTTTTGGGGTTGAATTCCCCGGGGTCTATTTTTATATCGTAATTGCTCATTTTCGGTGTGATGTCTTGCCAAAGGGAGGCTAGTGTAGTTGTCAGATGTTTTTTCAGTAATTATCATGTTTTAATTACGTTTAAGTTATGTTTAATGCAAACAAAAACATGACTACAATTATGAATCATTGCAGAACAAATGGTATTCACTTGTCCCGCATTTATAGTGTTTTTTCATCCTCTGTATCAATGGGGTTTATTTTTCATTTGTATAGGCCTAGTGTAAAATTTCACAAATGAGCAAGATTGTCGGCGAACTATTGGTCTGAACTGCACCAATTTGTGTTTTTTATGATCCAACTTGAGAGCAAGTAATTGAAAACAATAATAATAAAATTATAATTATGAAAATATTAATAATAATAATAATAATACAAAAACTGAAGTGTGTGTTAATAATGACGGTTGTATCGGGTGTGTCGGGCCGGAGAGTTATGGGTCGTGTGTGTTGTATTTTAATGTCCTTATCACTGTATTTATGACCTCCCACCTCCACATGTGTCACACTCAATATTACGAACGCTCCCCTCCCCCCCCCCTCCCTCTCTCTCTCTCTCTCTCTCTCTCTCTCTCTCTCTCTCTCTCTCTCTCTCTCTCTCTCTCTCTCTCTCTCTCTCTCTCTCTCTCTCCTCCATATAATTCCCACAGATCCTTCTTAAGCTGTGTAAAATTGTTTAATGATAGCCAGAATAAACTGTCAAAATGCGTCCCAATCTTCAAAGGATCATCTGCACTGAATATTTAAGTAGCCTACTGCCGTTATGTTCTGTCCACTTTCATTAATAATACCTCAGCTACTTATCCACGCTGCTGACCCTCTGTGATGTCACGTAAACAAGGGAATCCGGAGTTCTCGGAGGTGGAACAAAAGAAGTCAGTGTCACGGTGATGCGGCTCTTTATATCGGCTCATGTCCGTGGCTATATTATACAGTACAGGGGTGGGAAGTAGCATCTCACGGGCGGGCACTGATCTTAGCAGTTTAGGTGGTGTCACACGAGCGTTATTTGCGTATTTTTTTCCGGCGATTATGGTCTGACAGCTTCAACATCTACTGTAAGTTTTATCAGATTTCAGCCGCCTAACATAATCTACCTTGTTCTTAGGTTGAAGGATAATCTACCTTCAGTCTAATTTCCGGTATATACATGTGATACTTCCGGACAAGGTCTCTTCACAACATCTGGGATAGGTCTAAAGACCGTCCAGGTTTGTTATTTAATAGGGTCCAGAGACATTCATGTACTCTCTCTAACAAACTTCCTCCATTCATTCCTGTCATTTGATAATTCTTTTGCTTCAACCATTCCATGTTTACACTTTGACGCACATTCTGACACCTTATCATACCATCTTCTTCTCGGCTTTCCACGCCTTCTTCTTCCTTCCACTTCACTGACATAGATCCTTTTAACTATTTTTTCTTCAGGCATTATTACTATTATTGTTATTTATTATTATTATTATTATTATTAGTAGTAGTAGTAGTAGTAGTAGTAGTAGTAGTATTAGTAGTAGTAGTAGTATTAGTAGTAGTAGTAATAGTAGTATTAGTAGTAGTAGTAATATTCGTATGTTTATAGAGAGCAAGAGAGCGAGAGTACAAAAGAAACCTAAATAATCTGGCCGCCTGACACTGTGGGTGGACTTGTGTGTGATGTTCCAGGAAGTGTATCATTAGAGCCCCGAGTAGCCTGATGCCCATATTATTGTGTGAGGGGCCCCGCTAGTAATCCTGCTCACACACACACACACACACACGAGTAATGTCCAGGGATTTATCAAGTCATCTACCGCTGTCAAAACATATTAGACACGGTGGGCGGAGGAGGAGGAGGTGGGCGGTCTACGAATTTGTCTTGTATAGACGAGTTTGGGTGTTTCGTATAGCACCACCACCCGTGTACTTTAAACATACTGGCCCCGAACTGTAAACTTTGTGCGTACCGGCACGAATAGAACGCAAAACTGTAACAAAATTGGTAGATGGTGTGTTTTAATGTTAACACATCTTAGAAAGCCTATCTAATTTGCTTGGTTCACTGAAATATATTTAGGCAACGCTGCTTTTCATCTTATCCAATCTTCTGATTGCCTATTTGTTCTATTAATTGGGTAATGCTATACAATTGAGTTACACGATTAAATTTATCTTGTAATAAATTTAAATAATTGGAGAACAATTTAATCAGATTAATTGATTTTAGTATAATTATGAACTACTAAAAGTGTGTGTGTATGTGTGTACAGTATATGTGTGTCCGCTCGATAACTTTTCAATATTAACACGAATTAATCACCAATGTTTGCATTTTTGTTCTGCTAGCACACCTTAAAGAGTGAAGCTTTTTCTCATTTCCTTTACCAATCTACAGAGGATAATTACCTCCCACTGTCCCATTAGTCCCCACCATTACCAAAAAGATATAAAGATATAAAGATAAAAGATATATACCAAAAAGATATAAACAAGCTAGAACGAGTTCAACGTAGAGTTACCAAAATGATACCTAGCCTAAAGAACAAACCATACGAAGAGCGTCTTAGAGAATTAAATCTATTTCCTTTAACCCAGCGCAGATTAAGAGGCGACTTAATTCAAGTGTTCAAAATCATCAAAGGCATCGACAATATGAACTGTAGTAAGTACTTCACTATCGACCAATCTAATTACACGCGGGGAAACGGTTGCAAATTATTGGTAAATCTTTTAACTCGCACGAATCTAAGAATTTCTTCTTCAATCGAGTTGTCAACTTGTGGAATGGGCTTCCCCGAGACGTTATAGACTGCAGCACCGTTGATTCATTTAAATTCCGCCTAGACAAATATCTCGCATCAAACCCGCGACTGACTGCGTTTGTAAATGAATAACTTTATCCTCCCCTCAGTTACTAACCCATATGTCCCCTACTAACTTCCTAGTCCTGCCACGTTAGTGGCAGGGCAGTAGTTCCCTTTCCAATGTTCCCTTACCCACTCTAAACCACTGTTTGGACACTTGATCCTCAGTGTTTTGGAGGACAAGCAACCTAGAAGGGTCACTAGACCTGTTGTTGCTTGATTTCCTTTGTACTCCTTTGTACTCCTTTGTACCATAACCCCTTGACCATCCTGTCGCTCACATGAGTTACCGAAGCCATAACTTATAATTGTAACCCATCAACTCTTTTATACCCTTTGAAGAGTATACCGCGTTTTGACAGTTTATTCTGGCTATATTTAGACGAATTTATACAGCTTAGGAAGGATCTGTGGGAGTTATGAGGGTCAAGACTATCACAATCAACTCTCGGACTTCCATACACCCTTCCTAATCTTAATAACAATCGTCTAATAATAGCTAGAAACTGAAAAGAAATACGTCATCGGATCTTCGAATGGTTAAATCTGCCTAGTAATCCATAATGTTCATCTTATTCCACTGGTTCAATAGTAAGATAGATGTGTCATTCCCAGGCTCCTCTGTACTCACCCTTTCTACCTATCTATCTACTGATCTATCGACACATCTATATCCATCTAACCATCCACTTCTTTCCATGCACCCGATACATACACATACCGGTACATACAACAGTACAACAAAGACTCGCCACAACACAGCCCCATCATGTCACCAATTGTCTTCGTAGGAGATAAATGAACATAATTATATAGACACATATTGCACATAGGTGGCTACGAATATTTATTGTACCTCTTTGTAACTCCTTGTAAGACCCTCTATCTGTCTGGTGGTGATATACCTTCCTGTTTCTGTGTTGACACTGGTTTGATGGTGTGTGTATGTGTGTGGTTTGATGGTGTGTGTATGTGTGTGGTTTGATGGTGTGTGTATGTGTGTGGTTAGGGAGATGTGAATCTGTGTTCAGATAATTTCCACCTACTGTCGTCCATGGTATTTACATGTTTAAGAAGTCTCATTATTAGTACACATTAGGACATTGGTTATTTAAATGTTTTAACTTCTTGTTCCCTGTAAATTATGCCCTGTAATTTTGATGGTGTTGTTTTCAAACATATTATATATATACTCAGTGAGAGAGTGGGTGGGAGGTGGGGGTGGGGGTGGGGGTGGGGGGAGCGTGACAATATGAGTTAGGATGATGGAGTGTCTGCTGTCTAGCCTTTCATGTAGGGACCGTAGACATTATGGTCTGATAATCCATTGTTTCAGCAGACAGCATCATTGTTACGTGGGCAGACTCTTGTATGTCAAGATGATAAAGCACTGCTACCTGGCATAATGCAACATCTTTAAGGGAGCTGCGACATAAAAACAAAGCTGAGTATGGATATATATATACGGTATATATAGCATTACAAATATTATTCCTGTTATCACTCTGCCTCATCACAATCATCGTTCACTATATCGCTTCTCACACTATCATAGCTTCCCCCCTCTCTCACCCTACCACCACCTCCATGATGACCACCACTCACATAATATATATTGTCACCATCATCTCTCTCTTAAGGGGAGATGGGTCCCCCTTCTTTCTCATGTTTAGCTCCATTAGTTTTCAGATTTAAAGACGCTAGGCCCATTATTTTGGCGATTTTAAGACCTTTCGCCCCATTTTTTTGTCAATGTCAATTGACTGTTCGTGTCATTTAGGTGTCGATTTTCTCCTAGCGAGCGATAGCGAGCCTGTAATTTATGAGGAAGCGGCCTTCGGCCAGGACATTTTTCTATCGAAAAATTTACAGATTTAGCTTAAAGGATTTTTTTTTTTTTTTTTTAAAGCTTGATGGAAGTCTAGGGAAAATACTAAAACAATAATAAAATATATATAAATGAGCAAATAAATACATCCATCTCCCTTTAACACCACTATACCTTCTATTCTCACGGGTTTGTCATTCTCATATCTTGACTTATTCCCTCTCATCGTAGTAACCTCAGCAACCTCACACTTTTTTTGTATTCCAACCTTTCACACTTTTTTTCTCCTTTCATCACCACCACCACCATTCTCACTGCACTACTTCTCACTTCATGTCTAACCTTATTGCCTTCTGTCTGTCCACCTCATCTCCTCTCTCACTTCACCACCTCTTATTTCATCACACTATACTTTATAACCCAGGGATCTCACTATACCTCCCACTGCCTCTCTCTCACCACCACCACCTGCCTCTTTCATCACAACTATCACCTCACCAACACCACCTTCTCTCTCACACATCAGCCTCTCTCTCTCACACACCCCCCCCCCCCCTTAGTTACCGATGGCACCACTCCCGCCCCTCGTAATCTAAACACAATAAAATTCCCATAAACCGGACGACGCCGTGTATAAACTCCAGGTCCCGACAGACAGTTCATCTACATGTGTCAGATAACGTCCGAATTTGGGTTTCTCGGCCGCAGATTCTTCCTCACTAGGGTAGTTCCAGGTCCCCGGCAAGAATCCCCGATCATTAATTAGGTATTCATTAATTTTAACGGCAAAGAGAGAAGCGGGTAGTAAGTGCAGGAAAGAGCTACAAGAGGAGCAGCCGCGGAGAGTTATGAGAAGGTCGGTTGGCGTGGAACAAGCAAATGTGGTCCAAATTCTTCATTCTGTTTTAAATTAGTCGATTAATTAACCAGAGTCGATTCCTCCCTTCTTAAGGCTGGTTCATACGAGCGCTTTTTCCGGCGATTTTCAGTCGGCAGCTTCATTATACTGTCAACCTTACAGCTTTATAGTCAACAAATATGGTTAAATTAAATTGTTATATTTGTCTGAAATCTGATCAAACTTGAATTCAAAAGCTTCCACAGAAAAGATGCTGAACAAAAATGCCCGTGTGATCTGGTCTGCCAGCTTTTTTAGCGATGGGTCGGAGAGGCGGCGACGGAGGAAGGGACATATTTCCATGGTCCGTCGCCGTCGCGGAATACCGATAGAGAGAGATAGGGGCGTGTTGACCAAGTTGAAAGTGAGAAGTAACAGCAGGAGTGGGAAGATGGGAGGGGAGGGAGAGAAACACTGAAGA
>CM064529.1:9254151-9262904 GCA_032716605.1 Paralithodes platypus
AGCATATTAGTTTTGAGATTTTAACACGTTCTTTCCATTAGTTTCGCGATTTTGAGACTTTTCGACCCATTTATTTGTCAATATTAAGACCTTGCGTGCCATTTAGGTGTCGATTGTTTCCTGGCGAGCGTTAGCGAGCCTGTAATTTTAGAAGGAATCGGCCTTCGGCCGGGACATTTTTCTACCGAAAAATGTACAAATTTATCTTGAAAGGAGATCTAGAGGGTGTTTGTATAATGTTTGATGGTGGTCCAGCGAGGAAACTAAAAAAAAAACACAAATAAATATATAATACACCGACTAAACAACAACCACTACCTACCCCCTTGATGCTGGTGGATAACACCATCAAACAAGAACATCCATCTCAACCAAAGTTTACAAAAGTTGTTGAACTTTGTCTACAGCATATAATTTAGGTCAATTGAATATAGCAGTAGCCAGTTATATGAGGGACTGAGAGGGAAGTGTATGAAACTCAAAAGCCAAATAGAATACTAATATAGCTTGAAGACATACAATATAGCTTGAAGACATAAAATATAGCTTGAAGACATAAAATATAGCTTGAAGACAAAATATAGCTTGAAGACAAAATATAGCTTGACAAAATATAGCTTGAAGAAATAAAATATAGCTTGAAGACATAAAATATAGCTTGAAGACAAAATATAGCTTGAAGACAAAATATAGCTTGAAGACAAAATATAGCTTGAAGACATAAAATATAGCTTGAAGACATAAAATATAGCTTGAAGACATAAAATATAGCTTGAAGACAAAATATAGCTTGAAGACAAAATATAGCTTGAAGACAAAATATAGCTTGAAGACATAAAATATAGCTTGAAGACATAAAATATAGCTTGAAGACATAAAATGTAGTACTAAAATAAATACATATTTACTGTGGCTGTAAATCAAATTATAGCAAGAACAATTATATAAGTTTGTTAACTTTATATAGGTAATTCAAGCCCTTCTTAAGGGGAGATCTCTACTTGAGGGATTTTTTTCTGGACCCCTTTCTCCCTCATGTTTAGCCCCATTGCTTTTGATATTATAAAACGTTTGCCCCATTAGTTTACCGATTTTAAGAACTTTCACCCCATATTAAGACCTTTCGTGCAATTCAGGTGTCGATTTTATCCTGGCGAGCGGAGCGATAGCGAGCCTGTAATTTAAGAGGAACCGGCTTTCAGCCGGGAAATTTTTCTACCGAAAAATGTACAAATTTATCTTGAAAGGGGATCTACGGGGTTGTAATTTTAAGCTTGATGGAATTCTAGGGAACGAACTAAAAACCTCCCCTTAAACTACATAACATTGTCTAATTTTAGGTGGAATATAAAGGTATTAGGCGTCATCGTGCTGAAGGGGTTATATAGTGAAGGCTGGAGAGGAAACTAATCACCAACGAAGTCTATAAAGAAATGGTCAAGTGTCGTATAATTCCAAACCATGTCATTTGAACAGAAACAGAAGTAGGATAATTATACAACGTTTTAGGTTCTTTATTGCGTGTGTAAATCAAAAGGCCAGTTTAAAGAATTAAGTTCAAATGAAGTGTCCAAAACCTAAGTGAACTTTATGACGATAGTCCAAACCATATCATTTAGAGCAATAATCAAAAAATGCAATCAAATATGAGTTATAAAGTTACATATACAGTATATATACAACCTAATAGTAACATTAATCTTCAACAAATATTTAGTGAACTGTATATCGATATTTCCAAACCATATTATTTCGAACAACAGAAACATAATAGCACTAGATATGAGGCACTTTTAAAGTTTCTAAGAACAATAAGGCAAAACAAAACGCTGATCTCCGGCGAAGTATTCAAATATTTAGTGGACTATATGTCGATAGTCCAAGCCATATAATTTAGAGCAAAATTGAAATCAAAGCAACACGGAACACGAGGGAATTATAAAGTTTCTGTAGACCAAAGGGTAAGAGAACACACAGTATAATTGTTGATTTTATATATTTTATTTCAATATATTTGTTTTGCCATTTCGAGCAATTTATTGTGCGTTTGCCACCGGTTTATTGCATATTGCAGGCTTCCTATCGTTCCTCCAAGAAAAATCTATACCTGAATGGAGCAAAAGTATTACAATTACCAAATCAATGAAGCAAAACGTCTTACAATCGCCAAACCAATGAGGCGAAACGTCTTAAAATCGCCAAACCAATGGGATTTAACAGGGTCTGAACTAATGGCATCCCCGCTCCCCGGGTAGGACGCGCGACATGGAGACATGGAGACGTTTGACTTACCACCCACCAATTATTTAACGCACACCAATATTTGAGTCCACCTTCTTAAATGTCAGCGTCTCTCCAGGCTGTTGGTAGGGTGGGGGCTGGGAGAGGGGGTGAGGTTGGGGTGTGGGAGGGAGGTGATTGGGTGGAGGAAGGGGGTGGTTAGGTGGGAGAGGGTTGTGGGTGAGAGAGGGGGAGGGATGTGGGTGTGGGAGATGGGAGAGGGGGTGAGGTTGGGACGTGGGAGGGGGTGGTTAGGCGGGGGAGGGTTGTGGGTGGGCATTCTCACTCATCTCACACCCAACCCCGTCTACCAATAAAGGACCACACTCTACTAAACCCCCCCCCCCCCCCCTCCCTCCTCCGAAAAAAGTAAGTAAGTAAATACAAAAATATATATAGTGAACAAATATACACAATCCTCCCTCAAGGTCTTCCTATCGTCTAATGGTAACCAGCATATGATGAACATTACGTAATGGTGGTGAATGGGTTAACACCTACACCTCCCCCCCCCCCCCCATGACACCCCACCTCCAGATGTTAAGTTATCAGATAATATTTTATGACACCATTAGCAGGGAGTTCGGCAGTGTTGCCAATTTAGCTACTTTCCCGATAGATCTAGAGGTATTTACTTAGATCTAGAGGCGAATGAATTCTAGCGATATTTTGTAGATTTGAGCAATTTTAGAGATATTGCAGAGATTGTGCCGATATATTCTGTAGATTTTAGCCATTTTAGAGAGATATTGTGGAAATTGTGCCCTTAAATTCTATAGATTTGATCCATTTTAGAAATATATTGTGGAGATTATGCCGTTTTTCTAGCTATTTTCGGCATTTAATTACTATCTAGCGGACTTGATTTGGTAACCCTGGTAGTTTGGGTCCGCTTGGCTGCTGTGACCGGCTTGAACCCACCTGCTGCTCTTCATAACTCGCTTCACAACACACCTAATCACTACTTCATAATATGGGTTTCTAACTAGACACTCGGCTACTTAATTATGCTTGACATGTGTCGCTCTTCAATCTATATAGTTGAATCGAAGCTTATCTACATTGAAGATTAATTTGATTACCGGTGTACAGTAGTTCCTTTGGTACAAATCTAGTAACTGCCCGATTCCATTGTTTAAATGTATTAGATTATAGTTTTCGTTTGTTCTTACATATACCATGGTTGTATATATTTTAGTTGTTACTTATCCAGCAATCTCTTGAGGGGGGCTCTTTCCCCCCCCCCCCCTCTGTGAATTATTGAAATCAGCCTCAATTTTGACCGTAAGTGGCCTACTTAGAGTTATACACTCACACTTTTGGCGAGTTTTTTTTGCTTTTACAGTGTTTTTATATAGTGACCATATCATGTATTTGAGACGGTAATGGCATACTGTATTATGTGTTATGACAAACCTATAACTATCGTTAACATTGATGGGTCTCGTATCGGGTTGGTCCTAGACTAATACCGATTCTTCCAACGACCTAAGCCAAGCTAACTTGATTGGTCTGGATGATGTAAAGATTACCATTCCTATATTGAACTTTATTAGGTAGGGTGTCAGTCTACGCAGTGGTTATACTGTATTTTAGCCCACACACACTGTACTTTCTATATGGTTCAATGCAGTTGAACTTGGTGTTCTGGTTGGCGTGCAGTTTGTACTTGGGCATCGCTCACACAAAGTAACAGTGGAGATGATTCAGGGAAGCGTCAGAAATACTTTCAACGGACGCCAAATCACAGTATTTTGGCCTGGAGGAGCGTGTCTAGAGATTCGACCGACTCTACCGGATTTTCTCGTCGTGCTTTTTCATTACAATTATTTCAGGATTCGCCGTTGCAGAAACAAATTATGCGTTGTCAGTAGTCCAAATCAACTGATGACTGACACTCTCGCTCTCAGACTCGTCCGAAATTGTCCTTTTAAGTAATTTCTGGTGGTGTTGAGGAGCTTGGGCAGGGTGATTGTCAGTGATTGTTGGTTGGCTCCTGGGCCAGGCAGCCACTGACTCACACCGTCTACACACCAAAGGTTAAGTGGCCTGGTGCGTTCAGTCTCTCCTAGAATCACGGAGAGAAGAGTTTCACCGCTACAATTATTTTCTATCTCGCATGATATCTCGGAGCGTATCTACAGAAAACTTGTGAGAGCTTATGAAGTATTCAGGTAAATAAGCCAAACTTGCTCCCAGACATGACAGGTTGTCTGGCGATATATATATCACGCTTAGAAAATCCGGAGTAATCATATGTTGATAACGGACTCCAGAGCAAAATATACGAGTTTGTTTACCAGTATTAACATAACGTAATTGTATGCTAGTCAAACCCGATCATTGTAATGCTGAGGCAGTAATTCCAAGCTCAATTATGATTCTTGTCGGTAACAATAAGAATATATATACACGGTGTAATTTGATCGCGAAAGTTAAGAGAGTTCATTAATAGTTTTGGTCTCCGATAGTGATTTTAAACAGAATAAAATCGTCTGCGAACACTCTATTTTGTTCTGCAATGTTCCACCAGACACAGCGTTTCTATGGCCTGTAGATTCGATCGTTTAGAACATGATGAAATTTGGTGGTCGTATTCCAGATTACTCTAACAGATAACAAGCAATATGGATACTGTAACAGTACTTCCCAGTCTTTCTTCTACTCAACAAGCAAGCTTTGGAACTGTCTCCCCCAACATGTCTTTCCCTCATCCTATGACTTAAACTGCTTCAAGTTCCATATGTCCAGACATTTTGACTTGAACGTCCTTTAATTTTGGCTCTGTCACTCCTTCAAATTAGGGGGAAGCAGCTGTGCATGGTGTGTCCTTCATTCACATAGAAAGAAAGAAAAACAAATAGCTACCACAGACCAACGGTGCCTGGTTGTTTCCTCCGAGCTCGGTGTAACGTCGGCATCTCGATTTCACACCACCTCGTCTCGTCACCCCGACTCATCCACTAAGACTTGCATTATTTTAATAAGGCAAATAAATATGCAAGAGAGTAATCAAATAGATAACTTGACAGCAGATATTATGGCATTAGATGCATATGCATATTTATTTTCTTCCACAATATTATCTTAACATTTTGAGTACCGGTAGCAATAATAAAATAGTAAGCCCGCCGTCCGCCTAATTATTACTTACCAGAGCTGCGTTACCAAGGGAGACCACTGACCAAAATGTCAACAGAACAATTTGTGGTTTGGGTGAGACGCTGTGTCGATATTGTGTGTGTGGCGATATTGTATGTGTGTGTGCGTGCGTGTGTGTGCTTGTGTCGATATTGTGTGTGTGTGAGTGTGCTTGTGTCGATATTGTGTGTGTGTGTTTGTCAATACGTGTATTATATATATGTTAACATTTAAAGTTTAGTTCTTTCGCAATTCGTTTCTTGCTCGATCGTAGTATCGGAAGTTTTTATGGTTATTATTTTCGACTTAATAAAATACTATATATTACTCTCTCTCTCTCATATATATATATATATATATATATATATATATATATATATATATATATATATATATATATATATATATATATACAGTATATATATCATTATATTCTACAAACGTCCTTAACATCTAACCACTTACACCAAGTGCGAGGTTAATACATTATGAATGATTGCAACTGCCGAGAATCGAACTCGGGCCCCACAAACAGGACGACAGTGCTCTACCACTGTACTACCAAGAAGGTTAAAGGTTTAGAAAACACTCTTCGTACATATACCTTGTCGATATATAGGCACATACACTGAGTGTCACACTAAACCCAACCTCACTATGATATTCAAATGGAAGTACTGAAACACGTAGATATAGTATTATGAAAGAAATGCCAAAATGTACACGACATTATTTTATATCACTATATTCTACAAACTTCCTTAGCATCTAACCACAATCTAATCGATTAACCAGAATCAAATGTAAGAATCCGTCCTCGACTTGAAGGGGTCAAACAAACTCCCGTCAAACCCCTCCCTCCACCTTTGTTGACCTAGCAGCCAATGCTCCCCCCGTGTGTTAGTGGTTTGTTGAAGGCTCTCACATCATCTCTACACTAATAACGGACGGGTGGGTTCAGGCTTGTTTGGACGATAATAAACACAGGAGGTGGGGGTGGGGGGGGGGGGGGGGGAAGAGAGGAGGGGATCAGAGAGAGAGAGAGAGGGAGAAGTGAAGCAAAGAGGAGAGAGAGAGACAGAGAGAGAGAGATGCATTATACGGTAATATATATATATACAATATACTGTATATTACTCACTGATTTCAGGCTACTCATCATTACTTGACCCCAACGTTCCTTGAATTTGGCTCAGTCACTCTTTTGGCTTTGAGGGAGGTACTTGTTACAGGCAACCTGCCTCTACAAAATATAACGTAATCTAACTTAGCCTAACCTAGTCAAAACCAAAGCTAACCTAACCTAATCTAGACTAATATAAACAAAGTCTAGTCTTGTCTAACCTAACCTAGGCTACCCTTTATATATTCTAGCCTAGTCTAGCCTTCATATAGTCTAGTTTAGTCTAGCCTTACCTAACTTACCTTAAGCGGAAGTATTGGGCATTTCTGGACCCCCTTCTTCTTCCTATTTAACCCCATTAGTTTCATATTTTAAGACGTTCGCCCCATTAGTATGGCGGCTGTAAGACCTTTCATCCCATTTCTATATCACTTTTCAGACCTATCGTGCCATGGAAGTGTAATTTTCTTCCTGGCAAGCAATAGCAAGCCTGTAATGTACAGCTAAATAAATACCTTGGGTAATAAAAGTGGTCAAAATTCTGTGGAGTATTCATACATCTCCCATACACCCTTTCTAAGTTTAGTAAAATCGTGTAATAGTAGCCGGAAGATAAAAATCGAATGAGATATGGTTCCCTGCACTGAAAGGGTTATTGTGTATGGGGATAATAGAACACTCCAGTACGGTACTACATTACCCAATATATATGCAAACAATTATTATTGATAGTCCATAGGTCAGGGTGAAGATCAGTATTATCAGAGAGGGAGTTTAACCTTTACAAGATCCGATACGCATTTCTCGTGTTTTCTGGCTATTATTAGACGATTTTATTCAGATAAGGAAGGGTATATGGAAGTCAGAGGGTTAGTTAAGAATTTCTTTACCTCTATAATTCCCACAGATCCTTCCTAAATTGTATACAATCTTCCAATTATAGTCAGAACATGCTGTCCAAATGCGTCAAAATCGTCAAAGGGTTAACTGTAATTCTAATCTACAAAAAAATCTCATTTCTGTTGAAATGTTACTTCGATACGATAACTTTGCTCAATTTATCGACAAGGAAAACGCAAGAGTGAGACGGTATTATTATATAGTCAATCATGTGAGATGCAATTGTTATAATTAATTCCAACTAATGTTGCCTAATTGATTATATTACATTGGTGCGCAACTTAGTATTATCTGTGTTTTTAATTTTTGTAGATTTTAATTATTTCGGAATGTAATAATTGGTTGAGGTTAACAAGTAATTCAGTAAAATGTAATTATACAATATATATTTGTTATTAATTTCACACAACACCAAACACCTCCAATGAAATTATTGAAAGCATGTGATCCAATAGGATTCCAACCTAGGTTACCACACAGATATTTAAACACTACCCGTTACACCATCAACACAGTTAACGGTCTTATGAAGAAGGTACGATTAGTCTGCTGTTTTCTGAAATAGGTAAGGTGGGTGGTGGCGTTTGTCGGGTAGATGGGTGGGTGGGTGGGTGGATTTAGGATGGTAGGGTTCTGGGGGTCTCACTAGCACCATCAGTGAACCATAGTTGACAGGGTGTCGTCAGAGGCTGTCACCCTCCATCTGTACTATCTCCACTCATCACCACCGCACCTCACATCAACCCTCCACCACCATTATAGGTTTCTTAAGTAGTTTTTCTGGCTATCATTAGACGATTATTAATTAATTAACTTCGCGCAGCAGATAGACACACATACAGACACAGGCAAATAGGCATACAGACAGGCAAGCAGGCAGATAGACACACATACATACAGACACACTCGTAGTTCGTAATGGTTGTGAGCGACACTTAATGAACAAACCCAGGCCCATTTCCTCTGGTAATCAGACGGCCAGTACTGTGTATAACCTCACCCCCATTCTATCTTCCACTTGTTAGTTATATTAACCCTTAGAGTACCACCGACGTGTGTTATATTATATTCTAGCTTTATTTAAACGATATTATGCAGCTTTGGAAGGATCTGTAATAGTTAGAAGGGTTGGTTGATATAGTTTGAAGCCGTTCATATGTTACTAAGTTTCCTAAAGTATAACAAGTCAAGTAACACAACAAACTCCAAGCTCAAATTAGGTTACTCACTTCTCAGATTATGTATTTATGTATTTAATGAGACTGAGTATATACAAATTCATAATGGCTTACAACGCAGAACTAGCAAA